>VWPU01010554.1:0-447690 GCA_013398955.1 Callaeas wilsoni
TAAATATATATAATATATATAATGAATTCTAATTTTCTTGTTTCTAAAACAAGCCTTGTTTTAGTGCATATTTGAGTATTCTTTTGAATGCTTGAGCTTTTCTTATGATTTTTTTTCATTTTCTCCTGCTGGGGCAGAAGAAAGTGAAAAAAATCGTAAGAAAAGAAACATCTTTCCAAGTAAGTATAGATCTCACCATTGAGCTGTTCCAACAACAATTTTTCTTCCTGCTTTTTTTTAAAGACAAATTCCATTCTGGGGCATACAAACTCTAACTTCCTAAAATGTTATGGCAAAAATAGTATAAACCTTTCTTCTTGTGTTTTCTCCAGATTATGTAGAAATTGCCTGAGAAACAGAAAAGATGGTTGAAGAATGCAAGAAAATTCAGAAAATTATTAAATTGCTTCCTTATAGAAATCATAATGGCAAAAATCAGCAGTTTTATAGATGTTTCCATCTTTAAATAGTTTGGGGAAAATGCGATATCATTAAAAGAAGATAAAATTCTACAAAGCTTATGAGGAAACTAAATAGGGCATATCTGACTCTGCCTAGTGAAATCTGTGACCAAGCAGTGTCTGAGCAGATTCCAAGAGTCCACTATCTCCAAACACAAAACTTCTGCTCTAAGGTGAGAGAGCAATAAGGGTATCAGATCCGATAGCTTGTTTCTTTTCACTCAATTGGTAAAACCAATCTGGCAGCTATTAAGGCCAAAGACCATAGCTAGGAAAGGTTTAGGAAAGACATGGATACACACAATATGAAACTAGGAGGTGGAGTTGTGAAGTGGAGCAAGACTCAAACTAAAATTATAACAACCATAAAATAGTAGTATAGAGTTTCCAGTGGAGAGAACTGCTTGTATGACAGGATTCTCCAGAACTGGATTCAAAAGGGGAACAGAATCCCTATGACTCAACTGTGAAGAAATGCATATGACAAAACAGTGACAGTGCTGTTAAAAAGACAAATTCTGAACAGATTATACATCAAAGGAAGAGAAGGCCTTGTTTAGAAAAACGGAGAAATCATTGCCCCTGTGAAACACGGAAAAAAGTCAAGAGACTAGAAAAGTCTACTTGAACATAGCCCAGGTATTCATTTGTTCTGTGCTCAGCTCAAAATGAGGCATTCCAGAGGTCTAGACTATTGTTATTTTGCTGGCACTCTGTCCATGAACATTGAAGAATTACTGAAACATATATGTAGGAAGGAAAATACAATAGAATTGCCTTATTATGGTCATGAAAAAGAGTTAGAACATAGTGCAATTGCAGTGCAACAAATATTTGATTTGCCTTTCTGAAAACAAACAGCAAAGTACCCAAAACAGGCAAAGCCATTCAAACTCCTGTGGTTATCTCCTCAGATCAATATTTTTCATGCAGAGGAAGCAAGGCCCCTGAGGGAATCACAATGTAGTAACAGTTAGCAACTGTTGACTATTGAACAGAAACAGTCATCTGGAAATAATCAGCTGTAGAAGAGAGAGCAGAGGAGTCCAGCTGGTGACAAGTAGTTTTAAAAGTAAGTGGCTGCCTGGTAGTATCAGAGAGGAAAGAATTTTTGACTACCTGTCCCCTTAGCAAGGTATCTTGCAAAGACAGTGTGAAGTAGATACTTCATTGTTTCAGTGAACAATTTTTGACAGTTAAGATATCTCAGTTCAGCACCTTGGGTTTTTTTGTATTAGCTTAAAGATACAGTAGTCATTTGATTAATTACAGACATGTCGGTCTCTGCTGCTGTTGGCTGTATTTCGTATGCTCTGACATCAAGCCTTAATGCATAAATAAGTAGAGTTTGAACGTCATTTGCACCATCTATAATGTCACTGTGTATCTCTCTTCTCCCTCTCCTTAGAGTGCAATAATTCAGTGTTTGACACTATAGAGATTCAGGTAAAAGCTACAGATAGTGAAAGGTTTTAGGCATATTTTACTGCTGTTCTTTTCTCTGCTCTGTACATTTTTTAGCCTCCACTATTTAAACAGAGAGCTATTCCCACACAGAGAATTGGGAAGTTGTTACAATGATGACATTTTTTTAACATTTGTGGAAATCTCTGACAATATTCTATGGAGAAAAGGGGAGAAAATCCATTTCCCAATGTTTCTCCAAAATTTCAAGGTTACTATAGTTTGTTTCATTATCAACTGAGTTCTTGAACATCTCTATGAAAGATTTAGATGTTCTCAACTCTTTAATTTTTGAGTGTGTCCAGTCTTTATTTTCCATTAGATAAGCAGTATGAATCATAGAGCATAATAAATAGAAGAGCACAAAATAAAAAAAAGATAGTTAATAGTCTATCATGCAAAGAAATTATACCTACAAAATGATCTGTGCAAATGTAACGCCGCCATCATCAACATCATCATCATCATCATCATCATCACCATCACCTAGGTATTCAACTCAGCTCAGCCTGACATGATTTCTTTAAGTCCTTCTAAATCTTTCTGGTCAAGTCAATTTTCATGGTAATAAAATCTTTTTTGAATGCCAGTACTTTAAGCAGTTACACCATTTATTCCATAATAAATTGTTTCTTGGAAAATGCTATTTACAAGCTGAGTTTCTATGCTCTGGGCTCACTGCCACCTCATTTTGGCTTGCTTCATAGGACTCTGCATGTAAATATGGCTATAAATTGGTATAAATCTCCTGTAAGAGTCTCCTACTGCTCTCCACACAGAAATACAATCTATTTGCCCACTCCAGCTTCTGAGAAACAGCACACCACTCAAACACTCATAGAGTGTGTCCTTCATTCAACAGAGATAATTAGTTTCAGTTACTTAAACTGAGCAACTATTTCCCTTCAAAGAGGATACTATATTTGCCTAATTGCATTTAAGTGCTAAACACTGTACAGGATAATGTTTCCTGAGTATGGCATTTTTTTGGGTCTTTGCTGGTGGAAGGCTAGCTGCCTGTTGCGGTGGTCCATAGAAATCTGCAGACAGTTTGAGTAACGGATGAAAATTCACAGATCACTGGGCACAAGCATATTTTTTTCCCCAAATGACTGTCAGTAAATCTTTCCCACACAGCTCATATCCTTATCACATGCATTAAATAAGCATGAAAGGTAAATTGTTGACTTTCTGTTCTGTTATGAAACAATCAAGATTGAGCTGAGCTCAATGAGTAAGACATTAGTCTGCAGATTTCTGCAAAAGACTTACTGAAACATCAACCCCACCAGTCTCTTTTTTCCTTGTATTTTCCTGTCTTAATTAAAGACCCCTTTCCACTAGCTTGAGCCAGTAAAACACCCACAGTGCAGATGCTGTAGTTTCATTACAGTCAGAATACAGACATGCTTCACAACTTTGCCTTTAATTTTTGGCTAAACAAACAGGCAAACAAACAGTAGATGAAACTAATGGAGAGCTTAATTATATCTATCCATCAAGCCCTAAATTTACTTCCTTTCCAAATAGCAGGCGCTGTCTTTAAATCTAAAAGGACTGATGGCAAGATACCAAGTTTAAAATTCTCCCACTGTCATAGACTGTTTTACTAATTATCCAGATTCCAAGGCAATCATACAACCGTAATCATTCTCCTCACGCCTGGAAACATAAGTCTTGCTCTTTTGATGAATATTTATAAGACAGTGTAAAGCAGTCTACTTTCTTTTCCCTTCAGGCAAGACAATTTGGAGTTCATCAATATGTATTACCAAGGACTTTTATAAAAGGCACTTCAAAGGAAATTCATCAGGCATTCCTTTTGTCTTGATTTCTGTTAGACTGATACTTCCTTTTGACAAGTATCAATAAATTATCCTCTGATGGCTAGAAACTTGATGTCTTATTCAGAAACTTCCTCACACAGCAAAGTCTGGTCCTTAAGTTCCCAATGAAATTTTTAGCATCTAGCTTCTAATTTAAGGATAAAGGAGGACAGAAGAAGCAAATGAAGCAGAAAATAATCAATGTATTTATGCTGTGGTTCTATGGTATATTTTGCTTTCACAGATGATAGATATTTGTCAGTTAAGAATTTCCATGACCTACATTCCTTGTTACTTTTTGCATTTGACTTTTGACCATATTTGGAATTCCTTAAGAGAAAAATTGAGGCTCTTAGTCCCCAGTGCTCAAACTGAACAATGAGCAAATTAAAACCAGATTAATGCAGATATGTAGTGTTGAATGACAGAATGTCTCTGTCCCAGTTGGTTATTACTTTTCCTCCCTTGGATGCTGACACAAGGGCTCATATTTCTGGGAAAGGAGAGTGGTATCTTAAAGAGTAACAAAAAAAAAGAAAGCTTTTCTGCTTATTATGCAATAAAAATACTATAAAGTTGCATGTTTCTATTCCCCAATTTGCTTATTTTGCTAAATATGCATGCATGAGAAAAACTGCCATGGAACATACAAAAGATACACAAAATTAGTATGTGATTATAAGGTAAGTACCACTCTGCAAGAAAATCGGGAAAAAATGAGGTTAAAAATCACAATTTAACATCTTCCTCTTCTATTTTTTAAATAAGAAATGGGATTATTGTCTGATTATTTTATGGATGTGTGCATGTGAATTGCAATTTTTGCTTTAAAAAGAAGGTGGGCCTTTCTACAACTAAAAGTGAACTCTCCAGTCATGTTGTTCCATAAGGAGCCCGCATACCATGGTCAGAGTAGTCTCAGTTCCTTGGCAGCAGGAATAACATCCTGAAGGGGACGGTTGGACATTTGGGGCTTCAATAAAGTGCAAGTAGCAGGTGTCCACTTCTTCTGCCATGCTATATTTGTATCATTAACAAAACCTAACTATAGTTTCTTGTGAGAACATAATCCACAATTTCGGGTCTAGTTTGTGTGTGCACTGGGTGAAGTGAGGAATGATGATATTTTTACTTGCAAAATACATGTTTTGTGGTGAGCACTTCAAAAACGTTCTGTCTTTTTTGAAAAATTATGAAGGAATATTGTGAAAATTGACTAAACTCCTCTATCTCTTTTAAATATAAAAGTACAGAAAAATTAATTTGAAATTATTTTTTCAGTTAGATTGAACTTATTGGATAAAGATGCAAACTGCACAAGAGACTTTTGAACTCTTCCCCAAAACCATACTGAAAACCCAGCCAATTTTCCCTTGACAATAAAGACTTACAATACAAAATAGCTATACACAGTAAAAGGAGCTGCACAGAGTAGTTTATATGGAGATGCCCTGAAAATGAACTGTCAGACTTTTCATTACTGGATTTGAGCTGTCTTTAAAACTTCCTTTTTATCTTCTCTGGGTACAGAGAAACTTTGTAGTTCTACAGTAGGTATATGAACCATAAGCACCTGAATATGAAAATAAAAATCAGAATGTATTTGTTGTCATGAGTAATACTATAGGAGGTAGAAGTAACTTCTGTGTATCTAAAATGTAAAGTAACTTGACAGAAGAAGGTAAACTCTAATGGCTGATACTTATCAATTGCTTAGCACTTACCAAAATAAAAAGTAACATGCCATGGCACATGAGCAAGGTTTACTATCTCAAATTGTCAAGCTGTTGTGCCTTGATCTCAGCTAAATTGGATTGTTTACCAAGGCAAATACGGGAAAATTAATTTACTCAATCTTTCCCTGAAAGAAAAGCCCCCTTATTTTCCTCAGAAATGTATTCTTTGTGCCACATGAAGTGCATAATGTTCAGATTTGAAAAGGGGGTTATTGTGGACATCTAATTAGAGTAACTCACTGTCTGCATTATTGTGCTTAATGTGTTGCTCTGAATAAATATTTAATATGCTACCTCAGGTGTTCCTGTCTTAGAATTTTGATATCTCTTTCCTAATTACTGCAGACCAGTTGTAATACTGAAGCTTATATCATGGCCTGTAAAATTTCTAAGGAGAAGTTGAACATGCATTTTAAAACATTCATTCAAGGTTAAACTGTCAAGACTTATGAAAGTTCAGGATGAAAATAGGTAACTATTACTTCATGCTACTTCTGTTAAATAAGTGCCTATTAATAGATGGATGAAACTTCCCTAGGGTTCAGTTTATGAAAGGCAACACTTCTTTCAAGCCTCGATTTAGGAAAAAAAACCAAAACCAAACAATGCAAGTGAGGGGAATGACATATGCCTGTCAGACTCCTGAGATGAAATCTCCCTGAACTTATGATGCTCCTGATCTCATGTTTTCAATTCCATGCAAAGTTTTAAGGTTAACAACAAGAAACAGCATCCTTGAGTGACCCTTGAACAAAGACACACCTGACGTCCTGGAGTTCTCCTTCTTGTGCAATTCTTTGTCTTGCCTTCTCTTTCCTCGGTGTCATGATTTTTGCAATCAATTCAGCATATCCATCTTCAGATAACAACACAGAAGATTTCTGTTTCCTCCTGGTTCTTTGTCTACCATGTAGGACATGCCTCAGTGCCTGACTTTAGGAGCTGTACTGCTCCAGCCTGAGGAAAATTTTAAACCTGTCTTGGCTGTGTCAGATGCTTCTATCTAAGCAAATATTTTGGGTGCTTTCTAATGAAATATTTTGCGTTGTGTGTTCTGTGTCAGAGACACACCTCTGAACCTGATGGAGTGGAGATTGAGGGACGTGGTCTCTTGCTGTTTTTATCTGATGTGTTTATATGTTTGCTGTGTAAGTGGATTGCAGCTTCTAGGCTCTGACTCTGCCCTCTGCATCTACCATAAAAGGATCTGAGCCCTGACAGATGAACACAAAAACCATGGATGCAATGATGCTCAAAAGAGCTATCTTTGCATCCTTTTGTGACTTTGAGTTTAGTGTTTCATAAAGCTACATGCAATAGAAAGAAAAGTGAGAAGGAAGTAATATCTGTAATACAACTAAATCAATCAAAATTTAGAGACGAATATTTTTCTTATTTATTAAAAGTATAAAAGTCTTGTCCTGTTATTTAGAACTTTCACTGAGTTCAATCCAGCTGAATAATTTTTACTTATGCATTTTGTATGTAAATAAAGTATCCATGTGGAAAAGCAATTGGCCTGCTCAACAGAAATAAGTTATGGGAGACTTTTTCTCAAAAAGAGAAGAATAGAAAGCCATTCTATGAAGTATTAGATGCTTTTATTACTCTTGTATCTACATATCTCAAGGAATGAGCTCCAAAACTATATTCTACTGTGCACTTAAATTTATTTTTTATATTACAGGTATAGGTATTTTTAGGAATTTCTAATAGCTCATTAAGCAATAATCATCATGTGCTTGTTTGTTCCTTGGCAGTAGTTTTCTCTTGCAGTTGAGTTTTAGGTTCTTGGATTGCTTTACACTTTTTAAATTCCTCCCTCCCTCCCATTTCACATAGACATATGTCTAGGACATAATATCAAAAAATAAGAGTCAAAGAAACATGCCTTGCACGTGCTACAAATTATGAAATCTGTGATGATCCCATGCTTATTTGGGAACCTTATTCTGCTATATAAAGCCAGGAAAGTTTTGCTTGCTAAAGAGCTACCCTCTTTGCCCTAGCTGCTGCATTAATAAAGCAGATTTGTACATCACGACCTTTGCTTTTTTGTTCCAGTTGGAGCTGTAGATATTTTAAATCCTGAACTGCAATGTTGGTTAGGGAGCTGAAGAGAGAAAAGATATATCTGTCATTTGTCACATTGCTGAAAAGACAAGCTGTAGTATTCTTTGCTGGTGTCTGCTGAGCTCAGAGCTAACCAAGGCAAGAAGAAATAACTAGTCCATCTTTGGAGTCTGTTAGGATGAGACAGAATTTCAGGAGGAAGCAGAGATATGAGGCATCACCAGCAGCTACTGCTGCAGATCTGGTGTTTGAATTTAACTATTTTAAGGAGATATAAACTTATGCTCTGATATAGGATAATATAGAAAATAACGTGAATAAACATTAGAAATAGAATAATACACAATTTAGCATATATGAGTCACCAAAACTATAAGCTATTGTAATTACAAAAAGTTAAAAAGGAAAATCAAAGATAAGATTCAGAAAACAGAAATATGCCAAGTTTGCTCCACATGAGATGTTAGAAACCCAGATTAATTGCAAGCAAGCCTTTCAAATTCTAATGACACTCTACAAGGCCCTTCACAGTGATGTGATCTTACCATGCTGAGCACTGTCAGGCTGTACACGTGTAGTTGTATGAATGGCAAATGTGTCATGTGCCATCTACAAAAAACACAAACACAATCCACAGCAAATATTTAACTCTTCAGCAGTATATATTAAATATACAGATCATCTGACTACTTCCAACAAGGCAAATATCTCAAGAATCTACCTTGATATCTCATTTGACTATAGTAGAAGGCTTGCTGACACTGAGAATAAGAACCTCAGCTCAATAAATGCATCAACACTAAATATCCACATCATGAGCAATATCAGTGAGGAATACCATTATTAGCAGCACAAGACAAAGCATATAATACTGCTATACAAGCTGTGTATCAGTTCTGAAAACTACAAAAAAGCCAAGTCCTTGCTCCCTTCATGTCCATTGTCTAGTTACATTGCATTTAAGCAAAAAAAGATTTTATTTTTTATTTATTGATGTATCTGAGCAGAAACACCTTCCTACATGTTTTTGAAGTGAGTGGGAAAAAAAAATATACAGAAAGCATTCTAGCTCTTTATATGTAGATCTGAGATCAGTGTAGACTTAACAAACGTAAAGCAATAACACTACTGACCTACTGACTTTTGAGTTTTGCCTCTGACATTTTATGTCTGTGAAAAACAGAGACAGGTGGGAGAGAGCAAACTCCCCTACTCTCCAAAAAAAAAAAAACAACAAAAAAGGTTTTTGTAAGAGCTTTCTCCTGACATCATGTAAGTATGTGCTATTTTAGACTTTCATTCATTGAGGATTTTTGTACTCCTAATCAAGTGGTCATGGCTTGTAGTACGTCACCTGTCTCTAACTTGCAGATCACAGATATCATGAAACATGTTTAATTTTTGCATTTGAGACCTCTGGCTTTTTTTGCATACTCTGACTAGGTCTGCTCTTTAAAAGACTCTAGATATGTGTTTCCAAGCAGACTAGCTATAATCCAAATTTCTTAGGGAACTTTTGAAGGTACTTAGATTGTGCAGATTCTCTTTTTTCGCTGTCTTTCATCTTGCCTTCTACATATACATAACTTTTTGTGCTCATCTTGGATACTTTGAGGTCTGTCAGGTGTTCCTCCACAGAGCTGGAATAGAGTAAAATTTACTTTGTAATAGAGTAAAATTTTTCTGTTTCTCAAAGCTTTTATTCTTTGAATCTGTAATAATATCACAGTATAAACCAAATAGATCAATTTGTATGCTTGAAACTAAGAGGAAACCAAAGTTGCTCTTATCCTAAATTTTATATTCTTTTGTTCTTGGGGAGAGAATGGTAGTAATTCTTTATTTTATATTTTTTTAACTTTTCTTTATCATAGATATATCAGGTAGACACAAGGACTGCTGAGCTACCTTGAAAATATAGTTAAGTTTTGTGAAAAGGAAAATTGCTATGTGATACAACTGGCATATTAATTATACACTAGTCCAATGATTGATTACACTGTGGAGTGGGAATTGCTCTCAACACTCTCCTCTTTGAGAATAAACCACAAACTTATCATTAGAGCACCTGCATCCTCACACAGGCATTCAATGATACCATCACTGTTTTTAATCTTCCTGTAATTTTGGGAACGTGCTGTATGCTCTCCAAGGTGCAAGAAGGACATGTTGTACCCATTAACCTTTCCACACAGAGAGTGTTCATTGCATCCAGCAGCCTGACAGGGGCCCAGTCAGCTCCTGGATAAGACTAAGCAAAAAAATGTGTGTGTTTTGTACGGCATATGCTATCAGCTAACAACCTGAAAGTCATCTTCCACATGGAGTGAACTTAAAGTGAGCAAATTAAAGCGCATGTAGTAAATAAATCATCATGATAATGTCCGGTTGTGTTTGCTAAAGAAATATGGGAAGCCGGGAGAGTAAAACATGGGGATTTTAAGGGCTGTCTCAGTGACAAACTGTATGAACTAGACAGATATAAGAAAATATCTTGTAGTGGTGAATTTTTCATTAGAAGTCAATAGACTCGGTAAAGCTGTCAGATGTTAACTAGCTTACCTTCTGCTCTTTTCAAAAAGGTTAATGGATACAGCACATTTGCTGGTGTGACACTGAAAACAAAGCATGACAAATGGCATGATCATGTATTTGTTTTGCACCCTTTTTAAAATTTTTAATTATTAATTTGTTTTAGGCCTTCTATATGTAAAAGTAGCTAAGTGTGAATAAATATTAGAGCTGCTTGAAGAGCCTTGCCGTGAAGCCATCATGAAGTCCAAGTAAATAGATATTCCCAAGACTGGTTGTACATGTAGTGCTGAAGGCTCTTGTCCACTGTCCCTTCAGTCCCTCTGAACTTGTGCAAATCCTGCTGTTTCTCTTCTGCCTTGCCTATTTACACTGAGGTCTTGCAGGTCAGACAGTCTCCCCAGCAATTTCATGCAGCAGGTGGCAGAATGAAACTTTGATTTTTGTTGAGGCTTCTAAGCACAATTGCAGTGCAATAATCTTGTGAGTGTTGTGAGAAAAGCACGTATGCATATTTAGCATATATGGTATTGATATAGATGGGAAAAACAAAATTGAAGACTTCAGCAGCTGTTCTTTTTCTTAATTATGTCCATTC
Organism: Callaeas wilsoni; assembly: GCA_013398955.1. Lineage (NCBI taxonomy): Eukaryota > Metazoa > Chordata > Aves > Passeriformes > Callaeidae > Callaeas > Callaeas wilsoni. The sequence continues at coordinate 10,691 of VWPU01010554.1, forward strand.
CATGCAGTGTGCTCATCCTTTACCTGAAGTCTTAGATTCTGCTACAAAAAAATATGAAACCTTTTTCTGAACTCCAAAGATATTATACAGTACAAGCTTAGTCAGAAATGTGTAGGACTAGGCTTTTACCTTGTGGCTTCCAAACCTTTTTTTTCTACAGTCTTTATCACTAGTATATATGTTTTTCCATGAATGTCACTGGATCTAGGATGTCTAAGTGAATAATTTTAAGGACTGGCTATTATCTGGCATCTTTTACCGGCTGCATGATTCAAGAATAGGATCAGTTGTTCCTACAACACATACCTAATATGAAAGCAATGAGATCACAATCAGTTAAAGAAAACCCCAAACTAGCCAAGGAAATTAGACCCGTAAATGAAACTACTAGAAAACTTCATCAAATTTTGTGAAAAATCACTGATGATTGGTGGATGGGGTCACTTGGGCATTTCCCTCTTCCCCAAATCCATACAGAAGCACTATTTAATTACAGAACTTCTCCCTCATCTGTTGTCTATTTGGGGAGTGATGCACTCCAGTCAGGTTTGGCGGTTTTCAGGAATATTTTGAGAAAAAAGTAATGACCTATGACATTCAGGAGATCAGATTAGATGATCTTTCATGTCCTGAAACTATTGAATCATTAGTAAGGTCTCTCATCTTCTGCATCTTTTAATCCTACAATTTAGGATATATGTAATCAATACTTCCAAGCAGAAAGATCTCAGGTCAGAGACCTGAGACTCTTAAGTCATAAGAATTTCACATAGAAAAGTGAGGCTCAGCCATGTAAATCTGTTGCAAGTTGGGGTTTTCCCTCTTTTCAAAGCACAAGAACCTTCATCAGGCACTAGGGTAGCTGTTTGCACAAACCTTAGAAATCTCTACAGTCAGGCTTGATTTTAAATAATAAATCCCTGAGGCTATACAAACTTCCAAAATGCCTTACAGACAGTATCTATCAATACCATGTTCCATTAGTTTAGTTGCAAGTTTTCATAACCATTTTTAATAAAAACCAGAAACTACTTCTTAGACAAGGTTTAGAAATTGTGGAAAACAGAAATAGGAAGCAGAATTTCATTAAATTCTTGTAAGTTAGAAATCTAAGTTTGCTAAGCCATTGGCAATTTCAGTCTTATTTCTATGGGAAACAAAAAGAAATGTTATGTGTTCAACTGGTAAAAAATGTAGGCTTTGAAGAAAAACAATACGAAAAGAAACTCAATGTTTTCAAAAGTTAAAATGCAGCTATGAATCCACCTGTATATGGAGAGGATTTTGATAAACTTGGGCAATGCAATTATATGTTGGAATGGCTTATTTCATTAATTCAAGAAATAGGAATTTCTGAGAGTCTTCTATTGTGCTAAGTGCATTCTCCTAAGCATCCACTGATTCTAGGTGAAAATAATCAAACAAAACAATCTGTGAATATTGAAGAAAATAAATAGGACCATATACTTTCATGGAATTTTCTGGTACTCTTTCCCAAGGATGATAGTGGGGAGGCGATTCCTGTGCTGGGAAGAAGTAAAGATGAAAGTGGAAATCTGAGAACTGCAAAGTCAGAAAATTCATGATGGAAAGCCCAAAAGTGCGACACTGTTTGGCCATCCCTTGCAAAAACATTCTTGAATTATTACTACAGCAATGACCACTGTAATCAGTTTATGTAATACTAGCATCTGAATTATTCCAGAGAATTTCTAAAATCTACCAGTTCCACACTGTTATTTCACAGGGAGGAAACAGACTGCAAAAAGCAACTTTCAACGAGTCTACATGTGATAACATACTAAACTTCAGGGTCAACTTCACAGATGAGCATCGAGCCCAGGCTACCATGGGACAACTGTAATAGTAATTTTTCTTTTTTTTTTCACTAAGATGAGAGAAATGGAGAGCCCAAGCAACTGCCAAAAAAGGCACATGCAAAATAGAGGTTGTAAATACTTATTTGTTTGTTCATCTTTACCCAGAAGCTTTAGACAGACTTAGGCGGCGTTTTTCACTTGCTAAATGCAGCCGGTACAGGCGTTTCTGATCCCTTGGTGTCTCTTTTAAACAATAATGCTTGCTTGTAACATGAACATCAGAAATTCCTCTGCAGTGTAGTTATGCCTCCCAGGATAAGAAATGAAGGCCATTGCAGATTTTATAGCAAAGATATCAGCCATCTTCTCCTACATTCCAAATCAAAGAGGTTCCTATAGACATCTATTGTTTAAACACTGTAAGATTCACCCATACTGGAATGTCTTTGATGTTTCTAGGACTCTTCCTCCTTCTTAGTTCAGCCTTCTTCCTTTTGAGTGTTTTTTTCATGTCTCACCACTGCAGCCCTGCTTTCTGAAAAATGCCATTATATTTGCCTTTCTTTACAACCCACATCCTTCCTACCTTAACCTGGCCACTTTGATAATTACCCTATCTATAAGGTAGACATCTAATAATCTCTTGGGACTTCAATACAAAATGTAGCAAAAGGTGTCTTTGAGTATCTCTACTCCAGAACTTCTTGTGTCTGCAGTAAGACTGAAGAAAACTCTCTTATTTTCACATGATATAGTTTCTGTTCATTAGGCGCTTGTGAAATCTTGAAAAATTCTCATTATAAGGGCAGCAAATAAAAGATCAGTGGAAAGACATTTTGCAGAAACAGGCATTATCTCAGAAGCTAGTTTGAGGCTCACAGTAATATAGAGATAACATAAAAAGGCTGTGACCTTCATTCTTCATCTCTTTACAACTTGATAGCTTATTCCTTCAATTAAATCCTTCTGGCTAAAAAAGTAACAATATCAACAAGAGAAAGAAAAACTGAAAGAGATTATTTTTAAGACAACCCACTGAACAGGTCTCAGAGTTAAATTTAGGATAGCGGCTTTTTTCTTCAAAAGTAAAATTTGGGGTTTTTTATTTACTTTCAAAAACTTTCAGCATGTATCAGCTCATGAAACCAGTTCATTAAGCAGCTGAAAGCATGCTAGAAACAGTGTGGCCTAAAGAATTGGAACACAAAGACATGTAACTGTTTCCTGTAGCATACTCCCGTCCTGTGCTTTCTAACAGTCATCAAATACAGTTTCAGAAACGAATAGTCAAGTGTTTAAAATGAAGTAAATGTTCCAGTAGGAGAAAAACAAGAACAAAGAGGGAACAAACATGGGAATATAAAAAGAAAATGAGATAAGAATGTGTGTCTATTTTGGATAGTAAAGGTTTACTTGTGTCTAATTTCCCTCAGTAACATTCTGCAGTTGGGATATTTTATTATCATCCTTGTAATAATAATTATTATTCCTTCTAAAGTGAGACTCATTCTGAAAACTGCACAGGAAAGACCTCATGTGAATACTCCTATTCTGACCTATGCACACAACCAAGACAAACTGCAGGCCTGCCTTACACCAGAACATAATTTGGCAGACAAGGAATCAGCATGATAAAAACTTTAATTTTTGCTATTTTACCTTAAGCCCTTAAAATTATCCGTCATTTAAGTAAATCAGGTATGGCTATTAGAATATTTGGGAATCATTCAAATGTATATCATTTTTCTGCTTCTTTATCCACTGAGTTTTTAACTTGTGCACTTTTGGTCTTGTTTATAAAAGCAATATTGACTTCAAATTGGATAATAGCTTTTTACTGCATTTATTGGGGTTTTTTTGTCTGGTCTGGTTTTATTGTATTTTTTTTTTTTTTATTTTAAGTCAGGAAGAAAATATTTTCTATCTTTATGCAAATGGTGAATATAATCATCTCATGACATCAATTCCCTTTGATAAACTCTCTCCTTGCTGTTATGGTAGCAAGTCCCTTCTCATCTGAATAAGTAGAAGAGGAAGTACAGATTTTGGAAGAGACTTTTAATTATGAATGAATACTCTACTAGATTACTTCACATAAACTTTTCTTTTATTTTTTAACATCTTTTTCTCTCTTATTAGTTTGATATGTGTATTTCTTACTATTCCCTGTAAACTTTGCTATCAATATGAGCAATTTCAGATAAGCCCTGTCTGTTGACTGGTATTAATGTCTAACATGACTGTAGATCCAACAACAGCAGTTATTCCTTTCCAACAATACAAAACAAAAAAAGAAAACGGAAAAAAATCAGAGCTTTTTTGCCTAATCCAACGTATTGAGTGGAAAACAATTGATTCAGTTAATATAATTGATCTACTAAAAACCAAATGTACTCAGACAAAACATATTCTCTTTCCTGCTTGTAGACAATGATGTTTCATTGGCATGGAAACTGTTGTTTACAACAGTCTGAAGACACTGTTTACAGGTGTTGCATAATGTTATCGACATGAGCAGTATTGTTTATATTAGCAGAATCACTGTGTGTAAAAAAGTCTCACATCTACGTGTGCTTTCTCATGCAGTATGAGCCTACTTACTGCACGCTACAGTATCTGATCCATAGCTATCAGCATTCAGCTGGCAATTTGATTTAGAAAATAAAGCCTGAAATAGCTTCATTTCACATATATTACTTTCTGACTGCTGCTGTGATTGCTCAGCCAGAGTCCAGCTGTGGAAATGTTAAAACTATTCATCAGGCATGAATATTCATCAGAGTGGTATTCTTATTTCCCCACACATCACTGGGATGGCAGACACAACTGCTGTGTGAGAGGTGTAAATTAACCCTCCAACTCTCTTTAAAAGTAAAAAACAGGCAGCCCAATGATGTCCGTGCAGTTGAAAGGCAATACCTTCTGGGTCCTCCTAATGCAGCTGTATTCAATGTGCTATTCGTCATATCAGTGGATCAGTCTGAAAGAACATGGTAATCCAAAATAATGACAAAATCACAATTTAAGCTACCCATCTCCTGAGCTCAGTTAAAAATCATGAAGGTTTTTTTAAAGGAATTATTTGAGCTTGATTTTATAGACTCAAGTCTTTAGGGACAAAATGACAAATTAGAACATTCTGGTTTTAAATAGATGTTGAAGCTGAGGAGTAATCATAGGATCTGGAGGTTCAAGAAAAGCCAATAAAACACAAAGGCTTGTAAAACTGAAGCTAAAATGGTGAAAATGCTTTGCTAGAAACTTTCACTGGCTTCATTAGAAACAGGATTTGGATCCAACCACAAAGAAAGGCATAATATCTTAAAGGCCAATTCTGTAACCCTTACATTCTACATATCATGTTGAGTTCAAAAGTTTACATAGAGTGATAACTGTATATCTTGCATACTGAATAAAAAATTCAAGGGGTAGCTTTCTGATTCCAGCAGTGCAATTCCTGACACTGAATTACAGATCACATTCTCAAGGCTGCGTCCTGGCACCAGACCCACAGCTGGCATAAGCCAGTGCAACTGTATTGATTTTGGTGGAGCTACAGTATTTGACATCGATTAAAGATAAGGTCCATTAACTTTCTATTGTCTCTAGAGCATCTGCCCATAGCTTTGTCTGATACATATTCATATGGTAATGGTGTTAATACAAAAGTCATTAGATTACAATAAAAATATTTCAAAGCTTGTCTCGATATATTCAACAACAATAAAGCCCACTCTGTGGCAGAATTTCTGAGAACAGCCTATATGCCATTCTTGTCCAGGGTTTTTCTTTGTATGCATGCTTTGCACCAGACTTTTCTTTAGCACAGAATTCAACTCCCATTAAACATTTGTCTGGGGAGAAAAAAAAAACAAATAAGCAAGCAGACAAACAAATGATGTCTAAAGAATTTTCCTAGTGTCACCTGGAATTAATGGAAAAAAAAGAACTGCTTTAACAACAAACTGCTTAAGCTGGTTCTTTATCACTCATAGTTTTTGATTCATATATATGAATCTAATATTGAAGGAAAAAATCATGTATCTAGTTCTACTAGCATGAATATTCAGATGCCACCAAGTTGCACAGAAGTGTTGATCTGCTGGAGGGTAGGAGGCCTCTACAGAGAGATCTGAACAACCAAAGCTATGAGATTCATTAAAGTGAAGTGTTGGGTGCTGCACTTGAGTCACAACAATCCCATACAGTGCTACAGACTCGGGAAGAGTGGCCGGAAAGCTGCCTGGTGGGAAAGGACCTTGGGGCTCTTGGTCAAAAACCACGTGAAAAAGAGCCAGCAGTGTGTCCAGGTGGCCAAGAGGTCCAATGGCACCTTGGGCTGTATCAGCAATAGCATGGCCAGCAGGACCAGGGCAGTGATTGTCCCCCTGTACTTGGCACCGGTGAGGCTACACCTCAAATCCTGTGCTCAAGTTTGTGCCCCTCACTGAAAGAAGGACACTGAGGTGCTGAAGCGAGCCCAGAGAAGAGCAGTGGACCTGGTGAAGGGTCTGGAGCACAGGTCTGATGAGGAGTGATTGAGGAAGTATGGGTGTGTTTAGCCTCGAGAAAAGGAGGCTCAGGGGGCGCCTTATCACTCTCTACAGCTACCTGAAGCCAGGTAGTGGTTCACCTTTAGCCAGATGGAGGTCCATCTCTTCTCCCAAATAACAAGTGACAGGACAAGAGGAAATAGCCTCAAGTTTCGCTAGGGAATGTTTAGATTGGATATTAGGAAAAACTTCGCCACCAAAATTGTTTTCAATATTGGAACAGTCTGCCCAGGAAAGTGGAGGAGTCACCATCTCTGGAGCTATTAAAGTATGTGTAGGTTTGGGACTTAGGGATATGGTTTAGTAGTGGACTTGGCAGTGTTGGGTTAGCAGCTGGGCTTGATGATTTAAACCTTTTCTAACCTAAATAAATCTATGAGTCTATGACTGTATGATTCTGTAAACTTACTATGTTGTGGATGCCAAGAGGTTACAAGGTGAAGAGAAACAGGCTAACACTACCTTTAATTTGAACTTCCATCACCTACCTAGTGCATCACAAATCAATTAAAATATTATTTGCATCAACTTTTTGGATGTGTATGTATGCCTATATATCCATGTACATGTATATACATATAAATAAAAACATGCATGATCAAGTTAAGTGTGATGACTTTCAGGTCATGTAAAATGAATCCCACCCCCATGCCCTCAAGATAACTTGTAAGCAAATGTGCTGGTTTGAAAGCAAAACCAGAGAGAAACTCCAAGTCAGAAGTACAATTTAATAGGAAAAACTAAAATAAATGCAATAGTACAAAAAGAAACCACTGACAGAGTCAGGATACAACCTGACACCCTGTCAGGCAGGGTGTTGGTAGCAGTCCAATAAAATGGTGGCTGCAGTCCTTCAGAGTTCTGTTGAAGATGGTTCTGTCGAAGCAGTGATCCTGTAGAAAAGGTCTGGTCTTCACCTGAAGGTCCAGTGGTAGCTCTTGTCCTCTGGGAATCCAGTAGGTAAGGGCTGACTCTGGTGTTCGAAATCTTAGCTTATATCCAGGATGGGATGCTTGGTCCCTCCCTCTGGGCAGAGCATCTCACAATGGGAGGATGTAATTTTATCAGCCATGTCGTGAGACTGGATGGCCCGTTAACAGGAGATATCCCCCCTAGAGGGAGGATGGGTCATGGGAGAGATAAGGATCCCTGCCCCACCTGGTTTCGACAGCTGGCCTATTAACAGAAGATAGTCCAGACAAAGGAGGCAAGGGACACAGCCCCACCTAGTGTTAACAGCTCCTGAAGATGGTAATAGAATACACTGCAACCCAGGACAGCAAAGCTTGGAATATGTGAGATGAACATGCCGTTCAGGAAGATTGAGATGATAGTCATCAGTATATGTAAGAGATGTCACTTAGACAACCCCATTTTATATTCGTCCCGGTAAATCTACTCCAGTCTAAAGGAAAGGAAAAAATGGTTGGGTGTCATCTTGAAACTGTCACACCATAACACATCATTTTAATTGCCAAAGTACAGTGATTTCTAAAAGACTGTCAGTTCTACCTATTGTTCTACATGTAGCCAGTACCTGCTCATAAAACAGTATGTTAGTGATCCTCTAGTTTGCTAGGACACATTGCTAAATTAAGGCTCACGTACTCAGACGCTCCCAGTGGAAGAAGGATGTGAACCCCACTGACCATTTTCCTAACTAGCAAGCTCAGCAGGTACTACATGCTTCTTGAGAACCCAGCCCTGATTTCATTTGGTTCAGAGATGTATAGCCTCAAGATAACTGAAACTGTATGTGGCTCATGTGGGTAAGAAGATATCAAATAACAGTATATATCAAACAACATAAAAACCATGCACTAAAATAATAGCACTATAGTTTAGGGAGAACCAGTAAGATTTTTGAAATTATAGAAGCCTCATTTCCAAAAGAATTTTACTTACAGAGGATCATTAATCCTACTGAAAGCCAAAGGGACTTAGGCTAGATTGATTTCAGTGGGAGTTAGTCATTCTGAAAATCTCATTACGTTACCTGTCCACATTTTTACACTCCCTACTTAAATGTTTTTAATATTTGGCTGCTAAGTCTCTTTAAAATTAAGGCTTATGCTCAAAACTTAGATTGTTAAAGATATTTATTATCTTCCAGTGATCTCACAGGAAATGAGGTACCTAGGCATCTTTCAAAATTCTAAACACTATTGAAGTTAAATTTGAAAGGTATGGTTAGGTTAAAAAAAAGGATTTGTAACAACTGATATTATATAGCATGTTTCCTTGACCTTTACCTTCTCCATTTTGCAATGAATGCTGTATTCTGTTCAAAATTAAGCCATTATTTTATGTACCAAGCAGTCACACTGCATTAATGTGGGAAGAACAGAAAGCAATGTTCAGATGCGCATGGAGACTCAGAGCAGTGGGCTCTGCCATCTGCTCTGACATGTATAATGGCTCAGAAGTTCATTGCAAATCCAATATGCAGTGACTGTGAGAGCTCAGAATCAGCATGCAGTGCCACTGCATGACACGCTGAGTGGCTCAGAGCAATAGGCTGTGCAATAGCTTTCCCGGGGTTCACACATACATACATAGACGTTTCTCTCAAATTTATTTAGGGTAGAAGAAAAAAACGAAGAGAGAAGAATGGATGAAGATTCAATATTCAAAAATAATTCCAGGTCAGGGTACACATTTTGCATGTGACTTGATTACTCAAGAGCTGCATTAATTTATGAAGAGCTTGGGATTGTTTGTTTATGCTGTTTCTGGGAGGATTTATTTTTAATATAGGATTTCGTCAAAATGCTTTATGTTTTCCTCAGTTTCTTTTGAAAAATAATAACTAGATTGAATGCAGCACTTTAGAAGATATTTCATTTCTTGGCTTTTAAAATCAATATTTTTTGCACTGTCATGAATATTTTTTGTAGAAGCCTTGGCAGCTATTTTTGTTCACTGTAATTGTGGCTATAAGTGAAGATGGAGTACCTTTCTCTCATTATTAAGAGCTTAGTAGCCCTGAGCTAAAGGCTGCAATTCTTCATGTCACCACTGTGGTGGCAAATAAGATTTTCTATTTAGTTTCTAGTAAACTCATTTGTCAAGGAGACTGTATTTCAAGTTCATATAGATTTAAGACAAACAAGACTGGACATTTAAAAACTTCTTTTGTTGTAAATTGAATTAATCCATTAGCAAAGAATTAAACTAATGGAACACTAACATTGCAGATATGCTGGCTTATTTCACACTTTGTGTAAAGAAGGTTTGTGAAGCTAATATAAAAGTTAAATCATACTTTCATTAATGACAGTTTCAGCATGCTGCCAGCACAATGTCATACACGGACATGAGTGTCATCCAAAACTATGTCTATGTTTTTTTTCTACAGAACTTTTCCCCTTTGTACTGTATGTTTTTAGTGTGTGTGAGTGTGTCTGTGTGTGTGCACGTGAGCATGCATGTGATGATCATGAGTGTGAATCATATGAAATCTGGTACAGACATTTACAAAACTTGAACAGAAGAATTCTGTTGAAAAGAGAGATCCGTTCTTACATATTTCTTGTGGGTTTCTTTCCTTCTTTTTTTTCCCCCTTCATTTTTCCTACGTTTTCCTAGTGATGGCTGAGATAAAAAAGGTTATGCTAGCAGGTAGGAGATCCTAAGTCCCTCTCAATCTTCATATGACATGCCTTGTGTGCTCGGTGACTAACCCGTACTTCAATTGATGGTTCACACTGAGAGGCTCTGGATTAAGGTTCTAATCAATGCAAGTGTAGAGATCACTTTCATACACACTATCTTAGCCAATACCATTCTTCATCTGCTTTAGATTGTCCCAGCTGAAACACATAACTGCCAGTCTTAACTTCAGGTTTGTGATTTGACAAAAGTTAAAATCCAGCGAAAGCATGAAATTGGCAATGAATTGCAAAAAAAAATTAACATAGCCTGCATATCATACCATGCTTTCTTCCTTCTTCTCACATATCCATTTCTGTTCCTTTAGGATTCTTGGGAAGTGTTTGAAAATTTGGAGTAGGACAGTGCTTTTCCCATCACAGTGCAAACACTTGGGGACTCCCAGAGACTGCTGTGGGGATTAGGATTTTTTGAACACCCAAAAGTTTGACTGCGCATGCTGGAAAGGGATGTGACATTATACAAGTATCTTAATTCTATAACACTCCTACTGACTGGGAACAGTGAAAAAACTTCAAATTTTTTATAGTGGAATTTATGGTTCTTAATAACACTGAGTCATGCCCCATCATGGAAAAGACTACAGGAAGCACTATTTATCATGTCAGAGCAGAGTGAGGAAGTCCATAAATTCTGATGGTCTTTTGAACACCTTCTGGCAATTCTTTGTAGAAAAATTTTCACCATTTTCAAATGTATTCTTCTTATTATTTCCCTGATCAAAAAGCTTTCATACTTTCAATATAAACATTGATTCAAATTAAGGGGAAAAAATTAATCTTATTGAAACTTTTCAGATTTTTTATATCTTGTTAATTCCTCATTATCTTGATAACAGAAATAATAAGAAAATAGAAGTCTAAGAGTTTATGTTTTCATTTTATGTTTTACTTTAATCCTGAACATTTTTTAAAAAAATTTCATATAATAGACTAAGTATACTAGCATTTTTATTTCTTCTTGGGAACGGAAACATTAATGACTAGACTTTTGAAAACTCACTTTGTCACTCTCCAAGCACTTACAAAACTATTAGATTTCTCTAATAGAAAGGTATCTGATTTGGTCATTATTATTAAAATAGTATTTCATTGCAAATAGTAATCTGAAAAATGAATCTTAGATGAAGAAAGTATTTTGCTTTCAGGGTTTAATTGAATTCTGATTCAAAAATTATATCTATCCTTATGTTGTTTTTATAAGGCTGTTTGATCTGACAGAGCTAACATTTCCCACTGCATAAAAAATAAAACAATGAGAGTAACCCAAAATTTTCACATTCCTTTAGCAATCCATTCCTGAAATAGTTTTAAAATCTGAAAAAATTCCCTAGATATTTTCTTGTAGCAAAAATTGCTGCTATTTTACAGTAGAAGTAAAATATCTCCTTTCTCAACTATTCCATTTATAACTTTCTATCCAATTATTTACAAATTCAAATACTTTAAAGCCATGAATAATCTCTGAAGGGCATCAAAAATCTTACCTAAACTCATTTTTTCATTATATAAGTGTATGGAGAAATGTGTTCTAATCACAACAAAATAATGTGAACCTTGATTTATCAGTAGATGTTTCCTTTTTATAAGCATTGTACTGATTATTTTAATTTGGTTACTCGGGTTACACTCCTGCAAAGATATTCACAGTGGCCACCTGCACTTCATGTGAAATTCCACAAATTTAATCGGTTTTTGTGTGCTGAAGAACCATTATTACTATTTTTATTGATGGTGGAAATAGACTGATGGTTATTTAGAAAGCACCTTTTTAAACACAAAAAGAATTTGTATGCCTCTTCCATAACTTTTAACCAAAGAAGGAATTAATCTGGTCATATTCATAATCTTGTACTTTTCATGAGTTAAAAATCTCCCTGAGAATCAAAGGCTTCTTCGTGGTTACTTAACTGAACATTAGATTTTTCCCAGTGCTCATTGGGAACACCTTCCTTTCCTGAGCCTGGTGATGCCCGGATACAGAGGATACATGGAGCTGACAGGGAGTCAGACCTTGACACCCTTCGGGCTTTGCTTAGCAGGGTGCTAAGAGATGCAGCAAATGCTTCATTCACTGCATATAAGGAATCCATTGTTTTCGCTGCTTCATATGGATAAAGGAGAGTATACCTGAAAGCATAAATTTCGAAGAGGAAGCAAAATTACATTAGATAAGGCGGATAAATAGGTTTCTAAGATTGCATTTAGGAATAAGAATATTGTGCATCAGCTTTAGTATTTTTCTTAGTTTCTATGTCTCTTTTCTTCTTCTCTTGACTGGCTTCTCATGAGATGCAGTTTCACTACCGGAGAGGCTGCCTGCACATGACAATGCTACCAACACCTTCTCTTGTCCAGGGATCACACTGCTGCTCCATCAGTTTTACTGGCACAAGTATTTGTACAGCCATACTGTAAACAAGATCACAAGTGCTGCCTAGCAGTCCTCAATGGCAGTCAAATAAGATTCTCTGAGAGAAGTGAAGATCTTGTCTGCTGACAGCTAAGGAGAGAAATCCTTGTATGATATATGATTTTTAAAACACATTCGTTGGTTCAAAAAAATCCTTCTGCACAGTTGTATGCTTATAAATATATGCATTCTTAGAAAAAATGCAAGTATTGGCTAAGTATTGTCTCATTTATTTCAGCTGACGTGACACGTACACCTGAAATTAGACGAGTGTTGAAGTTCACTTAAATTATGTCTCATTTTCTCAGGTTTCCTCATGATCCAACATCAACACAAAATATATGTTTTGATTAGAGAATTCAACTGTGACTCTGAGTATTCCATTCTGAATCTGATCCAGAATACTAAATCACCATTAGCTACAAATCTTTTGAACATTTAACTGTTCACAAAAGACAGAAGAAAATTATATTGTTACAGCCATTTTTAAAATCATTTTGTCACCACAGTATTCTGCATATTCTAATAGTCTAGTTTTTGTAAGCTACATTAAATTTAAAACAGCTCTGGGAGCTTTCTTGATGAATTCTCAATGGTTGGTTCCATTAAGCAAAGATTGGTTTGCTTGTCTGGAAATGAACCAACAATTGGGTCAAAGTGTTTTATACAAATTCTTAGTTGGAAATACGTTATTATTATAATGTGTCATTTGTATTTTCACTATTTTGAAATGGTAGATCAGTTATCTAGTCTCCATACTGAATAATTCAAATAAGTGTTCTCTATTAAATATTTAATCTATTCAAAATTATACAGTCCCAATATATATCAGTTAAATGCATACATTTATGGAAGCCCAGTTTTATTAAACCAAATTAAATATTGAATCAAATTTAATAATTAAACTAAATTACTTAATGGATCAATGTAACATATAACTTCAATTTATGCCACCATACTCAAATAACAAAGGAATAAATATTGAATGGGTTAAAAGTAACCTTGCTTATCTACTGCTGGAAATATTTCTTCTAAAGTCAAGAACTAAGAAGTAGATGCATGTGAATATGAACAGATATACATATATTTTTCTGACATTGATGTTCTTGAACTAGAAAACAGAAAATGTCTGCCACTGTACTGGCCACTACAGGCAAAAAAATAGAAAGAAAATGTAGTCTATGTACACTTGGGTTTTAGAAACCTATTCACGAATTATCTAAACTTAATTTAATAACAAAGAACTTGTTAAGGATATTCTTTTCCAAGCCCCTCTTCCTGTTCTTATTTCCAGCCTGAGCTATGCACTATTTTAAAATGGACTCATAAGCTGTGATATGCTGCAGGCAATTTCAGCCAGACCCAGAAAAATGGTTTTATTTGAATTGAGCACCTGAAAGGCTAGTAGTTTGGTGTATGGTACTAGTTTAAAACTAACTCTTCATCTTCTTTATGAAATACTCCTTTTTAGTCCATTTCAAGTCATAGTTCAGTAAGGAATTGAATTTTTATTAATTACCTTCATTGACAACTCCATGGGTATGACAAGTACATGAATCTAATAGTTTCACTCACTTCACAGATACACAGGATCAGTCAAAAACAGAGCTGAAAAGTTACACAGGTTTGATTCAGATTTCCAGTACTTGGACTTTGACAGATAAAGACAAACAGGCTTGTTGCAACTGATCATTTAGCCAATCTTGTAAAACAACTTATTCAAACTAAATCTATCCTACCGTTAAAAATGAAAAGGAATAAACAGCATTGGTGGCAAGAACAATGGATAAATTGAGCTAAAAGTGAATTTACTGAGCAATGGGAGCATAAAAAAATTAAAACTTGTATCATGCCTCTGGAGCAAATAGGTAGAAAAGAACAGAGAGAAGAGAATAGAACTTCTTTGCTTTAATTAGCAACTGCTAAAACAAACTAATATGTGGGAATCAATGCAGAAAGAAAATATTTGGTTTGGCATCACTGAGGTTAATGACCAAATAGACTAAAATTCTCTAAAGGCAGGAAGTTCTTAAAAATATTTTCATTATCCAAATTCCTGATCTATGCACAGGGAACCTCTCTGTGTACCATATTTTCTGAATCTGACGTTTTGCAGCTTTTCTGCAGCAAGAAAATCAAGAAGAAAGTACCTGAGAAAAGACCTGAAGCCTAACAATTGACAATATTTCTTTAAAATGTGTGGTAATGCCACCTAAAGCTTTCTGTTCTATCTTTGTAGTAAGAAAGAAAACGATCAGCAATTTGGCAACAGTTGCACTCTCTGATGTCTTCAGTCTGGCTGCATTTTTGGAATGCCAGAAGAAAATGTTATTCAATGGGATTGAATATTCTTTGAAAAAAAAATCCAGAACACAATTTTTTTTCAATTAATATTATAATTTAACATATTTGTACACTTTGATCATTTTTTTGTTTCATTAGAAAGATTCTAAGCCACTTAAATAAATTTAAGAAATTTAACTTAAATGAAAAAGTAAGGAAGTGTTTCCTTAGACTCAGTGCATGCCCTAGGTGCATCTCAGCTGCACACTGGGGAAATATGGCACTCTTCAACTCAGAGTTTGCCAAAAGAAAAACAGAGTGAGCAGCTCATTAGTCAGCCACCATCTAAAGGATGTTTAGTTGGTGGAAGAGGGTACAGGGGATAAAATAACATATACTCTTGGAAGTTAAAAAGCAACTGTACACAGCAACTTTTTGAAAAGAATGTAATACAACTTCTTTCAGCTTCCTTATTTTCTGAAAGTAATATGTCAGAAACACACATCTGCAGGCTTCAGCAAATATTCGCATTTAATACCTGAAGTCCATAAATGGAACCAAATCAGCAGAATTCAATGGTGTTTTACACTCAGAGCATCTTCATCTCGATCTCCTCTTAAGCTGTACAAACCAGTAAAAAGAGACAACCATCATCATCATTCTTTTGTAAAAAGTTATAGTGCAGTAATGCCTGTACTCATATTTCTGACTTTGGATTTTGAAAACAGACCAACAAACATATTTTATT
This sequence comes from Callaeas wilsoni, assembly GCA_013398955.1. Classification (NCBI taxonomy): domain Eukaryota; kingdom Metazoa; phylum Chordata; class Aves; order Passeriformes; family Callaeidae; genus Callaeas; species Callaeas wilsoni. The sequence continues at coordinate 26,179 of VWPU01010554.1, forward strand.
AATGATAGAACAGGGTAAGGATCTCCACCATTTTTTTGGACTGGCATATTAGGAGATTTTTCATACTTTTGCACACTAATAATACAAATATGTGACACGTTCATCTCAGTCACACTCTCATGATATTTTGAACAGGGTTTTTTATAGTATAAGTGCCACTACCTCACAGCACTCTGAGCTTTTGAAGAGTACACACTGAAAAGAGGTAGGATTCCTTTTTATGCATGTAACTTACAAATATTTAAAGACCTTCACATTTTCCTTTTTAATAAGTCTTACAATACTGTATAGAAACAGCATTACTGTGACAGATTCTCTGGATGTGAAAATCAGAATTAATCCAAATTATAGGAAGATACATAAAAAAATAACAGTAGCCCTTAAAATGCCGGTTACTCACATCCTTTCTCTTTGCATCCTGCCACAGCAGCACTTTGCTTTCAAACAATACAAAATTTGAAGGCTGTTACATTGCAGCATTGTTGTCCATTGCTGATACATCTCCATTAATGGTTTGGACATAGGACTTGAAGAAACACTAAGTTTGCCAATGACACTAAATTGGGAGAAGCCGCTGACTCCCTCAGGGACAGAAGAAGCCCTGCAAAGAGACCTCAAAAAATCAGATGAACAATCACCAAGGGTGTGAAGCTTAACAAGGGCAAGTCCCAGATTCTGTACCTGGGATGAGGCAAACCCGGATGTACGGACAGACCAGGGGATGAGCAACTGGAAAGCAGCGTTGTGGAAAGGGGCCTGAGGTCCTGGTTGATGGCAAGTTGAACATGAGTCAGCAGTGCCCTGGCAGCCAGGAGGAACAACCCTAGCCTGGGGGGCATCAGGCACAGCATCTCCAGCTGGGCGAGGGAGGGGATTGTCCTGCTCTGCACTGCACGGGGGCAGCCTCACCTCAAGTGCTGGGGGCAGTTTGGGTGCCACAATATAAAAAAGACATTATGTTATGGGAGAGGATCCAAAGCAGGTCAGGAAAGCTGATGAAGGGTCTGGAGGGGAAAGTTTATGAGGGGAGGCTGAGGACACTTGGTCTGTTCAGCCTGGAGAAGAGGAGACTGAGGGGAGACCTCATTATGGTCTTTAACATCCTCACAAGCAAGGGGAAGCAGAGGAGCAGACACTGATCTCTTCACTCTCATGACCAGTGACAGGACTCAAGGAAACAGCATGAAGCTGAGTTGGGGGAGATTTAGGATGGATATCGGGAAAAGGTTTTTCACCCAGAGAGTTGTTAAGCACTGGAACAGGCTCCCCAGGGAAATGGTCAGAGCACTGAGACTGTCTGAGTTCAAGAAGCATTTGGAAAATGCTCTCAGACACATGATGTGACTCGTGGGGTGTCCTGTATATGGCCAGGAGTTGGGCTCTATGGTCCTGATGGGTCCCATCCAACTCTGCATATTCTACGTTTTTATGATTCTATGATACATCATGTCAGTTTTTCTCAGAGGTAAGATGATGCTAGGACTGTGATTTTGGGAACCTTGGGAACCTCTCCTGCTCAGAAGTCTAGTCTGGAAGGTGTAGAAGGAATGTTATGGAAGGATGCAAGCATCTCATCATGTATAATTTGATGTCAGTAGTTTACTGAGGAACGTAACTAAATTGAGACTCCTTTTTCTTCCTCCGTGTGGGGTCATACACTGTGTTATAGTCCAATCCATGCAGAATGGAGAAATAAGAACGTGTAGCTCAAATTAGAGGAATTGAAATGAGTAAAATACTAGAATCAGATCATTAAAGGGCATATCCATAATTTATATATATGTCTTTTTTTAAACTGACTGTCTATAAATATGTGTATAGTCTTTTAGTGGAATGGATGAGAGCAGAGAACAAAAATAGTTTAACATACAATTGTATTTCAATATATAATGTTGTCATAGTAATAGGAATATAAAAATGGGGAAATACTAAAACAAGCAAAAGATAGCTCTCCTTCCTAACCTCTGAATTTACCAGTATCACCTAACTTTATGAGAATTGTCTAGTCAAGCAAGAAGCTGGAGTGTTAAAATGTGTTAGTGGGATCCTACAGACCTGAGCTAGCTGCTGAACTCACAATATTACATCATTGTGAGTGCAGGTGCTAAGCTTCATTAGAACAGCTCTTTTTTATTTCTTCTGTGACATTCTCTCTTCTTTCCACTGAAGCCAGCACTTTCTCATTTCTCTTGTCTGGATGACTGTACAAGCTTGGGTGTTCAAGACAAGTAGGGAATTGCAGCATTTAATTTTGCAAAAACAATTGAGATACTGATTAGAAAAGGTTATCTGAGAAAGGAAACATTATGAAATAGATTTCTGCCAACTCTTTGTTTGCAGGTGCACAAGGATGTAATAGTTCCCTACTGCAGAGCACAGTGCTGCTCTGAGCTGTTGCCAATGTCTTCTATCGCTGAGACTTCTTGAGTGTGTGAGATGACTAAGAAGAGGCTGGCTGGAAGGAAGGTAACGAGAATGGCTTCATCTTTTATCTTTGCATCTGTCACATTGCTGAAGAGAGAAGTACATTCAGTTGAAGTGAGATGATCTAATCTCCCAATATATTCATGACTCACTTTTGACTATTTTAGTCCAGACAGCAATCAGACATTGGCAAATTTTATTCAGGCTGCTATTCATTTCTTAACTTCTCCAGGTTTAAGCCAAGTTGAGAAGTCAGATTTAGAGTCTGATTAAGGCATCTACCTAGAAATTCATACAACTGCTATAATGCAAAGTATCCTATCTCAAAATATAGTTAGTGGAGATAAAATCAGTGAAGAAAACAGAGATAAGAAAGCAATTCAGCTCAGTCTAAAGTGAAATTAAATACCTCCTTTATAATGGGATTTAGCTGCCTAAAATTAAGATTTTAGAGTCCATTTGGATGCTTTGAGTTCCCCCAGCCTACAAAGATTCCAACTTCCAACTGAGATTTTTTGAGGGTGAGCCGTTGTGTTACAATAGACATTCACTAGTCCTTGGGTGATATCCACCCGTCTGTGCAGACATACTGGGTAAAACCTGGCATCTGAAAAGCTACTCAATATTTATATTTGCACAGTTCCTGTCTGGTTAGCTGAATCACTCCCTTAGTAGGTGCTAAATCTCCCTAGGTTACAATGGGAATTTTAGAAGTATGAATTTATTTTAGCTGAATACAGTAATGGTATTTAGTATCATTTGAGAAGCCCTAGAACATCTTAAACACAAGATTTGGAGATGTGACAAAGATATGACTCGTGGAAGATGTGCTCTTTTTAATCCAGGCAGAAAGTCTCAAATGTCTAAGTGGACAGTAAATGCCTACATGCAGGCAAACAAACCAAGCTCTCCCTCACCTGTACACATCTACATACAGTCTCCTCTCTTCAGATGCCTTAGGGCCAGTCCATTAGCTGGCTCCTTTGAAGAGAAACAATTTCAGATTGAAGGTCACATTAACCAACCTTCAAACTTTAGACCGTTTCCTAAGCCATAGACTATGTCCTAAAATCTGCAGGAATTTAAGTAGGATTTTGTAATTTATGACATCCAAGTGTCTCTCCATCACAAAGAAACTTTGTCAATCCAACTTGTACCATTCATTCTTAATAGACAGAGTCAGTTGCTTTGGAGAGTTCCCAGAAAGGAGACGATTCTGGCTGTGTGTTTCTTGCCTCGACTAAAGAGTGGGGCTTAGTTTGTTGTTTTTCTTTGGTGTCCTACTGTGAGATCACAATTTACTCTTCAATCAAGTGAAGAAAGAAGTTTTGAAAAATCATCAGTGTCCTCATAAACAGCTACTGATTGTTCATCTTCCTGAAAATGTTAGCTCTTTCAAGGTTTCACTGACAAGTCTTCCTCCTAACTGTAAGGTGATTAACTTGGTTAAGAAAGTGGAACCTATTAAATAATGATTTTCCTCTAATTATCTTCCTTTTTTGTTTTGAGCTTGTGATGGGAATGGGAGAAAGACACCTTTCAGCTCAAACTTCAAATTATATTTTTGCTACTACATACCTAGAGAGGACGCTTATTGTACTTACAGTTTCAAAAGTTTAAAACCTACAATATTTCAGTTGTTAATTTAAATTTCGTGTTCCAGCCTACTGAAGGGATTTTATGCAGTACTAAAAAGATACAAACTGGGGAAACATTCCTATGGCCACAGAGGCATAGTAATCAGTTTCGGCTTCACTAAACCTTTTTGATATGTGGGGAAAAATAAGTTAAATTCTGACATATAACGCATATATTTGCAACTGCATCAGGTTTATTATTTCGTTAGCAGGTGATTTGAAGGGTTATTTCATAAAACTAGCCAAATTACAGAGAAGAAAATAATCAAAGAATGCCTCAAAAAGGCTGCCTCTCAGACAAGAAGTAAAGGAAGGTTATGAAATACATGTAAGAGACAGGTATCCCTAGAAGCTCTTGGGAAATACTTCTAAAGACAATCTATTTTCATGCTAATTTTTTACATTTTTTTCAAAATGCAGCTGTTGGTGAGGGGAATCTGAGAAGAAGGGAACTGATAGGACTGATGTCTTGAGATGTCTATCTGCAACTAACCCAGAATAAGTGCAAATGTTTGTGGAGAGTCCTGTCTCTCTGGGGATGTGCTTTCATGGCTGAGATCCAGACAGGACATGCTGTTGCCACGTCCTGGCTGCCAGCCAGACCAGAGTGTGGGTCCCCAGGAGATGTTCTGCAGCAACTCCACCCACAACACCTTCACTTTGATGCTTTCTTCAGAATTAAAATAGAGGAGAAAACACCTTACTCAGTCTGGTCATAGTTAAAGATCCTTCCAAGGATCAGACAGGCTTACAGGTTCTCCTTGTCCCCTCCAGATAATTATTTGTTCTGTTGCTCTGATTTTCATTTTCCTGCTCTCTCAGAGAACTAATCAGATTCTCTCACTGGAGACAGGTGTTAGCTAAATACTGATTTAATTTTCACAAGATTGGCTACTGTTCTTCCTTCCTTTGCTGCTCTGTTATACACTGGGGGAATGAGAAAAAGGAGATTTAAATCTACAGTTCTCAGTCTGAAGAAGTAGGCTGTACTCTGATGCCCTGTGAAGAAAATAGTCTGCTAGCAAGTAATCCTAGAAAATAAAGTCACTGCCATGCAACCTCTCCACAATTCAAAGAGATGTCCTCAGGCTTCTACTGGAGGGATGAGGCCAGGTATAAGGGTCAAGCTTGGTCCAACATTTAAACTGTGGTATTCTGATACGACACACTATCAGATTTGGCCTCTGACAAATGAGGATTAGTTTATTTAACTAAAAAAAAAATTCAGAGAAACTGACCTGTGAGTAACTACATTTAAAATGTTATTGAGTATCATATAATATTTAATAATTAAAACACTTATCCAGGGAGCTGAAGACACATTACATTACATTACATTACATTCCGTCCCCAGGTTTAGAAGTTCAGATGCACAACTCTTCAGCGTGAAAAACTGAAATGTTCTTCTCAGAGAATGACCTGGAAATTTCTATTTTAGTTTTGTGTGAAACACTCAACTTTTGTCACACAGAACCTTAAATTACAAAAACTCTTCATGTAATTGCTCTTCACGTAGAGGATAATGCAGAGACCTGTATGTTCTGTGGGCAACAAGCACCTTATCATGCATCTCCATTTGTAGATGTTACTTCATCAATGCCTTTGTCTCCAAGACAGACATTCATCTTGTTTAACTTCAGCCTTCTAAAAATTGTCTATTCTGTGTAGTCAATCAGAGGCAATGGCATTTCCAAAGAATGATTAATCTACTTACTGATTCTGCAGGTGTCTATTCTTCCTTTTAACAACATAGTTCAACACCTTGTTTAGGCTGGCCATGAAGAGATGGGATTCAGCAGCTTAAGCAAAAAATGTGTAATGCCACTGTGACTCCTAAAGCATTGCAAAAATTTGCACACGATTGAAAGATACTACACAGGATGGAAGAGAGATTACAGACAGGAGGAAGTCAGATGGGATACTCCACCTTCCACTATATACCCAGCTGGATGACCCATTCCTAATTTCTAGACAGCTAAGGACCATTGGGTCAAACCCCACTCTAAAAGTCTAAAAATCTAAATCAGTTTCCCAACACTCTACCAACAGGAAGTTAACTTTACATGACTACAGCAACAGCAAGGTCTAAATGAAAACTGTGATCTCTTCCAAGAAGAGAGCTTAATGGAAATTTACTTTAAAGATGTAGCATTCCAGCCACCCACATTATTTTTGACTTGCCCTTCAATATCTCCAATTCATGGAAGAGGTAGGCAGGACTGTACTCATCAGTTTCCACGTGGTGTGTTCTGTCCAAATCTGATACCACAAGAACTGCAAACAGCTGTACAGAATTTCAGATTAGTTAGGCCAGTTGACTTTCTAGTTTTGGCTTACCTAATGGTACTTCTAACATTACCGGATGTATGTTTCATATAAGAAGTAGTGTTTATTCTGTGGTAACATTGTTTAGTTATTTAAAGTAAAAATAAATACATTTTATTTTCTAAGAATGGCTATTGCGCTAGAAGAGCTTCTGCTACATAAGATCTGCTTCCGAACCCCAAAAAGCAATTTAGAGATAACTAAAACCAGCCAGAAATAATTCTACAAGCCTTAAATATGATTCTGAATATGGAACCGCTTTCCTTCAATGTGATCACTTCAGCCTCTTATCCATGTTACTATTCATACTTTGACCTTTAGCCATGTGCTTTGCTTTTCCATTTAACAGGAAATTGATTAATCCATCTACCTGTTGTTGGATTTGTTGCCCATCAATTCTTAGCAGTAAATTTCATTGCCTACCCACTAAAAATTCAACTAATAAGTAGCTTTTTTAAAAACTAAGGCATATTTATTGCAGGTATTTTTCAAAAGCCAAATCAATAAAATTGCAGCACATAGGACATCTATAGTTTGCAACACAGAAGGAAAACAGCCTCCCCAAGATACATAGTGTAATAAAAATACAAAGCAATAAATATATAAAAACGATAAAATAATAGTGAAATGACAGGTTGATGCTAAGTAACAGATAATAGTAAGTAAAATCAAAAATGACCACCGTAATAGAAATCACATTTTTAAAGGTCAAAGTTTTTATGAGACTAATGCATAGCTATATCCTTCAGTCTTTCCTCATCTTAGGACTCATGTATTCCAGTTGGGAGTACACCTTAATCAGGACTAAACAATACTGCTCTAATATTTGAGAATTATCACAGACAAATCCTATAGACATAATTGGTCTTTGTAAGGCAAGAGGATAGGCATTCAAAGTCTTTATCAGAACTGTTTTTCTACAATTCTCTGAGTTCCGATATTAAAAAGACTAGGTTTTGCCTATTAACTGGAAATGCAGTGATTTCCAATATTCTGATATGAATCTACTGTTAGGCAGGACTTTTTCTAAGAGAGAATCGAGAGTCTGCACACATACATTTCCCAATAGATAGCGAGTTTGCACAAGAGATATGATGAGCTATGGCAACATAAAGATATATAAAAGTAGAAACTGGGAATGTGTAACAGTCTTTTGTAATGTATGCATTTCAGACCACCTTATCATATTTGTATGAGCTAGAAATGAGATACTGAAGACAAAGTTTTCTTTAGCATTTTTCTTTTGTTCTAATCTTCTTCAGTTAAGTTGCCTGGCCTGTTACAGATAATAAGTTTTGAATATATCTTTAAGAAGGAAGATAAAAAAATGTGTAATTATACACTGCAAATTGACTTGTCTGAATCAACACACTCAAGTAACTAAGGGCAACCATCAAACCACATCTGAAATGCAAAGAGTAGATTTATTTCATTACCTCTCTAACAATGTTGGGCGTAAGAGACACACGGGAACACAGGCTCTGTTCAGCTCAGCTCATCCTAGCGCTCAGCAGGAGGAGAGTTGGGGGTGGCTCACGGCCTGCCTCACTGTACAAGAAGGTTTGGGCATGTCTGCGAGAGTGTGCTATCTCGCCACAGGAATTCTACTTCTCAAAACAGACGGTCTTAGGTTACAATGTAAGATGTAACCAAAAGTATGTATTCTATCACCATCTTCATAAGCTGTTAAAAACAGGTGGAGCCGTGTTCCTTATCTCCTTCAGGATTCATCCCTGATAACTCCCTCCAGGGGGATATCTTCTGCTAATGGGCCATCAAGTCTCACTGCATGACTCATAAAATTACATCATCCCATTGTGAGATGCTCCACCCAGAGGGAGGAACCAAGCATTCCTACCTGGATATAATTTGAGGTTTGGAACACCACAAGCAGCCTTATCCACTGGACTTCCAGAGGACGAGAGCTACATAACCACCACTGGACCTTCAGAGGAAGGCCAGGCCATTCTACAAGATCACCGCTTCAACAGAACCATGTCTGTCACTTCAAGAGGAATCCAGCCATCATTTAATAGGACTGCTACCACCACCCTGACCAACAGGGAGTCAGGTTGTATTGATGCCTTAGGATTTTAGCTTTTATATTTTCATATATTTGTAATCCTGCAATTCTTTAGTGTATAACTCTGAGCTCCGTATAGAATGTCAGCAACTGCTTTTCCCATTTTTGTCAGACACAGCAATTCTTCTCTAGGCCTGAGAATCAAGGACACCTTAATGTCTCAGACCTCGAAAAATGTAAACAAAAGTGAGTTGAGGGGGGACAAACTATGGAAATGGGACTCCACTACCTGAAGCTGCAATTGGACAATTAACCTCTGATATGAAAATGGAAAAAACTTATGTCTGTCCGAAAAACCTGTGACTGCCGTCCATCCTGGGTGCAGTCTCTGCAAGACTCCTGCATGCCCCAAGGTGTACCCTGTGAAGGCCTTTCAATAAATACCTACCCTTTATCCTTTCACTCTGTCTAGCCTCTGTGCCAGGTCAGCCTCTACAAGGCGTCAATATCCTGACTCTGTCAGCTTAAGCCAGGGTTTTCTGCCTTTATTTTAATTTTCTTATTAAATTGTAGTTCTGACTTGGAATCTCCCACTGGTTTGTTTTTGAACTAGTACACTGGTAGAGGATGAACAACAGTACACATAAGAAATGGAGTTTTCCTATACCAACATTTTTAGAATTCCCAGCTGCAATATCATTTTGAGCAAAACTCTCCGCTTCTCCTCCTCAAATCTTCCAATTTTAACCCTTTCCTACCAACACCTGTGAAGGCAGATTTAAAGAATATGAATCTTCTGGTAATTTTTTTGTCTGAATAATTTATCTGGTAGTTCAGTATTCACTTTCTATGGTAAAGATCACCAGTGTGAGATATTAAAGATTATTATTTGTACTAATTTGCCCTGAGATGTCTCTGCAATAAAGCAAATTTAAGGGGAATAAGGCTGGTTTAGAATCCAATTGAGGCACTTTAGAAAGATGCACTCTGATGAGCATCATCAGGCTTCAGGTACAGCAAGCCCCGAAATGTATCAGGGTATCCTTTGTAAATGTATTGTTAGCATGTTTAGCATACTTCTGAATTTACAGCCAATGAAGTCAAGATATAGAGCCTGTGCCTGTTTTCAGCAGTAGACTTAACAATGAATGCAACGCATTAGAAAGAGAAAAGAATAAATTCCCTTTACCCTGGCTGTTGAAGCTGCACTGGGCAGTTGTGTGGGCATGGCTGAAAGATCAGGAAGGAGAACCTTGCAAAAAAATGGATGTTTTGGTTTACCTAAATATTCCCTTTGCCTTCAGTATCAAATTCAATGTCTTGCAGAAGAAGTGGAGAGTGGCATTTAGCTGTCAAAACCTCACCTTTTAAGCTTAATGTGTCTGTTAGCTGACTGAATTAGCTGACCTTCAAATCTTTCCCTATACACAGATATTGAGTCACCTTGGATCCTGTAGATACTTATGATAACAACCATAAAATTTCAAAAAGAAAGAAACAACTTTAGATTTCCATTCATTATTCTTCATTCCCATCTGTCATCCTCAGTCCCTTAGCCTTTAAGATATCATTATCCATCTATGCACTTCTCAGGATACCTTTTTGGGTGATGAATTAAGCTCCCTGACCAGAAGGGTACAGTGTCATGTTGCTGCTCGAAATAAAGATTGTTTTGATGAGGTGTAGTTTGTCTCAGAGACAGAAAAAAATCACTGTTCAATTTCATGGAAGGGGACCGTGGCAATGGGGATACCTTTAGGGAAGGTGAAAGTGTGTGTCTTCCTGCTCTTTCAGTCCATGACACTAGTTATTACTTCTGGATGGGTAAACAGGTCGTGAAACAAAGTGTCCTTGCATGTGACAAGCAGATATGGTAAGTGTTTTACAGGTTCATGCACTTATATGTGTTATGAACTTTTGTTTCTTGATCTTTGACAATCGCAAAATGTTTAGTTTACTAAATAAGAATAAAATTGCAGAAAACATCTTCAATTTCTTTTTTTCTTTAACTGTCTCAAAAATCCCCATAGTTTTCACATTTGAATCAAGTTTCTTACCAGACATATGGACATAACAGAGAAATCATTCTAGTCAGTAAAGCCCTAAGCTAAGCCCAAAATAATTTCATCATTTGTAAATCATTGTCACTCGAACATTTTCTCAATATGGCTTAATTATAATTCAACGCAGTGTTAAGCTTCTGGGAAAAGACCTCCATTAAAAGGTACTTCCTGGGAAAAGTGGGAAATCGAGAGCTCTCAGCTAGTACTGCACTTTATTATTCATGTATAATTCTTCTGCACCACTGAACATCTGCTAATAAATTTGATTCAAGTTTCCATGATAGCTTTTACCCTCATCATTCAATCTCTGCATGAGCTTGTATCTGATGAGAATTGACATTATTTACTTATTGCTGAGAATTCTTATCCTATTAGCAATTTAGCCCATAAAGTCATCAGGTAAATTAAAGTGTTTATAAAGAGCCTCCTTCCCCAATTTTAAAAATTAAATAATAATCTTGATTTATAAGAGAATTTCTCTAGATTCCCTGGAAGCTAACTGACAGATGGTCACCTTGGCAGTATGCTGCAGCAGTGCATCCATACATTTATTGAAAGTCTCTGATGCAGAAGGTGATCAAGAGCATCAAAAGCTATTACTTTTTACTCCAAGGTTTGTCAATCTTCTTTTCCTTTGTGCCTCCACATATATAGATAAGCTAAACCCAGATCAAATATAAAAGTTCCTTTGAACAAGTACAGATCTGTCATATTGATTTGGTGTTTGACTTTGCTCCATGTGCTATAGCTATTTTCCATGTGGTTAGACCACAGAATTGAGGGTTCAGGTTTCCTAAGTCCATTCTGAGATCTTCCTCTGAATCACTGTTTGGCCTTTTAAGGAGTCACTAGGATCAAGCTTATCAGAAACACTTACCAATGTTCCTATTTAAGCCAAGCGTTTATTTGTGCCAAGCTTGAAATATCCACAATGGGTGAATCCTCTTAATATTCCTGGCCTTAATCTCTGCATGTGTCTCTTCTTCTTATAAGTGCTATAAAACTAACTCATTTTATATGGTTATGTGACATAACACTTTTGAATCTCTCAGAAAGCCTTAGTAGAAAGGTCATAATATAAAATCAGAATTCAGGGGTTGTGCATGGTAAAAGGGACTAACTATTACTGAATGACAAGTAGTCAACTAACAGCAAATATTAAATTTGTCTCCAGATATTTATGGTGCAAAGGATCAGCATATATAGGAAAGGGCAAACAGTGTCAACTGAGTTCTGCCTGTCCTGCATCAGGAACAATTAGGCGGGGGTACTACGAAAGCTGGAACAGACATATGCTCACCAGCGACTCATCCAGAAGGAAGATTCCCATCCAAGAAGAGTGGAGAGGTTTTCATCCTCCTTGCAGCTTCTCTTCCCTTTAAAAAGGAAACAAACTTGTGCAAGAATTGCAGACAGACCTTTCCTTTCATCCTGCAAAATTATTTCATGGATTCTCTAGCTTTCACTATAAGACCATTCAAAAACCCTTAATATGTTACATAAAATAATCATGTAACATTGCTGGAGCTACAGTACTTACTGTGTCATGAAGCACAAAAAGGTAACTGGCCTGCACCATTGTCAAACAATTTATTTAAAGTACTGCTGAAAAGGTAATGCATGAATTGCAGTATGAGAAAGCACATTTCAGCTTTTATTATGTTTTCTTTTTCTATTTTCAATTGCTTAGGCTTTCTTTTCCAAACCTCTTTTATTCTCTTTTTAGATTATTTTGCAAAACTGACACTTTTGAAACACAAAAGAAAAATGTCAACTGCACTGTTGTAGTATGCATCCCCTACTTTCCCTGAGACAGGTCTTTCAGCCATTCTGTCCAGCATACATATCTACACATGCAATTTTTTTTCTCTAAGGAATTTTTTGCAATAGTTATTATATTATAGTCCTCCTTGGGATTATATTGCTATAGAAATATTATTAAATTCATTTGATTGGGGGACTTGACCCTAAAACTGTTTTACTCTTCAAAATTACTACTAGGAATAAAGATGAGCAATAATTTGAGATTTTATAAATTGCTGTTGCTTAATTCTATATTTGAGATAAAACCACACTCTACTTAATAATAACTAGACATATCAGAAATTAAGAATCTGTCTAATCTGAATCTATTTGTACATCACATTGTCCACAGGGACCCCACTGCTCCTAGAATCAGCTTTCATGTAGAGATTGTAGGCTTTGCATGACCTTTTTTATAATGTGAATATTGTTGCAGGTATGGCATAAGAGGTCTGGATATAGTAATTTTATGAACTTTCTTCATTGGTAGTTTAAACTATTTTGTTTTTTGTACTATACTTTTGCCTTTCTGGTGCATAAATACTTCAGACTGGTTTGATAACCTGTAAATTAAGCATCAATATAATTAACCAGCCCACATTCAATGCTGGCTCCATCAGGTTTTAGAATTAAAGGATGCCCACAGAGCTCACTCTTCCAAATTTCTTCAAGATCTGGAGCAATTCTTAAGGTTTGGTAGTTGGACGTCATCAAATGAAACTGCACCTAGAAGGACGGATCTCTAGTGGGTTGGATTTCTTACTACCTTATTCCTGTAGGTAATTACACTGATGCAGAGCACAAATAGTACTTAATCAGAATAATAGCATTCTATACCGAGTTTGGACTTGGGTACATTTTTATCCATGCAAAGTAATGAGTATTCTGATTCTTCTTTCCTTGATGAAATTCAAAGAATATGCTGAGAACACTGATTTTCTTAACAGTCGCTCTAAATTTGGTGAGGTACTCTGTTTATTGGAAAATTAATTTCTGTTTTATCATGTCAGAATGAAGGAAAGGCTGATGGTCTGCAAATATTTACACTCCTATGAAAAAATTTCATATATTTTGCATCAGAAGGTTTTCCACCAAGATTTCTATGATGATGTTCCCAGCCAATTTCTGGCTATTCTGCACTATTTCAGGTGCATGGGGCATTGAATTGATGGAATATAATTGTTCTGGCTAGTGCAAAGTGTTAAACATTATCTAAAATGACCCTTTTCTCAAATACAGACTGTTTATTTAAAACTGTTGAAAAGTGAAAATGGAGGACTTATGAAGGAACAGTCCCTTTTGTTTACATCTGTCATCCCGGAAATCAGTTACTAGTAACTACAAGCAATTATGATAAAAATGCCATTTAGGAAAGTTTCTAGCAGTAATGATAATGAAGCAATGAAATAGATTGTCTGGGGATATTGTGGATTCTCCACTACTGGAGGTCTTTAAGAATAGGTTAGGCAAACATCTGTCTGGAATATCAGCACAGACACTTTAGCAAGGCGGTAAAACCATAACAAAGTGCCTTTGCTTAAGGTCGCAGACTACCCCAACACAAGCAAAAATAGAGGTTGCAGTTCCACAGTACAAAATGGGACCAGCTGCATGGACTCTCTACAGGTCACTGACAATATCTCCACATGCAACAATTTTTCTCTGACATGTAGAATGATTAAGCAATGACAGTAGCTCCATGGGTATGCACTTTATGTAGTGTGAAGGGGTTTTTTGCTACATACTGAAGTCCTTGATCTGCACAGGGATCTGGGGAGGCACAGTACTGCCATGCTGCGGTAACAAAGGAGGACGGTTCTGCTTTCACTTCTCTGTCCTCTCTTTTAAAAAGCAGCCCAGCTTGCTGCCCTGCCTGTCAGACTGAGTACTGCTTCCAGGTCATCACTTTTATAAAATATGCAAGAGCACACTAACAACAGCAGTAATCCAGCAAAGTATTCATATGAATAATTAAACGGAAACTACAGTTGTCAGAAACACAAGCTACGTGCATGTTGTTCATTATTACCTGAGCATTTTCTATTCACCTCCTGGGGTACTCACTAATTTGACATACCACAGTGGGTTCCCTACTCTCTCCATTTCCAGGCTCACCCCAAAAGAGGCAGCTGATGCACATTGTGGATAGACAACATAACACTGGTGACATTATTCGGTAGAAAAGTAAGGCTGGGAATGCTTTCTGAAAGGCTGTGTTGTGCTTCTGTGCAGGAGGGGACACGTCCCCTTGCACTACGGCCATAAATTTTCATATGGCCTATATGACTACAGCCATAAATTTTCTTTTGGGTGCAAGTTAATCTTTTGGGTTTTTCTCCTGCTCAATAGAAACCTAGAGAAGGCAAATCAGGGTGGGTAAATCAGGCTCTTGAGGAAGTCCCTCTCGACTGCCAGCAGGAGGTGCCTAACCAAAGTTTAGTCTCATTAAGCCAGAAGGGCTGTGTAGTTTTATGAAGAGTTTAGATAATATAGTGTAGATGGTATAGTACGAGTCACTGCCTCACATTTCTGCTCCTGCTCCACCATTCCTTTCCTCAGCCATCTTGTATTCATTTAGGCTCATGGGGTGCCAGGTTAATAGGGTGATGCAAATTAAACTTCTTCATTTAAAGCTGGTCGGTTTCAACAGATCATTATCTGCCCACCAAAGATCATATAAAATATTTGCTCCATCACAAGTGGGAATGCATGTAAAGACCCACTGGCAAAAAGGAGGAGAAAGAACCAAAATACCTTTAAAATTTGTAAAGTTAGAGCATTTTCCTCCTTGGATTCATTCCAAATCTTCCAGTTATTATCCTCATGCCCCATATATCTGCTTTCTGTATGCTTTTTAATCACTAATGAAATTGCCTCGGTCAAATGCCTGTATTTCAGACTCATTGCATCAGACCAAGACACTAAATTCTCATCAGTGAATCTCAACTCCACAGAAATTTCACTGAAGTCATTGCAGCACTAAAATGATGGGAGAGAAGAATTAAGCTCTGTCCTAAACTACTGTTTAATTTACTGTGTACAAACTTTAAGTCATTTATTATTTATAAATACATAGGTGGAAAATATCCACTTTCTGTTTATTTTGGGGGAAATTGGGATCATGTTGTTATTTGCTTGGTCAAATATAATCTGTGGTTGCACTCAACAAATAAAACAAGGGAGATAATTTAGAAGTTTTTTCTCAAAGCTTATTTAACATGAAGAGGCTCATTCTCTTTGACCAGTGCCTCGCAAGCATTTTCCCTAATCATATCTGATACCGTTGATTTAATTGAGAAAAGTCACTCTAATGCAATGACACTTTTCTTGCATGCTTTTTTAAAAAGCCCAAATAATGCAATTAAGACTATGCAAAGCAAAGGAAAAACAACAACAAAATCACCACAAATGCAAAACCAGCAAAAAATTTTGAATGCTCAGGCAGAACAAAGGCATGTGCATGTCTGCAATAAAAAATTGACACAGTTAACATACAGGTAGATGACCTGTAGATGATCTAATTTTTTTAAAAATTACATTATGAGGGCCTGAGGTGGGAAGAAATAAAGGAAGGAGGGAAGGAAAAAATGAAGAGGGTGTTCTTACTCCCAAAGGATTATTTATAACATCACCTTTATCTCAATCCTTTTTTTAAGATTTCTAGTTAAAAACGGGTCATAGGCTTAGTGGAACATGACTGAAGAGGAGGTAAAAGGTGCTGAAATCTATTTCTGTGTCATTAATGCTACAAACAAGAAAAAAAATCACCTCCATTTAAAGTGTTTGCAGCAAATTATGATATAAAGCAGGAAAAAAACTCTGTGGACTCAGTGGGCAATGGATCAAGCCTCTAAACTTGAAGCCACTGGCAGCTCTCTGACTTTACTCACCAGCAAAGTTAGGTCTTTTGAATCCTCGGAGTTAATGCCAACAGTGGTTGCTGCTGTGCTGTCACCTGTACATGCCAGTAGCTCTTCTTGGACGGAGAAGAAAGAACTCCTACTTAGATTAGATTAAAGATACCATGAAAAAGGAATTGGTATGAACAGCTTCAAGATACACAGGCCTTTTTCTGCCTTTGTAAACTACAGGACTTTTGAATGGCATTAGACAGTTGAATAGTGAGCCAGAACACAGACATACGGGTTTTCTTTTTGTGCAAAGGCCTAAGAAAAGGCTTTTCCCATCAAAACAGAACCATAAGAAAAGACGCAGAGTAGTTTGTGTGTCATCTATAAATATAAGATTTGTCGTCCCATCTTCAATATGTTAGGAAAAAGGAAATGTGACCATTTTGTGAGCGCAGAGTAAAGATGCCAATATGATTTCTCTCAGTTAGAAAACATCTTTTTGTTATAATATGGGACTAAGGCCAACAGTCTAACCCACTGAAAACCAGGGTACATTTGTCATGAAGGGACTGCAGAAAAAGAGCCGCACAAAAATATTCTCTGACCTAAAGTAGGTCTTGAATGATAGGAAACAAGGAAACTCACTTAATCATCTTATTATATTTAGTTTTTGCAATTAATCTCCCCAGAACTATGTCCAGTTATTGCTAAAAATAGTAATTAAGCACAAGCACACATGGAAGCAACAAGTAAGCTATGTTTAAAAGAAAAATCAGTGAATTTTTCAAATTCAAAATTCCACTTTTGTTTCAATTTCATTTCCAAGAATATAAATAATATAATATTCAAAAACTTATTTTTTATTAGTAAGACTCCAACAGTAAACATACTTTGTTGATCTGGGTAGGGCAAGAGTTGAAATCACAGAATGTGAAAATCCCACTCTTTTTATTTGTTTTTTGTTATTATGGCATCTTTATCAAGGTCAAGGTCTTAGTCCTTGTGTACCTGAAGAGGCCATGGAAGGGTTAAGGAGATGTCAGTGTTTCTACAACGTGCACATATTGTAGTCCTTGGCAGTGTGACACCCTTTAATGCCCTAGGTCATACTGTACAGCAGACATACAGTAAAAGGGCAGACATATATACACAGAAAGCAATATACCCTTGGTCATTTTACTAAGTTGGTTGCTAACAGCAGCAACAGAGACCTGGAAGAAAAATGGTCACATCAAATGATCATTTTCAGAAACATTTCGCTGTGCAGTGACTAGTTCTCTGCCTGAATTCTGCCTGACTGCATGTGCAAGGTCAGGCAGTCACCATATGTTCTGCTAACAAGACAGACTACAGAAGAAACAGAAACAGGAGCTTTTATAGAGAGAGGAATCATCAAGAAATTTTCCTAAAGAAAAAAGAAAATATTTCCTCATTATCTTAATTTATTTATTTCTTCAATCCTGCTTTTCACCATATTTCTTCCCTTTGAAAGAAATACTTTCTTAAATTGCTTTTCTGAAATGTCAGTAGAATTTGTGGATTTTTCAACCATTAAAAGCTATTATTTCAATTAGCACTCTACTTTTTGCTATATGTTACTTAGAATGGCAGTTTTGAGAAGCCTTGACAAGCAGCACAGCTTCTCCATCTACAAACTGCACTTAATTGTTTGTCTTTATGCAATATTGAAAGCTTCATTAAAGGACCAGATTTTGCTGTTGCCCAGACTGTGGAGGACCACAGTGATTCAACTGTTTTATCACGTAGTCACATAGTCACAGAATGGATCAGGTTGGAAGGTACCACAGTGGGTCACCTGGTCCCACCTCCCTGCTCAAGCAGGGTCATCCTGGAGCACATGGCACAGCATAGCACATGGTTCTTGAATATCTCCAGTGAGGGAGACTCCACAACATCTCTGGCCAGTCTGATCCAGTGCTCAGTCACCCGCACAGTAAATAAGTTCTTTCTCATGTTCAGGTGGAATTTCCTCATCCTCAGTTTCTGCCCGTTGCCTCTTGCTTGGCATCACTGAGAAGAGCCTGGAAATATCCTCCTGGCATCCTCCCTTCAGGTACTCATAGACATGGATGATCCATGGTGGTATTCAAGCAACACTTAACATTCTTAGTATTTCTTCTCTCTCTGATCCCAGAAAGACTAACCTCTTGCAATACAGTGCAAACTTTGCTTCCAGTCATCTTGTTCTTATTGCTGGGGATTGCTTGTTATGGTACAAGTGACCCATCGAAGTTACTTGCCTACATGCATGCAATCTGAACAGAGAAGGCGTGAACAGATATTCATTAACCGACAACACCATACGAAGCTCTTTGTTTGTATTTAGGTTACGGGAATTGACCTCTCAGGCATTTACCTATGTCACTTAACTTGAAACTTCCACAACATAGAGTCCAGCACACGAAGTACTGTCCCTGGCCTCCTTGCATAAAGGGAAATAGGTGGTTTAGGGCACAATGTATCTGAAATGCTTTGGACAACTTCTTTAGGATGAAATGGACTGCACCTTGGAAACACCTTCCCAGGGTGGAAGAGAAGTCTAAGGAGACAAACTGGGGTGCCAGTCTTTGCTGTCTAGAAGAGGACATGTAGATCCCACCACTGATATCTAAAAAAAGTGGATACATAATCTAAAATAATGTATAAACCCAAAAGCCATCTGTTTTATCTCAATCTGTGGGTGAAGTGATGTGCTTTCTGGAGATGCTATGTTCTTTTTATTGATTTTTAACTCAAATAACTTCATCTCTCTAAAAAAGGTTTACCCAGTATATAGAATTTTCTAAGCCACTTTATAGTCTCAAAATAGGCACTCTCAAATATCTCAGTAGTTCAGAGAGGTAGGATAAGTCAATTTCTATATGTGATATTCTCTTCATGGGCTTTAGATGAATTGCCAAAATTATGCTGAAAGTAAATCTCAAATTTTAGATGACTGCAATTATATTTTTATATATATATAGTGACCTAAGTATACAAGTTCCACAAAAATAAAACTTTTCTTAATTGAGTTCAGTATTTTAATTCAGGCTGTGATGAGAAAGATAATTTTTAGACCATTTCTTCTGTGACCTATTATTCAGGCTGATTATTAACCATTTCAGTAAATTGTGTTCCAACTTCATACTACTTTCACATTTGATCAAGGCTCCTAGTACTTCTTTGGTCTTATAGAACAAATCAAGCAATCACAATTTTTAGATTGTATGTACTATAGAATAGGAATGAGCTTAAATGTGTATATATGCATATGCATTTAAGACCTGCAAAAATTTTCTTTCTTACCAAGGCTCACACGGTCATGCTGTTACACTGATCATCCTAAGAATGGTGACAGCATCCAAATCTTGTGCACATTATACCCTTCCCATGAAAATGATTCAGCACATGTAATTTGGCATGTTCTCAGGGCAATGATTAGTCTGCTCAAGAACATTATTAGAAACACGAACACAGAGTCAACCATCATCCCAAGTGGATCATGTTTACCACAGTCTAAACAGCTGGGCCTGAGACAGGAGGTTAAACAATTTCTGCTTTTGATTTCTGTTATCTTCCTGTCAGGTTGGTCTGTCTGATCAAACAGTGCATATCTTTTTAATTTCAAGTTATAATTCTGTAGTTCCACCATATTTCTCAGAAATCTCAGGTAGGCTGCTCCAAAAACTTGCTTTCCCAGAAAGACAGCTCTTTCCTCTTCTGTTCTTTCTGCATCTATTATTAATAAATCTATGTTCTAAATATGTACTCCATTATTGATGAACTCACTTTCCTATGCTGCGTTGTTTTTGCATTCTATACAGATATTGCTTATGTATCTATGAAACCTTCTAATTTTTTTCAATTTACTTGTTTTGGGGTTTACATTTGTACTTAATCCTGACTTGGAACCAGAACTGTAACTGGTATCATTACATTTCAGAACACCTAGAGCAAAAAATACCCTACTGCAGGTGCATGTTAGGCAGCATCTGCATTAGCAAATGGCATGGGGCAATGGTTGTGTACTGTCTGTGGAATGAGATAGTTGTTGACAAAGACTTGAGATCCATCCCAAATGTGTTCTGTGGCGGGGGGATTATTTCAGAGTAGCTCTCATATGGCTAGTATCAGGAGAATGTCCGTTTGTGGCTGGGGTGTATTAACTTGATTCATACCTCCATCACATTTTCCAGTTTAGCTTCAGATTAAAAAAACCCAAAACAGCTCATGCACTCTCAGATCACTCCACAATAAATGGAGCTGACTGGAGAACTTCCTAATCTAGAATACCGGCAAAGAACTACAGTGTCACAGAGTGTTATAGGTTACTAATTATTTTAGCATTTTTGTTAATTTTTATAGTGGAAGTGAAATTTATTTAAAATTACTTCGTGTACTACTTCAGAACAACCACATGCATGTTTGTTCTACAAATGACTGCAAAGGCACTACCAATACATTTTGAAATCCTTTTAATGTTGTGTGGTCAGTCAAGATGTTTCAAAACCCATATAGATTCTTGCAAGGACCACTTAGAGATTTTTTTAAATCCTACATGCAGCAAAATCATCTTTCTGGACATTTGAGTCTTATTAGATGCTCGTGCATCTAAATATTTCAAAGGGGAACACTAAAAATCAAGATGGTATTAGATTAGTGTTAAGAATCAGCAGTAGTCTTAGAGGTCAAGAAGAGTACCATCAGAGATACAAGTAACGGGTATTTTATTTTTTGCAAGGTTTGTATCTACATGAATTAACCTCTAGAGTTCTGAGCATATTTTATATAATTTCAGGCCCTCATTCAGCAAAAATTTACATATGTATTCCACTCTACATTTCTGAATATTCTCATAGGGCTACTTTAGATAATTTACATCACTGCTATTAAATGTATCCTAATATATATTTTCCCCTTTCAATTTCTAGTATGCTTTGTTCAAGATAGCTCAATAGATTATTTCTTAGAAAATATGCCACATTCAAAACAGAAAAAATGTCTTTTAATTGTGTCTGAATAAAGGGTCTCTAATATAACTTAGCATCCAACATTCATCACAAAGCAAAAAAGTAATTGACTACACTGAAAAGCAGACTGCAGTTTTAGTCTGTATGCAGAAAATTGAGGGAGTTCAGACAGTGTAAAGAAGGAGAATAGGATACAGCTCCTGGTAGCCTTCTTCAGCATCTAAAGATCCCTCACCACCAACAATATAGTGAGCTGGTGATGGAATACAATAAGTCTGAGAGAAGCTGAAACAAGAACCAGTGCAATATTTTAAGTTTTGTGATCAAAGCAGACTACATGTAAATAACAAAATGAGACAAATTTCCAGAAGGTGTTTCATGGAACTACTATTTTAATTTGGTATACAGCAGCATCAGAGTGAATGCAGAGAATCCTTTAATTGATAAAAACACCAAACTTAAACCTTACGCCTTTTCATTCTATTTGTCTTCCCTCCGCATGGGTGTTATAAACTGTGCTGGTGTAAAAGCAGATCATTCACAATAATTCTGTGACAAGTTTCATCAGAACAACCATAAGGAATCAAGGGCTGTGAATAAAGCAGCCTCAGACTGATTTGGTGCAAACCCACAAGTACATTTCCACATGCTTGGATAGAAACATTCGATGCTTTGAGAATCTGTACTACAGTGTGTCTCGATTTTCTACAAGTTAACTCTATTCAAACAATATTATTCTATGCACATGCATCCCTATCAACAGCATTAGAACATTTAGCATCAGTTCAGGACTTAAAAGATTTTTATGCCACAAAGCTATGCATTTTGCAGTCTTAAAAGGAATACTCATTTAATACTGCAGCTGAGAGACAGCTTATTTGAAACTGACTGTTTTAATCAGGTCAGAGCATGGTAGCTTGTGATAAAAGAGGATGTGTTTATGTGCACGCATGCTTGTACACGTGTGTTCATCTATTCTTTATGTATACATACAGTTACATTTCAATTTGAGCAAAATTATTTCTATACACAGTCACTGAGAACAGAGAAAGGCAACATGTAAAAGTTAGGGCAAAAATAATTGAGAGTTTTTTTATACATGGAATTGCTGGCTTTTTACTGAGCCTTTTTTATGATATACACTGACACAAAAGAATCCTTGAGGTAAAAAATATGCTGAGAAGGAAGGCAAACCATGAAGACTATAGGTTAATAACAAGGAAATTTTCTCTAGAGATTCATGCCCCTCAAATGTCTGAACAATTGGCTTAAACAGTCAGCTAAGGCCAAGTGCCTGCAATGCTTGAAAATATAAGAAAACAGCTAAGAAGTATGTCAGTGTCACAAAAATAGAGTTACAAGCTAAGTTCAAAACTAGGTTTGTTGTATAATAGTAGAATAATTTAGATTAGAAAAGACTTTTAGAATCATTGAGTCCAACTGTTAGCGCAGTGCTGCCAAGTCCAGAACTAAACCATTTCCCTAAGCACCAAAACCCCCCAAAAAAGGCTCTGTCTCTTTTGCATGTTTGCATTCTATGCTGAATCTAGAAGAGGACACTGGTTTAACATTAGTTTTGTCCCTGGTTCAGGAAAAAAAAATGCACTGGTAGAGATTGATGAGATAGGTATGCTGGACAAGCTCAGTTAAATTTGTCTCAGCATGATGCTAGTCCAGGATTTGAGATCAGATTTTCAGAGGCTTTGGACGAGATTTAGCTCCTAAAGTGGGGTAGGCACCAGAGGAACTTGTGAGCTCCCTGTAAGCCTAGGCCAAATAGGACATGATGAGCCAGGGTTAGCATGATCAGTGGCAACAACCTCTGCACGGACTGAGGCTAACAGGTGTTTCTGCACTGTGTTTAGACAGATAGGGTGTGGTTTGACCAAGACTGTAACACTTTAATACCGTGGGAAATTTATGCCAAAGTGTCTTCACCTGTTAAGAATAAAATTTAAGGATTGCAAAGCCTATAGACAGGTTTCTGGCAGAATAAGTCATAGTTTAAATAAGAGCTTGGAGAGTTAAGAAATTAGAATCTGAATATTAAAAATGCAGGAAATCAAATCTTTCCTGTTCTTGCCACAAGGATTATTAAAAATATGATATTTAAATCTTTTTTTTCTTTTGATTGTTTTTCTGTAGAGATGGACCAAAGAGTTATCAAGGTATAAATTCTTCTTTCCCTTTCACACAACAAAGAAATAGAGAAAGAGAGGGAAGGAAGGAAGGAAGGAAGGAAGGAAGGAAGGAAGGAAGGAAGGAAGGAAGGAAGGAAGGAAGGAAGGAAGGAAGGAAGGAAGGAAGGAAGGAAGGAAGGAAGGAAGGAAGGAAAAAAGAAAGCAAAAAACAAAGAGAGAGAATGAGGAAGNAAGGAAGGAAGGAAAACCTAAAGCATTTCATCTTAAAAGTGAATTAGGACGTCAGAAAGCAAATGGCTTGCAGAGCTGAAAACAGAACTCATTTCAAGACTCCCAATTCAGTGTCACAGCCTTCACTTTCTGCTGCTCCTTTATTAGTCCTAGAGGCAAAGGAAGAAAAATGACATAAAGTACTATAATTACAATTTAATTCCTTGGAAAGTAGAATAATTTAATTTATAAATTTTAATTATGTCCCCTTTTCCACAGTTCTCTTCAGCACTCTCATCTAAAAAAACCTTGATTATTTTTAGTACAACACATATTCCATAATCCTTCTAAAACTTTTTCACTGTATATAACAGATTCTTTAAATATTAGGTATATATTGCATCTGGCTAAGTCTATTACCACATACAAGGTATTAGCATACTTTGTACAATTCATTCCTAAGGCCCAATTCAAAAAATAAGGAGAACTATTTGCAAGGTACAAAGTCTGACAAGAAAACTATGACAATTATTTTTGGATATTCTTCGACATGCTAACAGTTATTGAAACATAGCTGGGTAATATTTTTTCAGTTTCTTCTAACTTTGCCAGATTGAAAGCCATTACACTGAAATTTGCTGTGGCAGAGCTGTGAAGGACAACAAAATTAATGATATGTGAGAAACTAAAGAATGACAGCTTATCCCTCTACTATAACTATCCCTTAATCCATCACCTCAAATGTGATTATTGAATTTCTGGTTGCTTTTTTTTTAACTTTTTAGTCCATGCATTAATTTTTATATAAACATAGATATTACTGTTCCACAGTAGTGCAAGAACATGTGACCCTGCAGCTGTCTGGGAAGTCCTATAACAGCATACTGATGGTTATCTTAAGAACAAGTCCATATGTATCCATGGATAAAATCTGAGCAAAGGCCACAGACTAATTCATCGTACTCTGAGTACTAAGTGAAGAAATCCAATGGAAAAAGTAGCATATCATCACTTTAATTACAGTGACAGGAAATTAACAGACCTTAAGTAAAGTTGCAAAGGCAGACAGCTTTCCTTAATGTTGAAAGGTTTGTCTTTGCAAACTTGGCAGTACTCTTTCACCATAACCTTTTCTCTGTATGAATTCCTGGACAACATATTATCCCTCATATACTTTACATATAGAACTTGCAATTTGGAAAAAATGTATGTCTCTGAGATATCAGTTTATAAATACTTTTTGTGCTTCTTCAGTTGAAAAGAGTCTCCATTTCATCGACTAGCATTCTGTTCATATGTTCTCATCAAGCTTCTATATAAAGCGTAATCAAACTGGATGTTCCATGAATTTAACATATGTTATCCATGCACATGCTACATCTGTGCATCCCAACTGAGAGAGTGGAAGAAAAGGAAGAAGAGTAAAATTGAGAAAGGTATTGACTTAATATCAGTCAAGTTATTTGATTTGACTTTCCTCCCATCTTCAGTACGCTCCAGGGATTCTGAGTGAAATAATATATGGCCCCCACATGCTTTTCATCTTCCCAGAGCAGCTTCTAATGACAGTAACAAGAGGAATGAATCATAATCAGAAAGCTACAAGTTTAAGAAAAATCCCTCACGTGAAATCTTGCCTCTTCAGCTTCAGCAGTATTCAAATAAACACTACTCATATTTGCATAAATAAGACATAAATCTTATAGACATAAAGCCAGCTTTCTGTCTTCAAACTAAATCTTGAATTAAATTTTAACAGATGACAGGAAAAGAGAGGGAATGAGCTGAATAAATGCAAAGGCTTCTTCGGAAGGGTCCAGGTGTTCTTTCTGACCACCTTCTCAGTAGTGTATCTGAGGGAAGAATGAGGAACTGCTATTTTGACAGAACAGTCTTTACCAGCATTTTACACCCAAAAGTTAGATTATTCTTCACTGAATAGTGGTTATTTATTTAGCGTCAAAAGTTATCCACTAGATAATACCATGGTTAGTATATATGTAACTAAGCTAACTTTCCTAAAACAACTTCTCTGCTGTTCCAGGTCAGGTGAATCACTCATAATTTATTTTTCCATTCATACACTATGGACTCACCTCAGAAAATCAGCCTTAATCCCTTTTTTTATCTATAAAGACTGGTTAACCTGGATATGTCCCTTAAAATCAATAGCATATTAAACATGGAGTTTGTGGATATATTCAGTTGTAGAATTAAACTCTTTGGGTGATGCTTAAACATAGGTGTCTTGTCTCATTTGAGATATCCTACAATATTCAAAACACGTATGTGCACCTGGTGAATTTGCACAGGAATTAGAGACCATCTGTGCTCTTCAAAGGCAGCAGTCACAAAGCAGGTGACATAATATAGGGGGAGATGTGTGAAAAAATGAATCATGAACAGGAGCTTGTACAGAAATCATTATATTCATATGGATGAATGCTTTTGGAATACACATGCAAAGAAATATAGCAAGCATCATGCATCAAGGTTATAAGTTCTTTCTTACAATTGTGTAAAATAGAAGCTTTTCTGTATTTTATTTAAAAAATATCTGTCCTTTGAAATTTCTTAGTCCATTTCTTAACATCCTGATACAAATAATGCTTTGACATGGTCCTTCCCTCCTCAGTCCTACACAATGGGACTGTATGTCTATACTATTCCCAGGCTACCTGTCCTTGTTTCCATTCCCTGTGCATATCCTTCTTGCACTTTAGCTCGACCAGCAGGTCTCAACTCAGCCATGCCAGTCTCTTGCCTTCCTTGCCTGATTTCTTGTGTCTGGGGCTCACTGGTTCTTGCGCTCTACGGAAGATATCCTTAATAATCTGCCAGCTCTGTTCTGCTCCCTTATCCTCAAGAGCATTTTCCTGGGGAGTCCTATTGACTAGCTCCTTGAAAAGCTGGAAGCTTGCTGGGACCCAGCTTTACTCCCTACCTGATCCATGTTCCTCAAGACCGCGAACTCCCCTTGCGTGTGATCACAGCAGCCCAGCCTGCTTCCGACCTTGACGTTCCCTAAGAGCTCACTCACATTCAGGAGTATCAGGTCCATCATCGCCTTCCCCCTGGTAGGGCTCTTTATTGCCTGGCTTAGGAAGCTGTCTTGCTTTAAGACAGTTTAAGAGGGACACTCCAAAATGAGTTACCTGACCTTATTTTTAACAAATTCCTTTCCATTAATAAGAAGAAACGAATATGAGAGAAATGAAAGAGGGGAAAAAACACAAAATCTGAGCAGAGCCTCTGCCTTGGGCAAAGACCACAAGGCAAGAGAGTCTGCTTGGGCAACTTCAACTTTTTAAAGGGAATCCCCCAGCCCTTGCAGTTCTATTTCTGGCCTCAGCATTGGACTTTAAAGAGACAGTAACAATTTTAGGCACAGATATACATTGAATAAAATAACGTTTTGGTTTAGTCAGGACAGAAGTTATCATACATGCATTCCAGCCCACAGACTGATATTTCTTAAAGCTTTTAGAGTTAAAGAAGATATTTTTTCCAAATGTATGTCATTGTGGCTATTTTTAGTAATTAAAGTTAAATAAGACTTAAAATATAACAGTTGTAATGTACTCAGAAGATTTCTTTTATTAGACTTGGACCTTTCGTGACTCTTTTCAATTCTATTTTTGGGCTTTGGCTTGTTTTGTTTTAAATTGAATACAAATAACAATATATTTTCAACTTGATTTTGGAGTTGCTTGGCTTGAGGTAATTTGTGTCACAAATTTAGCATTATTTAAATGCAGGTTTGGATTTTATTTATTGTTAAAAAATTAAAATATTTAAATGACATTCAATAAACATTTTTACTGAAAGGTTAAATAATAAATATTTAAATCAAGTGTTATTTAGATGTGGGGTTGTTTTCTTAATGTGTATGGAAGGAAATATGGACCATTTAAAAGGAGCTTTTGTGTAAAAGACTGACAGATAACAGATCTTCACATTGTGACCAGCCAAAATGAATTTGAATCTTTCTATTGGTTTCTTTTATGTAAAAATTAGAAGATTTACTTTGTTCATAGCTGTCATAATATAATCAAATTAAGCACATAGATGAACAAATTAGAATAATAATTTAAGTTTGCAGTTTAAACTCTGATTTGTCATATTAGTTCAAATCGAAAGGAAGTTACTGAGGAAAACATGTTTCTGACTGTCATCTGATAGGAGAGAAACGGCTGAGAAAATGTGAAAGAAGTAAAAAAATCCTTCTTTCTTCATGTTGAAAAAAAAAAAAAGTTGAGGGGTCCAAGCAACAGCTAGAGCCTTTCTCTAACAGCACAGGTCTCTCTTGTAAAGAAGTTGCCTCCAGGTGTGATAGTCCCTGCAAAAAGATATGAATGCTGTATATGGATGAAGAACACCAAGAGAAAGAGGGGGAAACAGTCATTATAAATAGTATTTTTGTTGCTCTTCTCACTTGAACTACCCAAAACCAGTGAGTCATCATTACACAGGAGTGTTTTCCTCTTGCACTGTGATATAAAGTTGCAGAGTTGCCTTGACAGGGTGCTAAGATGTTCCCTGCTGATTTCTTCTTCCGCCATGGTTGACATTACTTCCTGTCATTCCACACTAGAAAGACTTAAACAGACAAGGACAACACCTCAGTGAAATGCTGATAGGTCATGAGTTGTTTCAGAAAACATCGAAGAAATAGTATTTGAATAGACATAAACAAGAAACAGTCAGGACTGAATTTCAGTCTGAGGTCTCTCCATTTTCCTCAGTGTCAATTTCAGCATCAGAAAGATGAGATTATGCTGAGTCATAATCACAGTGTAGCCATTCAGGATTTCCCAACCATCAGATCGTTCGGTCAAAGCACAGAACCATGAGCCTTCATAACTAATCCAAACTCACTCGACCAACCGCCAACTACAAACTTTCAGCATACAATTCTATCACTGAAAACTCAGTGTAACGCTACTGCTTGTAACAAGCCCCTGGAGCCTGGCACCCTGTGATGTAATCCCACTTCTATTGCCCACAGAACAGTAGGCTCTATTGTATGCCTGTTTGTGGATGGGTACTTATGTAAAACTGATAAATTCTGCGCATTTACCCTCGTGCAGGGTTCAAGATGTCAAATGGAGTTGTTAGATTAGAGAATAAGATATCAGAGTCCTGCTGGAAGCAAAAGACTTGTTCAGAGTATTTGAATATAGGGCTATGTACATGTGGCAATTGCTTTGTGTAAAAGCAGACAAGAACATACTTATAAGTCAGTACTATTGTTCTCTGATGTACAAATGTGCTTCTTTCAAAATATAAAAAATATGATAGGGTTTTAATGAGACAATAAAGGACTAATATTCAATTTAGAAAAGCAATCGAAAGCAAAGAGACTGAAAAAAAACCAAGAAGGTATGAAAAACGACACTTTAGTATGAAAAAAAAATAAAAATGGAGCAAAAATTATGAAAGGAGTTGTGCTTATTAGAAGGTCACCAACAGTCAAAATAAAAGCTAGATGTAGATATAGGGAGAAAGGTCAGGAGGAGATAATCATCCAGGAAAGTAATTTTATGTTTTCTTGTGGCATATATAAAAACTATTCACAGATTTGGATAACTGACCAGCCAGGACAGCATTTTATCATTCTGATAGAAATACTGCCTCTGGCTAACACAGTATGATAATAAGCACTCTGAACTGTAAAGAAAAAAAGGGATAAAAATTATACCTGAATTTGAAGAAATTCTGAACAAGCTTCTGTTTGGATTCAAATGGTGAGGAGAGCTGTTCAGATTTCATTTTACAGCACTGTTGCATTTCTCCATGTTTTCCATATGGTCATCTATCTTGTTGATATTGTTTCTTATTCCTGGTAGATCAGTCAAACATTTTAAACACAAGAAGTAAAATAAAATAAATTGTAGTATATAAAGAAATAGTAGGACTTACATATAAAATAGAAATGAAGTTATTTTGTAATTAAGAAGACACTATCCATGGTCACAACATGTGAAATAGCTCCTGTGGATGCACAAATGCACTTATATCTGTTTTAGGGAAAGTACTTTATCAGACAAACAGAATAGATGTAAAGAAAATGAGATGTCTGTGTAAAGGGATATCTCTGTACTGCTGTGTTTTTAACCAAGTAAGATATATGTAACAAAGAAGAGCATTTTGATCTGTTCAGATTATTGTTCCTCTTGCCAGAGAAAGTTCCCATCATAAGCAACATCTTCAGAGACTTGATGTGATTTTTACCTCCATATAGAGTTTTCTTTTTCCCATCTATAGAAAAGCACATTAAAAATAAAATAAAACACATCAGTTCTGCAGCTGCACACTAAATAACAGGCTAAATGGCTTTAATTTAGGAGACAAATTGGTATAATAATGTAATGTCACCCTCTGAGACTGCCTCACCGAACAACTGACCCTTTGAAAAAGGAGAAGATATAATCACTTTTTTCTTTGGAAATCTCTCAAAACTTATGTTGAACTTTATTCGTTTCACTGCTTTGCTGTTAGCATCTCAGTAGAGTAACAATGCGCCCAATATCACATCTCTCACGGCTAAGAGAGCTTTAACATTGTTTACATCAGTAAAGAAAATATCTCAATGTGGAAACCTGCAGATGCTTCTAAGTATTAAATGTTTTGTGACATGGTGATGACAATCAGAAGCAAATGGACCCTGGTTCCCCCCATTCCAGCAAGTGTTACCTGAATTTTTACCTCTGATACCCCTTTTAATTACAATTAGCTTTGTTGTTTGGGGGTTTTCTTATCAGTAAATGAAATATAAATGAATTAAAAAACAATGCAACGGAAGATCAAATTTACCTGTATTAATGTAGAATACCTTCCCAAGAATACTGGGCTAACCACCTCTTTTGTGGCATCTTTAACCGGCTGTTTTTGCTCTTGGATGCAGTGGCCAAGGCATAATGAGGATATAGAATATCCTATAAAAATGGAAACAAGATCCCATCTGAATTACAAGCTAGTGTGTCAAATGCTGATATTAAGGAGCTACTTTGCTTTAAAGAAGTGAAAGCAAGGCATTATCTGTGAATAAAAGAATGCATATTCATTTCAAAATTGGATGCGATTTAATTACATTCTATCCGGTTTTCAATTCTTTGCTGTTAGTTTTAGTTAAAGGCTTTGAATTTCTGTTCTTATGCTGCTGCTCTCTACCACCAAAATGATCATGATTTTAAGTAAATACAGATGCAGAGAAAAAGGGGAAAAGCTAAAAATAATTTGCTCATCACCTCACTACCCTTCAACACATGTATGAAGAAATTCTCTTTGGAAATGTACACTGATGATATCACTATTCATTTTGAAAGGAATTTGACATACCATTGATGTATGTAAATGTTTTGTCAAGTCTTTCCTTTCGAGACACTGCTTTCAGGATGAGCCCATGAGGGACAAGTTTCACCACCATACCTGACAGAGTGGCCAGGAAACTTTCTATCCCATGTGGATGCCTCTCAATCCCACTAATCCACAGAGGCTCTGAGATGCCTTATTCTCCCTGACTTGTTCAGAAATTGGTTTCAGGCAGAGAATTTATTGAGATATGCCTCATTTAGCATCTACAAAGAACTTAGTATCTTGCAAAGGACTATGTGCAGTGCTATTCTGATTAGCTTTGTGTATTACACTGCACATGAGAATATGATCTGGCCACATGATAATTAGAAGAGCTAGCAAGAATAAATCCAAGCATACTCTCTTCTGTTACCACATCTACTCACATAAACCAGTAGAAGCTGATCCTTCACATTTTTTTCCCCCTACTAACTGTATCAATCAAGAGTTCATCCTCAGTGTGTAGAGGAGAACTGATACTATCCCAAAGAGCTAGTTTTGCAAAAGCCAAATTCACAAAAGGTAAAAACATGTTATATGCAGGCTTTCAGAAGCCTCACTCGAGCACAATGTGGTTTACAGGTTTTTGGGTTTGGGCTGGTTTGATTTATCTTCTAATTTCTCTTATGACGTTGGTCTAAGAAAGAAAAATCTTCTAAGTAAATGGTAAGAAAAAGTGCTTAAGGCACAGGTTTTGTTGACAAAAATATTTTTTCTTCAAACTTTCTTAAGTGTCTTCCCTGTGAAGAGCGTGTACATATCTGCTTTTATAATATAACGTCTTTACTTTGGCAAAATCTCTAGTTTTCAAGAAAAAAATAAGGATTATTTTACCTTTAATGTCGGCACTGGGAAAAAAATTAAGTGGTGAATAGAGATTACCACTTTTAACATGTTTTCCCTTTGGTGTCAATTATTTCAAATCCAGGTTTCAGTTATTTCTATAAAAGTGTGGTAGTCATTTAGACCATGAATACCCTTAAAGAGATCAAAGACTACCAGAAGATTGATACATGCTGCAAAAATATATTCTTTTGCTTTCACTTAGACTTCACAGACTCTTAAAGCAAAAAATCAGCAGAAGCCATTCCTGGTGTAAAAAGTGAACCCTTTCGTGTCTTTAACTCTTTGGATTTTAGATTAGAGCAGAGGTAGAATAAACCTCCTACAGATAAGAAGCCTGAGAACATAGGTATCCATCCTATTTTTAGACAAAAAATGTAAACCTAATAATATACTGAAATGATATTTGGCTCACCAGTGGAGATAAAAGAGGTTGTTTAAGCCCTTGCCTCTGATGATATCTGATATTTGGTTCTGAGCCTTCAGAAAACCCAAGTCCTTGAAGATTAGTCTTCTCAGGACAAAAATCCCTCCTGTCTTAGAGCAGAATAAGAACAGCAATGGTCAAAACTCCAGCAACTACCATTGTCATCAACATTAACACCAGTAGCTTTCAGGCTGTTACATTTTAATGGTGATACTCAGCATCCTCTGTTTCTGAAGTCTATGAATTGTGTTTGAATACTTCAAATTTAGTAATCACTTTTAAAGACCTGGCTGTATTTTGTATGCATCAGCTGCATGCTGGCTACCTGTTGTCTCTGTATCAAGGACTCTAAAGCCCAGTGCATGGATAAAACAGGTTAGGTAGATAATATGCTAGATGATGATACATCTGTAGGCTACAGAACGCTTTCAGAGATAAGCAGAAAAGAAAGCCAGCATGGATGAAATGTGTTCATAAAAGAGTAAACAGCTGAGAAGAGACTGCTTGACAGAGGAAGAAAGAGAACAAATCAAGTAGGCTTCAAGATGTGCTGCACAGGGAAAAGATGCTACTACATTCTGAAAAAGTAAGAACATGCAAATCTTAAGAGATCTTTGAATCCCCGCAATCTTTTTTTCTGAGGAAATTTTAAATATGAGTTACAAACAGCAGAAATTACTGGAAAATGTTTCCTTTAATAACTTAAAATATATTTTATAGATCAGTGGTAGGTTAAGTTTAATGTTTTCCTTTTGTTTGAATCTAACACTGCAGTTGTCGAACAGATGATACTTAATCATACCCTGAAACTCCTTATTTCTTCCAAAGGGGATGGTGCACTGCATTCTATTTCCTTCCTTCACAAATATCTTTCATACATATAATTTTTACTGCAAGATTCAAAAATCCGTGTAGTGAGTTCTGATATACTGGCCCAGCTGCCACATGTTGCTGTACCCAGTCTTGCAAAATACTCTTAATCCAGCATTTCTAGAAGCTTGATCATATACTGAATTGTTGTTCCACAAGAAATCCCAGCTTTTTAAAACATTATCTGATTTAGGAGAGGAAATTTGTAGAATCCCAGAAGATAAGGGTCTAACGTGTATGTCTCAAACACTGATAGCAGATGAGTGGGAAGACAACCAAGGATCGTTGGTAATAGCAGACAAGGATTATTGGTAATAACACACCATGTGAAAGAACAAGATGTGTCTGGTGAGGAGGGCTATAAGAAGGTGGGGCAGGACTTTTCCAGGACAAATATCCTTGTTCAAGTTCCTGGAAATAAACACAACACAGTACAGCACAGGCACAGGGATGAAGCCAAGAAGTGGGCATGGACGGGAGGGGGGATGAAGACCACCAAAGACCCCTGAAGCCCTCTGACACATTTCCAGCAGGGTCTGAAAGAACAGACTGTGAATGATAACTAATTTGCATAGGAAGTGAGAAACCTGTATTCAGGATGGGGAAAACCTGTCTATAAATGGGTACCCCCAAGTAGCCTGGATGTGTACCCCAGGACCCTGGATATCCTGAATCAGTACTGGAATCAGAACTGGTGATCTTTTTCTCTCTCTCTTTCTCTCTCTCTTTCTCTCTTTTTTTCTTTCTCTCTTCCTCTTTTTTTCTCTTTCTTTCATTCTTTCTCTTTCTCTCTCTCTCTCTTTGTCTTTAATTAATCTCTTTCTTTCATTCTTCTTTTTCATCTCACCCCTTTACCCAAAACCCACTGCTGTGTGCCTAAATCGTAGTACTACCATGCTGATTTCTATGCCAAGTGTGTAATTTATGAATAAAACTTTGTGCGTTTTTGCAGACCCTCTGACTTTTTCCTTTCGACCACAAGCATTTACAAATCTTGGGTGTCTCTTTCCCTTAAGAGTGGGATATCACAAAATTTAACTATGAAATTTCTCAGAATTTTCAGTTATGTAAGGAAAGAGGACTGATAGCCTTATCATGCTGCTTAGTTGCTAATGTGAAAACTCAGGCAGGCTCTGAGTTGACCTTTCTGAAGGACTATCCTTAAAATGATGGTTCTGCTGTTCTGCTGTGGAATTGTGGAATTAGCTTCTTTTTTTTTTTTTTTTTTTTTTTTTTTTTTGGAAATGCATTTATTTAAAAGTTTTGAGGTAAATGAAAAATGTGTATAGAAAATTTGTTCTCACACTGAGAACTGATTTTCTTCCTGGATGCAGAAAAACCAGTGTGTATCTGCACGCAACTTGTTGGCTGGGAAACTTAGCTAAGCTAACACAGGATCAGTTTCAAACCTTTATTTAATCATTCTATGCCAGCACAGCAACAAGCAGAACCTTAATCATCTACTTTGCTAACCAGTGCTCACCCCCCAGGGTGTCTCACCCTGCCAAATGACACATCTTCATGTTTTTCTTTGGCTCTGATGTAATCTGAATTTGTCTTCTGACTAGCTTTGTCTAATCTTACTAGGATTTCTTTAAAAAACTCATCTAGAAATTTTAGCTGTTTATGAAGAAAAATACAGGGGGAAGAAACCAGGCAGATTTTCCCTGCATAGAGCTTGCAAATTTTGAGTAAGGAATTTTATAAGACTGCATAAGAAACTCCTACCCTCTCAGCATGCCTCTATTCAAGAACATCTTCCTACAGGATCTGTCATCTGAAGAGCATAATGATGAAGACAGTGTAAGAAAGATCTTATTTAAACTATATTAAAAGATGCTAGAGATGGAATTTGTTTTTCCCAACTTCATTCATCTTTAAAAAAAAAAAATTAACGATAACACTCTTTAGGCTCTTTCTATAATAAAGAATCACAGAGTCACAGAATTATCTAGGTTAGAGAGATCATCAAGCTCAACCTGTGACCTCACACCATCATGCCGAGTAGCCCATGGCACTAAATACCACGTCCAGTCTTGTATTAAACACCTCCAGGGACAGTGACTCCACCACACCCCTGGACAGCCCATTCCAATGCCCAATCACTCTTCTGTGAAGAACTTCTTCCTGATGTCCAGGCTAAACCACCCCTGGTGCAGCTTAAGATTGTGTCCTCTTGTCCTGTTGCTGGTTGCCTGGAAGAGGCTAAACCCCAGTCTGGCTACAGCCTCTGTTCAGGCAGTTGTAGAGAATTATAAGGTCATCCCTGAGCCTCCTTTCCTCCGGGCTAAACAGCCCCAGCTCCCTCAGCTGCTCCTCACAGGACAGTGATTCACCTTGTGTCTCACAAACACCCTCAGCTGGAAATGTGTGAGTTTTGTTGAGATGTGTGCTACCTTATATTAACAGTACATTTTCTGCATGCAACAAAAATCTTTAGGGAAGACTGCGACTGCTAAGTCATAATTGTCTCTGCACTTTTCTGAAAGTAATGAAGCTCAGCAACATTCTTGAAAAGAATGACAGGTAATACACCTAATTTATCTTTATATACTCTCCAAACCCCAAGGTGTGATTTCCGCAGTGAGAATCCAGTGCTTCTCACAAAGATCTTCTAAGGAGCATGCCTTTGTAAACACATTTGACTTTTCTGTTTAAATTGCTTCCTGAGTTGTGCATCTATATAATTAATGATAAAAACGTATCCTGGAGAAAATAATTTAGTAATAATGTCAGCAGAACATAAATACACTTATACGATGTAAAGGCACCCACTGCTGTATCCAACAGACATCTAGGAAACTTATGAAAGCTAAGGAAATCCTTTACTATATCTGTCCTGAGCCACAATGCATGATGCAGATGCTGGCAGAAAGTGACTTTCTGAAGGATCCAAGAGGAAACAACCCGAAA
Organism: Callaeas wilsoni; assembly: GCA_013398955.1. NCBI lineage: Eukaryota > Metazoa > Chordata > Aves > Passeriformes > Callaeidae > Callaeas > Callaeas wilsoni. Next base: position 62,035 of record VWPU01010554.1, read on the forward strand.
GGGACGTCTCTCTCTCTCTCCCCTGCCTCCCAGGCAAGCAGGTGATGGGGAATACAGTATTGTCATAAAATCACCCCAAGACAATTGTATCACTGTTGTTTTTCCTACTCAATGTGTCCAAAATTCATTTCATAACCATGCTGGACCTCATCTTCATAACTTCACAAGCATAAAGGTCCTTCCTCTCCCATGAGGGAGCCAAGGCAAGTGCTTCTACATTGCTTTTACCATGCTTTTAAAAATCTCATTAAATTAGAGAAGAGGAGATTCAATACTCTGGAGGAGATAGTGCACCTTGAAGCACTGAGTCACTACGGAATCTTCATGTATAAATGTCATTACTTTCCATCTCTTCCAGATGTTCCCCTTAGCCAGCAGAACAAGTACAGTTATCAATTTCCTACAATTCAGAAACATTAATTCACCTTCTTTTCCCACTATACACATATAATTATTATACACATGTAGTTCTAAGATGGTTGATTTCAAAGGCTTAGACTTGATGTAGGAATTCGAAGTAGATGTTTTCAATAATTGCACAGCTTATAGCAGTAGCATATGTGACAAATTGGCCTACTGCTATCTCTGCCTTCAGCATTGCCTGTGTCCGGCTAAACTAGCTTCAAATAAGCACTTTGGTGTCTAGTAAACTTCACTTATACTCTTATTTAGAAGTAAAACCCAATCAAGTGTGGAAACTTTGAGGTATTTTTACCATTTGGTCACTTTACAGGCATTAATAAGAAAAATAGACTTTTCTTCTATCATGGGCTTTTAAGCTCTGAATTAAATGGTTTGCAGACCAGGTCCTTCCATAGGTGCATAATCCAGACAAAATGCTTCCTGTTGTCATGTTTTTAGCTCACATGTCTGTTTGTCAGTTTTAGTCCCAGAAATATAGTTAACAGAGATTTCCATGATCTAAAGCTTTTTGTCCTGTGTACCTTGCTACATAACACCAAAGTGGCAAAGTTTGCAAGACACCCACTATTCAATCTAACCTAATTCTGGTGCCTTCCTGGCTGGCAAAATTCTTCCAGGCTGAAAACTGATGCCCAAAAATATGCCTCAAATAATCTTGACTGTCTGAGACTTATGCATAAGTAATTTAAGCACGTATTTTCCCCAAAGTAAATTTTCTACGGACACTTGGTCTTTAAGGACCTGAAAGAAGAAGAAGGTGTGAAATGTTTTCCTCAACCAAATCAGTCAGAAATATCTGAAATCTTGCTTCTATAGCACTCTAGTCGTTCAGATCTTGCTTCTGTTCTTATCTTGAAGCTTTTCACTGTCACCTTGTGAAAAGACTCTCACTAGAGAGTCAGGGTATGAGAGCTTTCCAGCAGCTGCAATAGCAACAGGATTAAGCCCTGATTAACTTCTGCAGGATATGGGTCAAACCTTGGATAAAGACTAAGAAATGGACCTGTGTTTGTTCTATAAATCTAACATGCTACAATTCAGACTTCTTATGGCATCTTATTGCCATGGTCCGACTACTGGTTCATATGGGTTATTCTCACTGAGCTAAAATATTTATGAATCACATGTTGGTGTGAACATCCAAACACATTAATACAGATAAGAAAACTACAGTTGCAAGCAGCTATGCTATCATGTACCTGTCAACCCCTGAGCACTCTAAGATATTTCATTAGTTATATGCTTTTATATTTTTGTCCTTGCACTGAATGTTCAAAGATATTCTTTCTATTTAAATCTGTGCTTGAAAAATGATCTCAAAATGATCATTTGAAAAGATTACCGCCATAACCTGTTATTCCTTAGCCAAATGTAGAGACTCTGGTAAATTACTTGCCTCCTTGAATTTGTCACTGTGCCTGACAGCTTGCTCATACATCCAGTTATTATTCTGCATTGATTTTAATGATGAATAAACTATATAAATGCTAAGATAAGCATGGAAAAACTTACTGTTTCAACATTCTTCCTTATAATAAATTGCATATACATCTCATACTTGCTGGAGCTGAAATTCTATGGATTAGGACAGGTTAATAATGCAAAACATGAGTCTAAAAGACATGTCTGTTCTCTTAGTACTGAAGAAGATGAAATCTTGCTAAGCATCATGCAGCAGAAGGCAGAGGAATCATTTGTTTGCTGTTAGAGCTTATGCAGCCTTTCCCTTTTTCTGAAATGGAAATGTCCATTTCTTAACACCTGTGGAGAATGCAGCTACAAACCCATTCCTCAGCCTGGCTGCTAGGACTAACTTCTGACCACCACAACAGAACACACATAAAGAAAGGAAAAAGTCAGTTGGGTGAAACAGTTTAACAAACTATACAGGTGTATTAGAGAGTGCCTTGATTTTCTTTCCTTAAAATTTTTGAATGTTAAAGACAGATTTTTTGGTGTAATGGAATAAATTATGACAAGATAGTTTGCATTTTCCTGACTCTGTAGAGGTTCCTCAGTACTGTCATGTCACTCCTATCTTGTTCCTATTCTCTGCTAAAGCAGAGGATACCAGGTACAAGTAAATTTGATCAAACTGAGGTTAATGAGCTTCCAACTGACTCTCACATAGTTGGGAAGCTTCACTTGAAGTACTGTTTTTGTTGGAGACAACTCGGCAAAAAAAGATAAAACTATCAAATTGATATTCACTGCTAACATTTGACTTGCAAGATGATTTTAAATACCTATTTAATATTATAAATAGATTACTAATCTGGAATAATTTAGTTTTATATGGCTCTAGAAACAGTTTGTCAAAAGCTGTGTCCCCAGCACATTGCTGTTCTGGCAGCTTGTGGCAGTGCAAACCATTGCAGTAGGCAGGCATAATTATTTTATACATTATTCATTCTTTCTGTGAATTGAGACTATGAACCTCATCTCTCATTTTCCAGAACACAAAAGACTCCAAAAGAAGCTTGTTTAGCAAGTAATATTAACACTATTTGTTTGCCAGTTCCTGAAAAGGACCATGTCCAGTCACTTGTACCCACAAAGAAAATGCTAAAAAAAATGTTAGGAGATCAGGTACAATATCCAGTTAGCCCTTGACAAGTTTAAACTGAAATAGGGTAGGTTTGTATTAGATCATAAGCAGTAATTCTTTGCTGTGAGGGTGCTGAGGCACTGGAACGGGTTGACAAGAGAAATTGTGAACGCCCCATCCATGGAAGTGTTCAAGGCAAAACTGGGTGGAGCTCTGAGCAACATGTTCTAGTAGAAGGTGTCTCTGCTCATGGAAAGGTGGTGGAACCAGATGATTTTTAAGGTGCCTCCAATCCAAATCCTTCTATGATTCTATGACTCTATGATAATAAGACTATCTATAAATGTGCTATGGTGGTACTGTGTTTTTTTCCTTATAACAAGTTGAAATGAACCCAAGAATTTATCTCCTGTAGTCACCAAACCACTGTGACATGCCAATAAAACCTGACTTCTGAACAGCCAAAATACCATGCCTGGCAGAGGGGTGAAAGTTTCCTATAGTGTGGTTTCCAACAACAAGAACCATCTAATGCTGTAGTTGCTTAAAAAAAAAAAAAACATTAATCATATTAGATTTATTCTTGCTACCATTGAAAATAATAACACTGAAGGAATGATCATCATACACATCTTCAGTATCTAACTATTATTTTTCTTTCTCTAGATATAGAAACCATAAACTTTGCTTCCAAATCTGAAACCTATAAAGAAACAGCAGCCCTGAAAATTCTCTCTTCAGTCCTCAGGCTATACTATCTGATACTAAAGCTGCTTGAAATTGTTTGCCAGAGATGAGAGCTGTGGTTGTGTTGATGATCCCTGCCTTCGAAAGCTTTTCAAGATAACAGTCAAGTTCAACTTTTTCTAAGTCTGTCTGAACTTTGGGTATAATCTCTTTAAAGCTCCAGCTAAGCTCACCAAGCTTTGCTGGGTTTTCCTTCCCACAAGATTTTTTTCTTACATTTGAAAACCTTCAACAGCCTACCAAGGAGGCTGTGAAGAGCCCTTTCTACTTCAAATTCTCCTCTGACAGAGGAAAGATCTCCACAAACCATTAAAAAAAAGTATGCAAGTCTGAAAAATGTTTTGAACATTTTCCCATTGCAAACTTCATCTGTGCCACCCTGGCAGATTTTGCTGTTTTGCTGTGCATAGGTCCAGGAGGGCATAATTATTACACTTAAACAGGTAAATTCAAGCCTAGATCAGTGTTTTGAATTGTCTCTGACATCTAAGTCCACTATGGTTTTAACTCACCTTCATGTTTTAAACAGGAAGCTGAGATTTAAAAAAGATCTATGTCTTCTCTGTACTGGCACGGTTTTAAAGAATATTTCCATCCAGAAAAACAATATCTAGTACATATCTGGATACAACATCTGGACGTTGGCAAATAGCCTGCTCCCATTTGGGACACTGTTTTTTATGCCAGCCAGTCCTGCAGACTATGCTTCAGACCCAGCACACATGCCTCAAGAGACTCAAAGGTGTGAAGCTTTATATCAATGTATTCTGGCACCATCACTATTATTTTTCTTGTCTAAACTGAGGATAAAGTTATCAATTCAATTTTCAAAGTAGTAAGGTTCTTACTGACAACAGCTACAGCTCAGGAAAATGGTCTTACTGTTCATATATTAATTCATTAGTTCCTGGCAAGCAATTGGCCAGGAAAAATATGGAAATTTGGCTTTTCTGTGGTTTTGCCCAAACCATAACGGCAAAAAATGTCTGATTTATTTCCAAGCTGAATTACTGCTCAGAAACTGAAAGAGAGGTGATGTGTAAATGGCACAGGTGAATTCAAGGTATGTCATTCTGTGTAACTGGAATAAAACAGGTAAAGTGGGAAAGTGGTCAGGAGCTGAACATGCCTTTGGTATAGAATGAGGCTGAATTTTTGTATGTGTTTACAATATGGGTACTGCAACAGGGTTTTAAGATTTTTTCACTTATATTTTTCAGTATACTTGAACAATTGATAAATGTATGAGTGTATTTGGACTTTCTGAGGTACAAGCCAAGTTTTATGCTGTACAGTAGAATTGCTAGGACTATGTCATGAATTCCATATGGAAAGCAGATTTTCAATGTTGAAAGCATGACTGAAATATTTAAGGTGTTTCAATCATGAAACGCCTTATACACTTACTCTAGAAAAACACTACTTCTACTTTTAAGGAACTAACTAGGACAAAATCTGAATCCTCTTTTAATTTCCAACCCTTTTTTAACTCCACACACTTTCATATTTTATGTCATGTGGATGAAATACAAAAAATGTAAAGACAATGAGAAGAAACATGATTTTCTAACCATAAAGAATTCTTGAGTAAGGTATGCACCACACAAATATCATTGGTAGTGTCCATTATCTGTTAAGCTACTCTTAATGCATTCAAATATAATTAATTTTAAACTCTTTAATAGAAGTGTCAGATGATAGTCATGTCATTGGACACAAATAATAAATGGAAGAATGGCACTTGTCTTATCCCCATCACTTCTTATTTCTATATATGCTACTCATTGTTTACAAATCTTATAAATATATCCTCAGAGAATGTTCAAACATTTATAGCTTGTTTAATTCATGAAGAAATTATGCTTTAAATATACATTCTTTTTCTGCCGAGTCTAGTATGGCTAACATGGCTCAAACTCACCATTTCCTTCCCAGGAGGTATCAATGCCAGAAAAATTTTCTCTGTAAGTTGTATACAATATTGCAATGTAGGCTTTACTCCCAAGTCCTATTAAAAACAGAACAAACCAAAAAAGCCATTCTAAATGAACACATCTAATGCAATGCTAATAGCGTTCAGTTTTACTTTAGGTAACATGGGTCCTAAAAACTATATTAAAATATTTTTATTTTTTTAAAAGGTTTTTCACCTGGATCGTAATGATACACATTCCTTAGTTAGTTTTATATGTAACCTTATGTATTTTTTGAAATGCAATGAGACTTTATGGTATTCATCACTGTTCTAGAGGGAAAATAAACGCCACTAAAAAAATCGTTTATATGAATTCAGAAAGGCTAATAAATTAAAAGTAGCCCTAATTTCCTATGACTTTTGTCTCCACCTAAACAAGGTAATGCCAAAGAAAATTGTGAAGATTCAACAAGGAATTTGAGGGATGTATGAAATCAGAACAAAACAAAACAAAGCAAAACAATAAAACAAAGAAAAACAACAAAAACAAAAAGGGGAGTGGGGGGGGGAGGAAAGGATTCCCAAAAATTTTAAACCACAATGGATTAACATTTTGGCTTTTCTTCTGTTTTTGTTTTCAGCCATTAACTGTTCATTAAGGCCAGGGCCTGAAATAGATTGAGGCAAAATGCTAGTTTGTTGCTGTGCTGAGAGATAGTCCACTGATTTATGGATATAAACTGCAAAATTTTACTTTTGGGCATGAGAAAAAGACAGCACATATCTATTTTCTTCTGAGGCCATGTGTGCAATCAAAAAGAATTGTAATTATAGTTATGCCAATAGAATTATAGTAACAAACCACTATGCTAGAGACCTAGTTCACCTTGGGAATGTTCTTTTATAGATTGAGCTAGCATCAATTTATTGGGAAATAAACAATCATCACACACACAAGACGAGTATTTTCTTATATAACCATTTTTATAATGCTTTTACCAATGCGACTATACCAGAAATGGTAATGGGAAAAATACTAAGTGACACATAATAGAAAATCTCTGCTCTAGACCAAGCCTGATATGAAATACTTCATTTTAGAATTTGCTACAAAAGTAAAAGAATTTGTAATAAGGATAATTTGGCATATCCAAAGAAGCCTACACTGTAACTTGGGAGATAATTCATATGGCTGTGCTGTTTCATTCATACAACTTCCCTAATTATTGTCAGGTCTAGTGGAAAAAAGGTTATTTTTTACTTTTTGGTTTTTTTGTTTAATTTCATCTATCTTAAGATAGTTTTTTTAGTCATAAGAAAGGCAGATATGAAAAATGTTTCCATGAACCTTAATTTTTTTTTTCATATTGAGTATGACCTGTATATATGTTTTTGAATGCTGGTTTACAACTGCATATTTCTTTCTTTTACATAAGGTAATATATTTGTTATTTCTTTATTAGCGTAATTTTAGTTTGCTTTTTCTTTTCTGATGAGTAAACAATAATGGTTAAATTAGAAGTACTGTCAGAAATAATGAAAAGTGAAGGAAAAGTGCAATGTGATACATTTCTAATCTCTTACAAAACAAATTGTTTTATTTATGAAAACAAACAAACAAACTAAGCATTCTAAATTGCATTTTAAATTCAAAATATGCTACATGATCTGGCCTGAAGGAGATTTTGAAATCCAGAAAGAAATATTTCAGATTCTTTTGTTGATATGGGAAGCCTGACACACAAGAAATTTGACTGAGATATGTAGATTTATACATAGATGTATATATATAAAAATATTACCTTCCTTTCCTAAAATTCTGCTTCCTAATGACTTATAGGTGTGAAATTTTTCATGAAAATTCAAGAGGAACAAGAAATTAATAAAGTGGAAATGCAAATTTGATTAACAGAATTATCCTCTTGTATAACACATTCATATTTTGAAACAGCTTGCTACAAGATCAGTAACATAGTAAAATTCAGAAATAATTGGAATCTTGTGTAAACAATAAGCATATCTGCTCCTAATACCCCGTGCTAACAGATAGTTCAGAAAAGCCTGCATTCAGCACTGTGATACAATGTCTCCCATCTTTAAACTTAAACATGGGACAAATCATTATACTGGAAGGAATCCTCCCCAGTCCACCCAGATTGTATTAGCAGGAGAAGGAAGACATCTAAAAAGAAAGCATTCAAGGAAGACAACAAGATCCTACTATAAAAGATTCAGCTACAAAGCATCCCTGAAACATACCACAAAATTTGTTCAGAGATTGTGGTTAAGAGCTGAAGAATCCTGGGTGGCTGTGGTGGTAATGTGACAATTGATAAAAGTGACTGATACAAAAGAAACCCTAAAAATGATACTGCATAGATTTTAGGTTACTCAAATCTGTCTATGTTCTCCTTTGAAATATTATTTTGAAGCCCACACTAGTGCTTGACTGTTTCCCATTCTAGGCTCTAAGTTTTCACAAAGGGGCAAAAGCATATTCACTATACTCTGCAGCATCCCAAATGATTTTGCTAGCAGAAAACATTTCAATGAAAGAAAAATGAACTATATGTCAAAATAGATTATTATGCTGTGGAAGCCAAGAAAAGAGCTACAAGTTCTGACTTGGCCACATCTTGTTGTGCCTAACCAAAAAATCAGCCCAGAAGTAGCAGGACGAAACATGTGGAAGAAGGTAAATATCTGACTTTGTTCCAAGACACATGACTGAAATACAAGGGCAAATTGAATTCAATAGTGACGAATTACTGGACCAGAAAAAAAAAAAGAATAATGTTTGGCTTCTCTCTGAGAAATGTCATAAAACAGCCTAAACATGTTCATTTTTAATGCTGCAGGAAGGGTTAGTCTTAAAGCTTTTAATTAAAGCTTTTTTAAAGTTAGGACTGCCTATACAAAAGAATATGGATCTTAAAAGCCTTGACTAAATGCAAGGTCAAAGTAAGAGAGAGTAGTGGTTCTATTAGCACAACAAAAGAGCAAATATCAAAGCAATCTCTGGAACAATTGCAGCAACTAAGTTGCTACATGTCAAAATGAACAGCCATGCAAAACAGAGATAAAGAGACAAGGTTTATGCAGAAGAGAAAACCTAAAATTTCCCTATCAGATTGCTATTAGAAGTGTAGCTGATACATGCTCAGCAACTAAATGGAATTCATTCCTGAAGACGAACTTTGCTGAATGCATGATGTAGAGGGAAAAAAAATAAAAAAAGCACTTCAAAGGCAAATGCCATTCCCCAGCCCAAATCCATATCTGTCTGTGTATGATACTGACGAAAGCTAAATGGAAATGGGGTGATTTGATATGCTGCTGCTAGGATTAGTTCTGATGGCAGCACTGTGCTGTCCTGTAATGTTAAATGTGCTGCAGCATGATACAGCTTCTGTGCGGTCTGCAGGGGTCTTTCCTTTCACTGAAATGGGAAAGGCATCATCTTCTTAATAAGAAAGGAAAGGTGGGGAGAGATGGCAGGCTAAATAGGGGAGGGCATCCACTGCTCCTGCTTTCAGCCCAGCCCAGTGTACAGAGCAGTTGCACTTCTGCAGTATCAACCTGAAATGGAAATTGTCATTTAGTGGGTCACAGACTATATCTCTATCTCCCAGCTCCTTCAAAGAGAAGAACAAGCATCAGTCTGCACACATGCATTATCCCCCCTGCCATATTTTATGTCAGAAAGCACACTGTAGGTGCAAAGACACTTTGTGTGTTCCCCACTCTTGCACTCCCTGGTACAGAGTGAGGAAATACATCTCCATGAAGCCGTATCTTTTCTAAATGCAGTTGGCTGTGGCATGTCATGCCAAAAGGGTATCGGCACAGTTCCCTGCAGGCTGAATAAGCCATGACCTGACCCCAAGTTCTGCTCTTCTCTCTGTGTGCATGTGATAGAGAAATACCTCTAAGAAAAATATGACAGAAGCAAATCAGTAGTGATAAAGGTAGTGGCTACCTTCTTAATCAACATGTGGCCCGGGTTCTTTTAAGAAAATAATGCTTCACAATAGCTATACCTTTAATTCTTTTATGCTATTTTCCTGCTGGCTTCCACAAAGCATTTCATCTGTCTACTGAAAAAGAGAGGCTGCTGACCTTCCCATTTACAGTAACCATTGAGATGGATTCACTTCACCTAAGCTTGGCCCCATGCAGAATAGCCCTCTAGCTTAACATATTCATTTTGGTACCCTTCTTAGAGAATATTGCCTGTACTGAAAACTTATTTCAGGATGTTCTGTGTCATGTTATTGATGAACCAAATGTATATGCTGTTGGCATAAATCTTCTTTTCTCTTTGTGTCCTTCATAAAAAATCCTACTTATAAGATGCTGCCTTGATCCCTTTCTTCTTCTTGAGGCTTAGCATGTTTTGATTATAATGAAATCCATGTTAATTGGCCACTCAAAGACCGGGTCTATACTTCAGTCATAAACTTACACATCTCAGCTATTTTTAAAATAGCTGTTCCTGGTATAGTAGCAGTTTAATCAAGACAGTATGGAGCTTAGTGCAGGCTAAGCATTTCTCCTCTGTACAGACAGTACTACTGTTATTCTTGCAGCAAAATAACATCTCAAAAGCTGTCCTTTAAGGTATGTTATTGTAATTGGAACTCACAGCGTTTTAAGGACACAGCAAGAAGGATACGAAACAAAAACTGTGAAAAGAAAAATATTTCTCAATCAAAGCATAAACTCAGGATGTTTGTAAACATCATAAAATAAAAGTGGCAAATATCTTTCTTGGAATGCTGTTAGGAATCCCCATTTACTGCTGATCTTAGTGATTGTATAGGAACATACAATTATATAGGATAGGAACAAAATTTTGTCTGGAGATTTTCTAGTCCCCAGTTTGAGCACCTATCAGTATTTCAGAATGGCAATATTAAAGCCCTCAAGGAGTTTTCCAGCAGTCCTCTCTCATCTCTGAAGGCAATGATTTTCAGCACAGGATCTGTTTTCTGTAATCTAGAAGAAAAAGAAAAATAACAATCAGAAGATTCCAAAAAAACTGAACTTTTAAACATCTGTCCAGTGTATACACACGTGAAATAACATCTGAATGCTTTTAAAATATCTGAGACACAAATTCTTCAACACATTAAAGTTTTATAAAATACCAAAAATATTCATTTAGATTAAAGCCCATTTATTAACATCCAGAAGGTCAAATTTTACCTGGCTTCATTTGGCCAAGCCATTGATCTATCTTTCCACTTATTAAATAAAAATAAAGCTTTCACATTCACTGTATTTTACTGGAGTCTGGTCTATACATTTACTCAAAATAGAGCTGTGACTATGCAAACTGAAGAGTTCCAAAGTATATAATTAATTGATATTGGAGTTCAAAGGATTTTAATAGACTTACTAAAGATAGATGTTACTGTCTCCGGACTTGGTCTAAAGATTTAATACTAGAAACGTTATTTTGCTCTGAAGAGGCTTTCTGATGTCCCTTTAAAGCATATGGTCATTTTACAGACATAGACTTTAGATACTTGCTTCAACTTAATTTTTTTTCCTTTAATTTGAATAAAGTTTATTAAAAAAAGATTGGAATGAATGATCACACTTTCCATGGCCATTCATTTGCCTGCAGCACCACTTTTTAGAATTTTCATAATACAGAAAATGTGATTAAAATAATTTACTGTTCTTCATGAATAATAAATTATATAATAATTTCTTATTCACACATCTCTTACAGAACAAGCTTATTTGGCTGTATTGCTTGTCATGATAATATGAAGCTATTAAAACTTTTTTGGGTTAAAGGATTGCCTAAGTTTACTTCAGTATGTTTGGTCACAGTTACTGTAAGTTTAGTCTAGTACACAGCTATGTTTGGTACATGTTTGGTTAGCTTGAATCTGGGTTCTGGCAATAGTTCTATTGTCTTCTTTGAGAATCTGCTTTTTGTCTTGTCTTGTCTAAACTTCCTTAGGTTTTATATTCTTTTTTTTCTTGCTGGGCCAGCACTGCTCAACAGGATCTAAAACACTGGTGTGTTATCCACAGTTTTCTTAGCTACCAATGCAACCAGCACTCTGAGGGCTGCTGTGGGAAAATGAACTCTATCTCAGCTAGACCCAATACAATCTCTAACAATCATACCTGGGAAAGAAGAGCTGTCCCTATACACAACTCTCTAACAAAAATAAATAAGTAAATAATCCAACATAAACCCCAGGTTATACTTTGGTTGATCTCAAAAGCAGCAGTCCATGACTGAACAAAAACCTGCAGAATGCGACAGTAATACGCAGACCATGGGCAGATTTGACATTAAAGTTTCCTTATACTTCTTATCCAGGGTAAAACAAAGAATCTACCTAACAACAATTTTTTTTTTTTTCCCCTTAAGGCCTCTCTTTGTTCCTTCGGATGCTAATTACTGAGGTGTCAATATTCCAAGACTTTAAGCTCCTAAGAATATTTGAGGTGAAATGATCACAAGCAAAATACCAAAATAGTTGTATTCACCCACAGAAGCTCAGACGTATACTTAACTCTGCTTCCATTTCCCCTGACCTTTATCAGTTGAGATAAATGAGCTCCATTTCTCACAGAAAAAAAAACCAAACAAACCCAGACCTACCGCTTCACATTTTCCATTTCAGGGTTTTTTTCTCTTTTTGTATTGCTGCTCACTAACTTAGCAGGACAATTGCCCTTCATTGCAATATCCACATACTATCCTTTCATTAATGAGTCTGAGTTGAAGATTAGATTAAGAAAAATCCCACATGATTACAAAATGGATTGTCTGGTAGTATGCCATTAGTATTTCTCAGTTGACATTTACAGATGAACTTAACTTTTTAAGTGAAAATCACGTGTTAATAAAGATGTGGTTTATTCTAATAAAAATTTTTAATGCAAACACATTTTTTTGTACCATTTCAGATGGACCTTTTTTGGTTGATTACATTTGGCTTTATAGTTTTTGTTTTCTTCCTTTTTTAATCTCTTTATTGAATTTGCATGGCCAACTATATTAGCTTTTAGTGTTCAATTATGATGACTTATTCAAAACTCCATTTTCGTACTGTTTTCACAGATGCTGCAAACCAGCTGGCTCCAGTAAAGACTTCTTCAATTAGCATCAGGGTCAACCTTTCCTTCTCTCTATCATTTGGTCATACAGCTGATATAAAAACACAGAGAAAGTGGGGAAGGATGGAAAGGAGGTGTAGCCTGTTCTACAGTGAGGAATTCTGATTGCAGAGCATTTTGACCTGTTTTTATTTAACTTGGTAGGAGTTTTGCTACTGATTTTGGTGCCTATTGGTCCAGACTTTATTAAAGAGATTTTTTTTGTTGGATTCTTTAAAAACCCCACATTACATTATTCAGAAGGGAACTCAATCTACCAAGAGAAGTCACTTTTAGAGTAAAAACAGTAGTGAGCTGTGGAAATGCACATATTTAACCTTGAAATTTCTTTGAAAAACATTATGTTGTTCTCCCCAGTATCGCCTTCAAAGGGCTTACTGTAATGGCTCTCTTTCTTTTGATTTCATTGGAAACTGAAGAAATCAGAGCCATTAAATGACACTAGTTTCGATAGTAAAGGAACTGAGGCATTTGTGACTGTTTAACAAGAGATTAAATATAAAATGTATATAAACCTCAGATTAGCACCAGACAATCATTTCCACATGCAACATGGGGATCCTTCAAGTACTTTTACTCAATATTTTAAATGCTTGCTTTAGTTCGTATGAGAAACATGAATTGTTTCTCCCTGATTTCATCAATACTGAAACTCAAATCACTCAGTCACTAATTCTGCTGTTAAAAAACGAAGCAAAAATTCAACATTTGCTAAGTATACAACATAACAACAGTAGAAAATCTGATTACTGTCTGCGCTATGTATAATATTAAAATTATACAGTGTGTGTACATGTTTACCCAAGCATGTTCATATGTAATTTGTCTATGCAGCAGCAGGGTACACAGCTCTTTCCACTTAGGGATTCATCATCCTGTCCTCTGAAAGGACCAAGCACAGTTGTGACATCTATTGCAAACCCAACAGCACCACAAACCTTAGGCCCTTGGCAGAGCAGGTGTAGAATATCACCTTCGGACAGGAAATATGGAGATGATCCTCCTCAAAGGAATTTTCATTTTCCTCTCAAATATTGATACACTTTAGGGTTTAACCAAAACAAAACCTGTACACCAGTGAAGTTGCACAGCTTCTGTTAAACAGCCTGATCTTGTTACTCTGTGTATCATCGTACTCTACCATTACCTATTGGGCAGATGTAGGGAAGAAAAAGCCAAAACTTTTCCAGCAATTCACAGTGAAAGGATGAGAGACCATGGATACTCGATATAAGGAAAAGAATTTACAATGAGCTTCGTCAAACACTGGACCAGAGAAGTCTAGAATTTGCAACTTATTTGCAACTTATGAAACAGCATAATGATAAAAAGCAGAGGCGATCAGTAAAGTATTTCTGAAGTTCCTTACCATGGCGTGTGTGAATTACTGCATGGAATAATTTGAGAAATCTCTCTGCAGATGCCTGATATTTTCAAAAATAATTAGGTCATTAATCCCTCAGTGATAGAATTCCACCTTCCTTTTACTTCCAGAAGTTCCTTTATTTACAGAAGTTGTCTGCCAAATTCAGGAAAATGTGTCAAGACTGGAGTACATAACAAACAGCTTGGATTACACAAGCATTGCCTCCCTTGTTTTCTGATGGAATAACAAGAGCATATCTCTGAGAAATGAGCCATTTCCTTTCATCCATTTGAACTGAAAAGACACCATTCTGAACTGCACACTGAATCTTCTAGTATGCATATCTTTAATTCAAATGAACTAACCACACACATCTAGATAGATCTAGATCTAGGAGGCAGAAAGAGAGGCATAGAAACAGAGCTCAGCTCAAAATCCATGGGCATCCTTCTTCTTTGTGGCTTTTCTTCAAGAGAATCCTCAGAGTTCAATTCCATGGAGCGCTGAGTTACCTCACCTACCACCAACATCAAATGGGTTCAAGGGCACTCAGCGTCTCGCAGAACAGAGCTTCAGCCTGCCAACATGTTTAAACCCCAGACATTTCTTTTAAACGAATAAAATAACATTCCCTTCTATGTTCCCCCCTCCTTCACTAGTACTTTTTTCAGGCCCAATTTAGAAAAGTGCTAAGTAAAACGAACACTTACTCCTTTCCTTTTCCATCACCAATTATCCCTGACAGACACAGAGCCAAACGGCAAAGAGGATTTCTTTGCCACATGGGTGGTCTTCAGGCTAAGGTTCTGAAACATAGTAATAAATTCAGCACTGAGTAAGAGGAGTCACAGAAGCAAAAGTAGAGGGAGGGCAGAGTTACTTTCTAACATTTTGCTAAATCAGACTGAAAAGTATGTTTCTGTTCAGGAACTCAGTTCTTGTTTTATAAAATCTGGCACCTATCTCTGCAAGTAAAATAATGGCCTTAACTGTTATTAACTTACTAATTACTGAATTTCTCTGATGGGACAAAAGCAATATCAGAACTGAATCTCGCGACCCCAGCCGCCACCCAAGCTGGTTGAAATATCACAACAACGTTGAATCCAACAGGAAAAGAAGTTTGTGAGATTTACAGCTCTGGTCTCCTTACTAAGGAATAGGCTCCTTTCCAAGGAAAAGTATAGAGACTCTTCAAAAGACAGTATAGAGCCTTTTTTCTCTTCTTCCTTAATTTGGCTGAAAAGCCCTGGTATGACAAAACAGGACAAAAAGTGATAATTAGAGCACACCCCGCCACTGCAGTGAAGCCTACTACACCATGTAACTTTGCAGTCCATGTGCTAAGCTGGATGAGTAAGTCAAAACGAAGCACTTAAATCAAGAGCATGGAAAGTGAGGTGCATCTCACCTAGTGTCAGATGGGCAGTGATGAGGTTGCTGTTACAACTCCCTCTGTAGTCAGTAGGACGAAGCAGAGAGCTGCACTATTTAAAAGGTTTCTTTTGGGATGGAGTGAGTTATTTTTCTGCATGGACTATGAAAGTGGATTTGACAAACTATTGATTAATGGGTCCAAGAGTCCTCTGTTTGCTGCAGGCCCGTGACTTCTCTGCCTCTGCATACTGTAGAGTGCTCTCTATTACCTGTGTTCCAGTCAGATGGTGAAATAATCTGAGCCAGGAAATGGCTTCTATCTTGAGTCTGTGCAGAAAAAAAGCACAGTGGAGAACATATATATGTTCTCCTACTAATAAATACTAATGCTGATTATGTAGGGAACAGGCCAGTGGTAAACAGTAAATTAAACCAATCTCAGTTTGTGAAATGTTCTTTATTATAAATGAGACATTTGTTACTTCTTAAAGATGTCAACGACTTTGATGGCATTACTTTTTAATAACAACCTGTTGCAGAGTACAGCATTACATTAAAAACCTATGGTCGCATTAGATTTGGGTAATTGCAAGGGCTGAGTCAATGGAGAAAAGAGAGTGTTCTTATATTGAAAAAGTTCCCCACTGCATCACTTGTACATTAGCGGCAGGGCTTGGGGCGGAGGAGTTCATTGCTTTCAAAAGGCTGGAAACAGTTCCAACATTCCCACTGCCAGAATACTTTATTAATATTCCTTGTCTTACAGCCTGGCAAGTGAAAAACTAGAGACCTGTCATCAATTAGAATGGTGATGATGAGCCAGCCTAAAATAGGCCAGTGAACAGGGTAAGTGCCCCTGTGGTTTGTCAATTACCTGAATTATTTCCAGTAGTTTTAGTGTCATCTGCAATGAAT
Organism: Callaeas wilsoni; assembly: GCA_013398955.1. Lineage (NCBI taxonomy): Eukaryota > Metazoa > Chordata > Aves > Passeriformes > Callaeidae > Callaeas > Callaeas wilsoni. The sequence continues at coordinate 78,475 of VWPU01010554.1, forward strand.
ACAAATAGAAAGCACATGATGTCTGGAATGCAACATGTTTAAGATCAGCTTTGGTGTTAACAGAGGAGGGGAAACAACTGACATGTTTTAACAGAAATATTGCAAAAGAGGAGCTCTCATTCATATCTCCTTCCCCACCTTCACACATGTTAAATAGACTCCATTCTCTCTGGCGGCCCTATGCTTTTTATAGAGGGTGAAATCTGGAGGAGGGAAGTGCAGCTCTGCTGACCCTGCAGTCTGTGTCACAGTGTCACTGGCCAGTGTCACCACTCCTTGTCAGTGACTCACCCAGAACTAGGAAAATGGGCCAGCAGGACTGGTGGAAGTAATTTCAAGGGATCTCAGCTCACCAAAGCTTTTCTCTTCCCAAAAAGTTCTGTTGTAGACAGAAGGTGACAATAAGCAGAAGAAAAGGCAAGAGTAAGGAAATCGAATATTTCTGAAATCAACCAAATTACAAAGAATAATTTTTAAAAAGGAGAAAAAAATCAAATAAAAGGGATCGATCCTTTTTTTTGGTGTTTGTTCAAAAGCTTCTTAGAAGGTTTTGTGGTAAATTCCATGAGAAATACTTAACAGTGACTCAGAAAATATTATACTCTTGCAATAACAAACTTTTATCTTTATCAGGAAAACAGCTGGACTACCAACATAGACTGATTGCTCATTTGTTGGTCTTCCTTTTACATTTCTCCTTTTCTTTATATCCCTCCACCATTCTCTGCTTTGTATCCTTCCCTCCCACTTCTTCTTTAACTTCTTCAGAAATCATTAGGTAACTGCAATGATTTGACATTCATAATTATGTATCTGGCCACACTGATATTTTTTTGTTATTTAAAAGAATGCATGGGTAGTAATTGGTATCTCTTCAAGTTGTCTGCTGTTCCTGGAAGATATTTTGAAATGTGTAATTCATATGGCTTGATAAATTTCTGAATTTTCATAAAAATCACTGAATACAATAAAGATTTGAAGTACTACAAAGAAACCTATAACTCTAGAACCTTCTCCTTTCCTCTTGGCCTTCATATAGTCAGGAGGCTAAAGCTTGTACAAACTTCTAACCTTCATTAGGAAATTTAAAATGTAGATATTTAGAATCCTGGCACTTAAAATGTCTGGCCTCCCCATTGCCTAAGCATTCAGACCGAGACAGAAGAAAGAGGTAGTTTTGTATCTAATTTTCCTCTACGTGCTCAGCGAATGCATGGTATGACCAGTAACACCGGCCTCCCTACAAAAAGCAGATCATTTAGGAGAAGGAACACAGAAGCCCAACTCACCTACAGGAAAAGCACAAAGTTCATTGGTGTCTCCAGGCAAGAATCGCAAACAGGCGAGGAGGTCTTGACCACTAGAAAGAAGCAAGTTCTAAGACCCAAAACCATTGTTTTGAAAGGAGCACTCTAAGGCAGTGCTAAAATATCAGTTGAATTTATTCTGCCTACTAATAACAGTGACTGCGTCTTCTATAATAAAAAAAAGTTTGAATAATTAAGATCTTGCAAATTTCTTACAACTTTAGAATATACAAAACATTCAAAAGAAGTCCACAATCATTGGAAACGACTCCTTAAAATCGTCTCAAAATCCTTCATTCATGTATAGACATACAGTAGAAGTGTGGAGTAGAATTTTGGCTACTGTTTTACTTGGTGCACATGCTGCCATCATGCTATGAACATTAAATGGGCTGATTCGCTTCACAGAATATCCAGTATTCTTACTAAATTCCACAGTGACTGTTTTATTATGCTAATTGATAATCTAGTGTGCTCCAAAGATTAAAGAAAAATGAAATTAAAGCTACAAAATCAAAGGGTAACAACTTTATAATGCCTCTTTAATTTAGTGAAATACAATTAAAGTCACACAGAGATAGAATTGACTATGAATACCAAAATGAATGTAATTGACAGAGTAAATGTTACAGAGCAGGGCTGCATAAGAGCAAAAAGAAATGTCAATAAATTTCAGTGCCACTGAGCTGTGCTACTGGGCAGGTGCACTGAATATCACAAGTCTTAAAAGTCCTTGGGGATAGCCAGCCACAAAGAAAGCTCTTGTGAATGTTTATGAAATCTCAACTAGATAGTATCAGAAGGGTCTGATTTTATAGGCATGCAAAAAGCACCAGAAATGTAATGTGGACTGTAATTACAGTAGAAGCTTGACAAGTGCACAAGAAAAACACTCCATTGAGTGGAAAAATTTGAGCTGAACATACTGCAGTTTGTAAAACTTTCCGTGCTCACAAACTGCATTTAAAAAATGGTTTCTATTAAGCCATAATCTGTGGAGAAGTTGCCTCAATATTTATTTTAAATTTTTGAAGCTGGTAGAGACATTGTAGCATACCCTTCAAATTCATGCTATTTAGGCCAGTAATTCAATTGTTTTTCTGGGCTACTTTCTAAAACATCTTTTCCTATACTAGATCCCCTGACACCTGCTTACTAGTTGCATTCTATCTGGGAGAACTGCACCAGTCCTATTTAGCTGAATATCATACCTTCAAATTACTTTGTGGACTGCTGGGATCAATGACAGTGTATAAGGCCTTTACATTGGAGATCGCCATTGCCAATGCAACTCTGATGTTAGAAATTCGAAGGTGTTACCTTCTACAGGCGTCGTGGCTACAGTGATAAATGAGTCAGTCGTGCTCTACATCCCGTGTGATATTCTCATTTATCACAAAAATCATTAGCATTTTATTATCCCTAGAAGTAACATCTATGGATCCAGAAAAAAATCCTACTTGGAGAATCTTCACTAAGCTTATTCTATGAGGAGAAGTAGGAGTCCAGTTCTTCTGGCTGTCAACACAACATGTTTTTGAAACTATGAATTCATAGCCAAAGAACATTTTGCAAAATTGCCTATATCTAGCAGACCAGAGTTTACATGAGTGTAATAATCAGGTTTTACGCAGTCAGGTTTGCACAACCCGATTATTTTTAAATTGCATAGTAAAAAGTGAATGAACCTGTACTGAGGGATACATCTTAGCTTTTTAGACATCTACAATGTAGATTTTTGCATCTACTAAGCATCTAAACAACCTCTGTAACTGAAGGGAAAAATAGTATCTTCTGTAGGATGATTTGTTTCATTAAAGAAAGATGAATCATGGCTAGTACATGTCTAAAAAGCTTGAGTATGGCTATCTATACTGTCAGCTTTTGAAATTGAGTAAAAATAATCCTTTTTTCTCTCAGTCAGGAGAGTAGAGGTTATAGTTATGTGTTCTTTAGAAAATAAATCCTGTTTATGAACAAATTAATTAAACAAAATTTATTTGCATTTGACCTCAATATCCTATTTATGTATTTTTTTATCAAAAATTGGAGGCAGGGGAAGGATCTCTTTGGAGTAATTCGACAATCACATCCTGCTTCAAATATGGGGATTCTAAACTTAAGTCCTAGCCTGAATGAGAATCTTTGACTTATTTAAATAAGCTTTACATCATAACCTGGTATTTTCCCCACTAATTGCATTTCCTGCAAATATTTTAGTTATTGAGTTCATGTTATAGGAAAATTAGATCCAGTGGTGATACATGCACCAGTAAATTAAGGATTCCCAGACTGGCTTTGACACAGAGATTCACCAGCAAAGAACGTCCCGCCTCTCTACCACTAAACCTTCCTCTTCAGCCTAACACAGGGCCTGCAAGCTATCTGCAGGAATAACACCTGTTTTAATGCTCTTCCTGAACTCTGCCTTGAAATTGTTTGCAGCTGCTATTTGGTCTGGGTTCAAAATAATGCCAGGTGCTATACTAACAATTAAGACAATCAAGGCCAGTGATGTCCTTAACACTTCATCTGCACTCTGATGAAATACATTCAATTCCTCCACAATTTTCAGAAATCAGTTCACCACAGATTTTTTTTCCCCTTAATATTAGGAAGTTCATAGGCTCTACCAGTCAGCTAAAATAGGTCTATATAAGGATGTGGGTTGACCCCAGTCAGTAGCTAAACACAAACACAGATGATCAGTCATTCCACCCTCACAAAAGCAAGAGTGAACACTTGGGTCAAGATACAAACAGTTTCATAACTAAAGAAAGGAGAGGTGAAAAGCAAGCATGTGATGTAAAGGCAGTCACTCACCAACTCCCAGCAGGAGACTATTCCCAGCCAGACTCAAAGCACAATTTTGGGAAAATCTATCCCCTCAACTTCACTGTTTATCACAATGTTGTATGGCACCCAATATCCCTTTAATCAATTTAGGTCAGCCATCCTGGCTGTGTCCCCTCTCAACTTCTTATGCACTTCCAGCCTATTCACTGGCAGCCAAAGGGAGAGAGAAAGCCTCTATGCTGCAGAATTACTGTTCAGCTGTAGCCAAAGCACTGATGTGCTATCAGAACCCTTTTAGGCACAGGTCCATACGGGTTCCTATGGAGAAGGTAAACTCCAAAACAGCCAGACCTAGTACAAAGTAACTACCCAAAATGAACAAAAAATTCTGACCCATGAAAGAAGCTCTTCCAACAGCCAAAAATCCCAGATTATGGGAAAAGCATTTAAATATGTGATTTATTTATAAAAAGAAGATATTTAGAAAGGCAATGCTGTTGTTACTGTGACCAAACTTTTCCTAAAGTAGCAGAATGCAAAGATATAAGGATCAATCATCTGAAATAATATTTTCTTATTAGTCTTCCAAATTTTGATTCAACTGGAGATTAACATTTCAAAATTAGTTGAAATACCTAAGAAAGGGCAAAAAATTTTAATTCTGGTATCAATGTGTCCCATAAATTATAGGATTTTGTAAATAGTTAAATAGTCATTTAAAGTATAGAGAGTAAGTTTGTAATGTCCAGGAATGTTAAATGTCACTGGTTAATTGAACGGTGTAGAATAACGTAGACCTAAACAATAACTTTCTGACTTGCAAAGTAACCCAAATCTAGCCAATTTAAATAATTAAGAGCAAACCAAGTCAGGGATGTCTATATCAGGTCAGAATAATGCATCTATTAGATGAGAAAATAGTTTCACATCCTTTGTGGGTAACATCAAAGACAAGAAAGGAAAAAGTGTTCACATTCTTGGGCATGTGCACCATCCTATTTACAGCAAGAGAGAAATTAGAAAGTTTTTTCTGAGGTTTATGAAGTTCTGACTCCAGTATGCACAAGGTCACAGCTGCCCAGGATTCAGCTATAGATTTCTTGGCCAGAAGTGTGGTACACAGGAAATAAACAGTCACCATGACTAAGAAATAATTTTGTCTGGGAGATAAAGAATCCGAGAGTATATTACACTCATCATAGATTCTTTATTAGTCCAATAAGCCAGTAAAGCTCGTTTGGGAGCCCTTTGTGAGCTGATGACATCTTTACAACACGAGGTAGCCAACTAATATATGAGTTTCTGTATTAATCTGCAGGCAGCTGAAATGTCTTTCAAAAACTAATGCACCAGGAAAGCAAAAGAAGCATCCATGTAGAAAGGGATAAAGCACAGAAGAGCCAAGATCCAAGCCTGTATTATAAATATGGCTAGGCCCTGGATGAAATCCTGGAGATGAGCACTGCTAACTCAGTAATTGTCGAAGTATGGGCTTCACTTCAGCAAGAGGAACATATCTTATGCAGTGGAGGAGATGACAACTCCCAGGGCTTGCTGGGTCAAGCAAGCACCTTCACCATACATCATGGGAAACCTTTGGGAGTAGATCAGTTACAAACTGGCAAGTTGAAGTCTCAGATAATTAAAGGAATCATATCTCAACAATAGGAAAATGACAAAAACTTTTTCTTATGATAAGAAAGCAAATTGGATGCAATAAAGCACAGGAACACAATAAAGGTTACAATTTATTTCCCTGACGTAACAGTAAAAGGGAGAAAGAGCTATTTCTCCTACCCCTACTTCTTTACTTCTTTTGCTGTGATATCTGAAGTTTTAACATTTTTCTTTCTTCATTTGCCAAAAGAAGCTGAAAAAAAAAAAAATCCCATCTTCACTGCTAAGTCTACAGAGACAGAACTATTCTGACACCAACTGGGATGCAAATTCATCTGTTGTGGGCTTTGTCACAGGGTGATGAACAAACAAACAGTAAAATCTGCTTCTCTCAAACTTATAGGAAAGCTGTGATTTGGAGAGGTGAGCTGCATCTGTATTTCACATGTACTGGAAAGATGTTCTTGTCAAAATTTCTATCCAAATGTTATCAGACAGTTCTTGTTTCTTCCTTTTACTATTTGACAGTGAGGGAAGGGAGGTCTTTATTTGAGAGATTTAGTTGCACTTTGTCAAGGCTTCACAATAATTTTAAAAGTGCATTGAGAGGATAATTTTACTGATGTAGTGCAATCTGATTCAGCACAACCATTACATATCAAAAATGACATCAGTGTATTACTATAAGGGGTTTTTATGTCATTATAAAGGCAGAAAGGAGTGTCTAGCAGAACATGTTACTGACATAACTTTTTGTTTTTAGGAATTAAAATCTGAAAACTTCAATTTTACCCTACGTATATGCTTTGCTCTGAATTGGGGTCTGTTTTGAGACCCTTTAGAGAGCTGAGCTAAATGAGAGATGTATTTATCCGGATCCCGAATGAGTAGCCAAGACCAAGCCACACCCGAGTGAGTAGCCTCAAGGCTCTCAGTGGTATAGACGACATTGTTAAGCTTTAGTACCCAAGATGAAGTCAAATAACTTCCCGGGATATGTAAATCTCTTCCATGCTCTGCACTAAGTGATCTTCAGTACCCACTGCATAAAGCCAAAGATAGTGAATCTAGTGGTGAATTAGCACAGAGGAATGCAGGACTGTGCAAAGATAACTACTTTTGGTCCAGAGAGTCTTTCAGCAAACTTACTTGAATAGAAAGGGTTAACATGACCCTGCATATGAATGGTGTAGACACCAGACACCTGCTGTCAGATCGCATGAAAGCTTCTTCTTTCACTTCAAGTTGCATGGTCGCTACCTGCTGAGATGAGATGTAGAACTCCCAGTAATGTTATCTCTTCCTTTTAACTGATGTGAATGATTCTATGTGTGTGTGAGGCATGGCAGGCAGAGGGGACGGGCACACAGAAAAAATCAGGGCCGCTTTTAGAAAGCCCTTAGGCACATGCCTAATACAGACCTTTGCTGTGGGATCCGTCATGTTCTGCTCTAGCTCCATAATGCTTGCGTGTTGTAGATACACTGCAGAGAACACAACCTCTAGATTTAAAATGTGGCGTATACAGTACTGTCGAGCTGTCTTTCTACACTCAGAACTGGATTTTTGCGAATTTTTTTCAGTTTGATTCCATTGTAATCCATCATTGCACTCTGGTGGATTTTAAGGACAAGTAAGAAAAAACTTTGTAAACATTCCAAGTTTTAGCACCATTATAATCACTTATGTATTTTAGTCCCCACCCCCCGCCCAGAATTATAGATAGGTACATTTACCCAGAGCATTATACTCTTTGAATTATCTGGAAGAAAAAAAGGAGTCATTTCATGCAAGGGGAACATTTAGAGTCCACGGTCAACATTTCTGGGAATTTATGACTGACACATTTATTTGAGGCTGTTAAAGAGGACTTGCTCTGACTAATAAGTCCTTTGAGAGTCATAATTGAAGCCTGATGGATTGATTACAGTGGATAATTCTTTGTTTCTCAAGCATTTTTTTAAAAATTCAGTGTACTCTTCCTACTCAGTTGTATATAAAACACATTATCTTGTTTTAATCTTTGTAAAGAAGTTAAATTAAGCATGCCTTTATATATACATTTTCCCAAAATATTCTTTAGAGTAAGTCTCCCATATATACGATTTCCTTTACAGTAATTTTTTACAGAAGTACAAGTGGTGATTTAACTGGCCATAAAAAGAGAACATTTATTCACAGCATCTGGCTTATACGCTTATATGCAGAATGGCAAACGTTTTTGTTTGAAACAGCATTGGTTCATCTAGACCATCTCCCTGCCTGTGTTACTACTGTTCATATTGCACCATTTAATTGAAAACTAAGCAGCCAGATGAATACTATTTTGCAGCATCCAGCATTCTTCCCAAAAGAACCGTGATACAATACATTGTAGGAACTACTACAAGCTGGCAACAGAAATTTAGCAAACCACATTTCAAAGAAGAGGGAAAGAAAAGGATTTCAATCATGCTATAAACTACAAAACTCATGTTTGTTGTAAGGTCTGATGCCCAGATCTCCTCTTTCTCTCCATCTCTCTCCCACCCCTTTTCTTCCTGCATCACAAACATTTATTTCCTCAAAGATTTAATACCAATTTAAATATATTGGTTTACAGGTGAGAAAGCTTTATTGGTACAACTGGCAGCGTGAATATCATTACATTCATGTCTAAGTGTTTTCACAAGACCAATTTTCAATTTGGTATATTCCCAATTTCTTAATTTGTGTACTTAACATGGAAAGAACATGAATTTATGAGTACTACCTCCCATACTTCTAAAAATCTATTCTCTGTTTGGTTGTTCATTCTGATAGGTATGGAAATCTTAAAACATGAAAATTAGTCAAGAAATAAAAAATATTTTTTCTTTATTATAATATTTTATTTTTTTATCATAAAATGGTTTTGGACCATATTGACCATTGTTCTTTACAAAAAGGCAGAGAAACCTTAATTTTCAGTTCATGATTAGAACTTTAAAAAATTACCCAGACAGCCTAATTATTTCATCATTTTCCTTTCTGATTTAAACACCACCTAAAAGAGTATCTGTCTACATTTTTGCATAGCATTGACATACGCTTTAAAGCACAAAAAAGCAAGGTTATCTAATCAATTCAAATAGCAGCGGCACCCTTTCTACAACTGTGATCACATCTCAAGCAAATCAGGAACTGCCAGACTCAACATGGATTATAATTCCACTCCACACTGTGTTTTCTTCTAAATAACACTCCAGCTCCCGAAAGACAAGTTTTGCAGAAAGCTCCATGGTGAATGACTGGAGACCAGAGGAGGAGAGGAATGTTTTCTCATGAAAGGAACTTTAAATTGATCGTTTTTCATAGTCAGTAAAAAATGCATGCGAGCATCACATTTCCACCCCCATCCTGGGCTGAGCATCACAACCCTGCTGCAACAAAGACTGCTAACATAGCAGAGCACTATCATGTGATTTCAATAAATCATTAGCCCATGAAACTACTTTTCTCAAAGACCTGAGCAGATAGCTTGATGCAAGAGCAGTCTTTTAATAATTTGACATCAGGAAAAGAAAATATGCTGCTAACATATATGTTGCTGCTATATAAGACTCGATATAAAGAATACAGACTGTGAAGAATGTTGGTATTTACAAGGAAGTGGCCCAATGAAATATAAATTCATGGTAAAACCTGAGAGATAACTCTATTACAATAGAAATGGATAATGTACTTTGAATGTGGATCCTCATTTCAGACAAGTTATGAGCAGTAAAGCAAAAATCTATTAGGAAATTACAGTATAACTGGACAAGGCAAGGATAAATACCCCTGAATGAAGTCCAATGCCACAGGAATTGAATTAGGAAGGATGAAACCACAATACAGGAATGATTCCAAGTCCACATCTGTCACTGCTGTCTATTCTCAACATCCTATCACATCAGAGAGCCCGTCTCTGAGTTACTGTTCTAGATTTAGAACTGCGATGAAATGATTGCATACTCAATTTATTATCTAGTCTATCATATCTTAGTAGATCCATTAAGATTATAACTGGGGAAATATAGGAGAAATCTGCAATGATACACTAAAGTAAGACAGAAGAAAATATTGAATTAAATGGTAAATTCATTGATGAAATATACTGCCTAACAAATAACATGTTATTTTTATTGTCTCATGCTTACCAGAAGAGGAATTTGCTCATTCTTGATTGAATTTAGAGACCATATGTAACAACTCACACCAACTCTGATTATGTAGTTTTCAGAAATTATTCTTCTCTTGTTTATACCTTGAAAAAAATTCCCTTTAACTATATGTTAAGCAAGATAGAATATTCCAAGCCCCACACCAAAAGTTCTCCAAGACAAATGAAAACCCATTCTTAACCTTTAGGTCTAGAAATAAGGCTTTCACTTAGGAATGGATTTCATTTATTCATACAATTTGATTGCACGCAGAGATTTTTATCTTTTACCCCTGAATTCCGTGATGACAGTTATTTGTCAATGTGTGCCAAAGTGGTCACCTGTAAAGTCAGCTAAAGCATTACTTGAAGCTTACATTTGCAGTCCTGGGTCCTTTGTGAATACTATAGATAGGAAAGAACATGAGTTCAACAATACACGTATTCGGCTTTGGGAAATAAAATTCATGGTCTCAATAACTGCCCTGAGACAAGGCTTAGAAAAATATTTTTTGCTTTGAAACAAGTCATCTTCTAAAACCATAAAGAGGAATGTTTGTTCCTGCATTTATCCACATCGAACACAAACACTGTGTATTTTTGATGAAATTTTAAGCGTTAACATATATTTTAGAAGACATGAAGCTCATTCCACACTACACAGTCACTGTCACAACAAATGTTTCTGCTACAGGTCGTTGATGGAAAGGAATGTTAAATGAAGATCACCTTCAGATATCCTGACCTCAGGGACAGACTTGCCAGCTTATCGTCTTCCTTTGTAACTCTTCTGTCTCATCCATCCTCTCTACTTCAGCTCACTTGGTCTTTGAACCTTGCTCTGTAATATATCATGCCACATATTTCAAACTGCAATGTTAACAATGTACGTTGGAAGAAGTACAAGCAAACAAGCAGGTGACGCTATGTTGTACTCTGTTCCCAAGCTGTTGGATAATGGACAGTTCTGTCCTGCTTTTCCTAACTACTAGATATAAAATTGGATTCAGTTTCTCTCCACAGCCTTCCCCTCTGCTTTCTTTCAAGACTGTGCTATTCTCCTACTTCTGCTATTCTTGCAAAACAGTAAAAGAATGCTGCCTGGGCCACAAAGAGAGCCAGATTCTCCCTTCACCACTTTGCTATATCCTGGCTTTCATGGCAGTCAGTCAAAGCAGTAACTTACAGCTACTTGTCTACCTCATGAACTACCACACGACAGTCAGGATCTTCCAACAAAAAATATCCTACAAGAAAACTGTCTATTTAACTACAGATAACGCCTACTTAAATGTGGTTATATGTAAGTGTTGATAGGTGAAATAGATGATAGATAGAGGAAAAAAGTGATAAACCCAAGAAACAAGTACATAAACAGACTACTGGTTAGTACTCAGGTCTAGCCATGCCCTGCATCTGATCTGCAGTCTTCCCTGTCTTCTCACTAAACTGCATTTCTAACTAGTTTCTTGAATGAGTGTGCTCTCTATTCTGCGACCATGTGTGTGTGGATGTCTAAGTGCCAAGAATCAGTAACCAGGTCATAAACACCATGTGGTCACAATGCCAGAAACTAGAGAGACCACAGTGTGTGCACCTTGACTGAGCCGTATGTTGATGTGTCATCACGAGACAGGATAAGGCTGAACTAGATAATGAGTAGGGTAGAAGCTTGGTAGCCAGATATTAGAGCAGCTTTAGGTCTGGGTGAGATATTGGAGAGACTAAAGAGTTTGACCTCTAGATGCTGAAGGCACCAGGAGGTCTAATTCAGCACCTGTGGAGGATGTAAGGTGTGCCAGTTGACTAGTGGTAAGGTCATAGTTCAGGACCAGCCAGAAAGCCCTTCAGTGTGTGTGAGTCTGTACATGAAACAGCTGGGGTATCAAGGAATCCAGTTATGGTTGAATTTGAAGCGCAAGGCCAGCTGCTGGGAGGATCCTTAGTGCCTATGGCTGTGAATATGTGTGTAAGCCGACATAACAACAGCTGAACTGTATCTACACGCCAGCATCCTGGATGAGAGAGCAGGGGTACAGGACTAGCTGTGGATAGACCTGAGTGTATAAATCCAGCAAGTGAACACATATTGTGTATGTATATATATGTATATATTTCCCACTAACAGATCTTCCTCTGGAACAGCAAGCAAAGGAGACAGATGAGGCCATTTGAATTAGATCCTGAGTCATTGTTGGAAGACTGATTTTGTTCTTGATCTCAGCAGGTGCTGTTCAGAGCTGAAACTCACTGAAATCCCTTTCAGCAAAAGCCATTTTCTTTCCTTAGAACTGGCAAACATATTTTCTGTTAACCAAATGAGTTTCTGTATCCTTAGAGGACTCTGCAAACATAGTGGCCCCTATATGTTTGATGTCATGGATGTTTCCTAGCTTAACTATATTCTTCTGCACAAATCTTAGACAGTTTCTAAGATGAAAACTTTCAATACACCTACAGCAATGCCCCTTTGACTCTTAACAGCAGAGTTCACACAGCTTCTCAATGAAAGGCATGTTTTGAGGCATTCTCAGATGGCCCTTGCAACTGCAGGAAAAAGATCAGGAGTCCAGCTTTCTGTTTATAATTCATGTACTATCATGCTCACCTGCATGTTAACTCCAGTTAACCTACATTTCTCAAACTTCTCCCTGGAAACTTCTATTTGTACCACCCTGCTCACATGCTCCTTTTACAAAACCTTCTTCACATAAGCAGTTCCAAAAAACTTAGTTGGAATAGGAAAGGGAGACACTAATCATGGACATTTCTAGGGACCTTCTGCCCCCTAAGGGCAAGACACCAGTGTGATATTTTGTCTAATTTAAGCAGTCAGCCTCTAGCTCTCAAAAACACCTTCTTTTCTCTTATATCCCTTAAGTTAAGGGATCTAGGCTTCCTTTACATCCAAGAGTGGTCAAAACAATAACTGAAAATTTTATCGCATTGTAACTTTAATTATTCATGTAAATACAAGAGAAAACAGATAAATAGCGCTATGGATCTCTTTCTTTACACATTTGAGTCATTTAATTCCTCTGTATCATGACTGAAGCAAAGGCTATAGCACTAACCTTATGGGCTTTCAGTAATCCATCCATATATATATTTTCTGACAGTTCAAGCCTCACCATTCAACACTATGGTACCAAATATCCAGAATTTCGTATATGGTAGTAACGGATATTAAACTTCCTCATGACAGAAATACCCTATCTTCCATCTCCTACAGCAGATGGAAGCTTTTTTCTGGAAGATTTCAGTTGAATGATGAATCTTTCTGATAATCTACCACAAGAGTTTGGAAAATAAAAGCCTAAAGTTAACCACATAAATTCATATTTTGATCTCTACCTTATTAAAAGTTGAGCTCCCATTAATTTCTTTCAGAGTGTTTCAGAATCAAAGATGGCATGAGCTGGAAAGCCAGAGAGCATATCGCACTACTGAAAGAAAGGCAGGTCTCTGAATAGGACCTCCTATTTATCTGTTCCTGAACTTTTATTTTTGAAGGTTTTGGCCCATCATTCAGGGATGTTGTTTCATTGCAGGGAAAGAACTAGGGGGAAGGTTACAATTTAAAAAAAAAGGAAAACTATACAGAAGAAGGTCTCTTGATTCCTCAGTGTCTCTGGCTACCCTTTCTGATGTGGGACTCATTGCTAGCTGGGAAGGGAATGAGCTTTCATAATGAATAATAAACTCTGCCGAAACTCAGATCTGTTATGCAAATAAACATATTAAATGAATACATTTTCCATGCAGCATAGCTTCTGCCAGGAAATTTGTTGAAAACATTATTTTGCCATTGACAAAGGCAATGTGCCAAATTCAAACCTGGTGTAAGTGGGCACAAGTCTGCTGGTTTCAGTGGCATTGTGCCCATTCACACCAGGTCTGTAATTGCCCTATTGTGTTACAAAGGCTTTCATGATCCAAGAAGTGCCAAAGTGCAGATAAAAAAATTCTTTAACTATAGAAGAGCATTTTCAGGGTCAACACTAATTTTCAGTTCCCTTAGCAGGCATAAACTCCTTCTGGCTGGGTTCAGTCTGTGACTGTACCAACTTTCTAACCTACTGAATGAAAATTCTTGGGTACTCTCAAATCCCTCTCTGCAGAACTGCTAAAATGAGCCAGCCTTGAAGGCACCAGCTTCAGAAATTGCATCTGAGTAGAAGATGGGAAACTGGACTGATTCAATAAAAATTAACCTGACCTTCCTGTTCTGACTTCATCTCAGGCAAAATATATTTCAAGTTTTAGAAATATTTTATTTACTCTTTCTCTCCACAAGTTATGTCAAATGTCAAAAAAAAAAAAAAAAAAAAAAGGCTAAGCATACAAAAGAGTGTAAGACAGGCTTTTTGTGTGAAATCTTTAACCTTGCTTTATGGTTACAAATTATGTAAATAAACATCTCAATTTTGTATGATCGGCACACAGATTAAGTCATACCTCAGAATCTTTTGAAGTATACCCATGCAATTTCAGAGACAACATGTTTCTGAACTCATATTTTCTTTTATGTCAACTGCACCAGACACTGACTTCTGTCCTGATAACTGTCATAAGGATATGATAACAAACATCAAATTTGGCAGAGTTACTAAGGTGAGCAGTACAATGTTTGCTCTGAGATAGGTCTAACTACTCTGTGACATTCTATGATCATTAGAGCAATATGGCTATCTAAATGGTTAGAATAAACAGTGACTAAGAGATTTGGATTCCAATGAGAGAATAAAAGATTAATGTGAGAATCAACAGAGTGGTATGCAGTATAAAAATAAAAAATCAGATATGATACAATTTCTTATTCAAGCTGATTTCTTTAACATTTGTGGAATGTAAACATGAAGCTGGCTGCATGAGATCAGGTCACCTATTGCCTGAGGAGAGCAGACCGAATTTTATTGTCTTGATTTTAAAAGATTTAAGTCCTGATTTGTCTTCATTTAGGCATAAGAAATCCTGGAGCAATTTCTCTCACATACAAATTACTGATTTTCGTATTTTCATCATATTTTGTGTTTGGTTTTCTACTGCACCTGCTTTTTTTTACATTAGAAGTACAGCTGCTACATATATGAGCAGCGTCTGTGGCACAAAGCTGAAAAATCAGGGGTTTTGCTGTACAAGTATGGCATAACAGCAAACAGTGTCATTAAATCAAAGCTGCAATAATCTGCAGCTCCACTGACAGATATCTGCACATAACTTCAATGTGACTTATGTGCTAAGATAATGAATTCTATAATGCAAATTTACACACGGGGGTCAAATAAGGAAGTTCTTTGTATTTGACAGTACATTGGGTATTAGGTATTTGTCACAAAATAAATAATTCATCTCGCATAGCTACTTGCAATGTAAATGATAGTCTATGTATATTAAAGCATTTAACACTTAGAATAAAATGGACAGCTGGGGCCAAATGAATATCTCTCAGGACACATTACCATTAGAGCTCCCCTGTGAGTTTTTAACTCTTTTCATTTCTGAGTGCTGCCATGGGGACATTAATTGAATAAGGCACAGAATTCATTCTAATGCAGGCAGAGCCACAAAAAAAAGAGAGGAAAATAATGTAAAGCAGCCCATTAATTTCAAATTTGACTTTCCCCCAGTTTTAGCGTTTCTCAAATCCCCCATGTAATTTGGTTCTGATTCAATTTAGGAAAAAACAAAGGTTAAATATTTTCAAAATATCAAGCAGATGACAATCAAAACATAATTTAAATATGTTTAACACAAGCAGAGATTTAGGAAGAATTTAAAGTCCAAAATTCCCCCTAAATTCCATATGAATTTAGACTATCATTGAACACATTCTCTCATTCCAGCTCTCTAATAGATTCTTCCTCTATTGGCTCAGTCCCAAAGTGAACTTGTATTCCTTTCCTATTGACTCAAATCCAAAGTGAACTTTAAACAGAGCATGAAGGTTCACCCACCAAAGACTGGCCGTGCGAGTGGTTTAAGGGTAACCCTGCAGACCCTATGGAAAGGGTAAATTGGAGTGCATGCTCTCAGTCCCAGCCAGTATTGCATAAATTTCCTCTAAAAGATAAAAGAAAACAGAGGATGTTTTAACATTCTGTGCCCTGCTCCTGATGTTAGAAACACCATGAGAATCGAATTGTCTCTCAGTAGCTGTGAATGCAAGTCTACTAAACTCAGTATAGTTGCCTGAGACTAATATCCTGGTTTAAGCTCAGCATCTTTTCCCCACTGGAACTGCTCCGAAATATGCAGGACTTACAGCATTCAGCGGTTAATTTGAACATGGTATAAACCAGACTGAACCTGATTTACTGATCTAGCTGTTACATATATTTCAATAATCTTTTCCTCCTTGTTTTCAGGATGATGTGATACCCCTGCCAACAACCTAGGCTTCTCTAGGGCTAATTTAACAGTTATAGATCAGATTATACAGAAATATGATATACAGAGAAGCAATTTAGAAAAATTCTTAGTATCTGTGATCATCACTGTTGTATCAGTGTAAAGTCTAAGCTACAGTAAAACAGATTATAAATCTGAATAGTGAAGACAGATAAAAGCTTCTGATGTTTTAATCATTCACAAAATATGTCTGTTCCCAAGTTGAACTCCTAAACCCCAAGCCAGCATGAACTGTTACTTTTTAATACTGCATACAAACATTTACTTCAACTTCAGTTTTTATTATAATGATACTAGTTATCATAAAACAAGTTCCCTGCTGAATTCAGCTTTGAATTAAGGTGATGAAATTGAAAGAGTTAGACTTATGCGTGTCCTGGATTTTTAGTATCCTGGTTCAGCACAAAATATGTTAACATAACCGGCACTTGACCTCAACACATTGTCATCCAATTCTGTAAAACAAAAGAAAGTGGAAGATAGTATTAGTTTAGTAAAGATACTTATATATTTTTGTGTTTTCCTAAAGGACAAGTTATAGGTTCTGCTATGAACACAAAGAAAAATCTTTGTCCTTTGAAACCCTGGCCATTTGAGCTTTCAAGCATAGATCAAAGACACCTGAGACAGTAACACTCTCATCGACAAATCCATCTAGAACAGTGCAAACTTTGGCACAATGGAGTTTCAAGCTTAGGTAGCAATACTGGGATAATGCTGGTGGGCATCAGCCTCCTCCCATGAATCTTTATTCAGGTGTTATTCAGGTCAGGCAGAAACCAAGTGAGCCATTTGTGGGGTGCTCTTTATTCTGGAGTTAACACAGGTGAATACAGTGCTCCACTGTCAGTACGCCCTTAGCTACCTGGCTGGTTTGCTTTATTCAGGGCTGTAAACAGCTTGTTACACTTTAAGGCAGAAAAGAAAGCTGCCAATGTCTCTGAGAGTGTAAAGAGGAGGGGGTTTCTCTTCTGGGCTGTTTAGAGTCATCTAAACATAATTTACTTGATAATTTCAATATTATAGCCTTCCTCACTGCTTTAAAAATGTTAGTCTACAACCTGATAATGCCTCCACAGTCAGTAGTGTAGAAAGAAGACCTTAGACCTTTTCTGCAATAACTCTAGTCCTGGTGGATTCAAACTCTCATTGGTTTTGCTCTCAAAGTCACATTTATAATATGGTGACAGCTGGCTCAGTGTTTTCTCATGTCATTAAAATCCAATGTCTTAAAAGAGTAAGTTTTGTGAAGCCAAGACACCATTTCAAGCACACAAAACAAAACAGTATTATAAAATCTCAGTTGGAGGTTTTTTTCTCTCTGAGATAACCTTTCCTTCACAGCAATAACTGAAGGACAGGAATGTGTGGCATGAAGTGGGCACGTTGCTGTCATGTGCGAGATAGTTTGGACCTCCAGCTGTGGAAGCTGGGAGACAAAGTAAGGAATATTTCAGTGTGGGTAGTGAAAGTGAAGGTTTGTTTAAATTGATGGAGCACAAAGCGGGTCATGAATCCCCCTTTGAGCCCACCAGCTGTGGTACACATATGCAGTGCCCGATCCAGGGGCAGGTGCATGATGCCTCCCCTTGCAGACGAGAGCTGGTTTTGGCTCTCTGGGTGGCATGAGAACTGAGACAGTTGTCAAGAGTGCCCTGGTGACTGGGTTAGTGGGAGACTGGTCTGATTCTAATGTTTCTCTCTCTCCTGTGCTTCTTCACTAGCAGAATGCACAGCTTCTTTGCAGTTGGAAAGCTACATTACCTTTGCCATGAGCTGCTTTCTCCCCTGCCTGTCTCCCTCTGAGATTGCCCTTTCTCTGTGTGCTCTTGTCATATCCTCAAGGTCAAAAAGTGTGGAAGAAGCATAATGTTTTTCCAGGTGTTTTTCCTAAACAGTTTATTCTCTGAAGATGCCATTGTTAAAGGCTGCACAATAATAGGAGCTACATGCAGATGATGAGTATTTAATGCAGCATACTGAGTTTTCAAATCTTTCTTTATATCAACTTGGGACAGAGATATTTCTTTGAGAAAGAAAATTGTGAAGTGAATAAATGGATATTGATTTGGATCAACCAAAACATTTAATTTTTATTAAATTTTTCTTGCAATATGATTTTGAATTATCTCAAAATACAGTGGATATATGCAATAATCAAATAGGATCTTAGTCATTTCAATGGAGAAATTAAGCCACCTTGTTCTAAGAACATCAAAAATCAGGTTTTGTTTTTTTGCCAAAATAAAATATCAGTTGGATGTGACTGTCCCTACAAACCATTCCAATTTCAGTGAAATGGTATTTGAAAGTGGAAATTTCTTTCATCTTTTTCCCTGACACTGCTAAACACACATCACTTTCACAACAAAAGGTAAAGAAACCAGCAAAACACACAAAATAAAGACATGGTTTTCATTTGCTCATTCATGTGTATATTTAATCTATTCCTGATCCAAAGGCCACTGGGTTTCATAGACATTTCCTTGAACTCTTTCCATACCTTTAATTTTTGAGCAAATGTTGAGACAAGAACAAGCAGCTTATGTGCATCCCCATATCACACTCCTTCCATGAATCTGCATGCTAATCCACGTTAGCCATTCTGAGGTCTGTCTTGATAAACCATTAGTGTATTGTGATGTGAAAAGCTTTGACAAAACTATTCCCTAACCCATTTTTGCCTATGCAAGGAATTTGAGTTGTTGATCCCAAGAGTATGTAACACTAATCTGCTTCTTGTATAACACACTTTTTTCCTTTCCTTCTCACTTTGTTTACTTCTGAAGTCTAGTTTGTTATTTTTCATTATTTGTTGTTGTTTTATTATTTGTTATTCATTTCTTAGTTTGCTCTTGTTATTTGCCTTTCTTCTTTGCTATTGCTTTATTTGTTTGCATTCTGTTTCTGCAATATTTTTCCTTTTGCTATTATTTTTCTTCATTAGTTGGAGTGAACATTTATCTCTGCATATCCTGTAGCTTGTTTTTATTTCATTATTTCCTGTGTTTGTGTTACACAGCCACCACTGTTCAGCCTCACAAAGTCTTCTAAAGGCAACTCTTATCAATACAGCACCACTGAACCTCACAGACAATGCTTTATTAAATGTTACACTGAAGCTGAAATCTTACACAGTAGGTAGCATAAAATCATTACCAGCTTGAATATTTTTGAGGATCAAGATGATAATGATAAGAGCAATGTCCCTACAGGGGACTCGCCACTTACTACTTAATCCAGCAGCCCCCTATAGGTGTATTTTGGTGTCATTGAATGCCCACCCAAGGGCTGTATGAAAGCCTGAAGAAGCTAAGACACATCAATGGTTCTGTAAAGGTCTTGTAACACAGCCTAAGCTCTCTGGGTTTTTTAGGGACTTTATGTTATTAATAAAAAGTTAATGGGAAGTAAAAATATTGCGTGGGAAATGTGTGCATAAAAGCTGTACTTTCTTTATGACTGTCTCCTGTAAAACTGCCCAGGAAATAACATCCCACACTGTCTTTTCTTTTTAAATAGTATATGTGAGTGATCTCTCATCTCTTCTTTATCTGTGGAATATTTAGATATGTAATATAAAAAGGATTTGTAAAACAAATAGTGGCCCCCACACTCTAGATTTCTCCAGTCAGAACAAATGCAATGTTATTCATTTCATAATCTGAACTATATTTCAGATATGAGAGGCTAAAGTAAGTTAATATATTCCTGAGCAAAACTATCAAGCAGACAAACACTATAAAAATGTTATATGATCTTTCCTTCTCCTCGTGTTAGTGTAGATCTTTGATCCTCAGATCCAGTTTTAGAATCTTAAAGGACTGAGAAGATCTACAATTTCTTTAATAATATTGGCATTTTCATGAACTGTGTAATGTACTCTAACCAGATGGTCAAGATTTTCAGAAAGATTATGTCTCTCTTTTGAATTATTTATAATGTTTTGAAGGTCTGTGCTCTACTACAACTCTGCATTTCCCACTAAAGCTCTTAGGATTTATCTATTCGAACAGTTGGAGGTTGGCCTTTACTGGTTTGTATTTTCGTTTTTTTTCCTTCTCCATTTGGACCCTAACATAAGCAGGTCAAGTCCAGCACTCTCCAATGAGATCAGTGTTACAGGAGCATGGACTTAGCATGTTATATCTGCTGCTCAGGGAAGAGAGAGGTCTCCACAGTGAATCTAATTTGTATAAAATAACAGAGATCTTCACTGTCTGTCACTCTTACCATCGACATGCAAATGACACAGCCCTCAAGTCAAGGCTGTACGACATCACCTAGAGAAGCAGAGGTTGAATCCTGGCCCTAATTGAATTCCCAAAAATCACAGCAGGACCAGGAAATTAGCCACTACTGTATAGAAGGTAATGCACACCAGAGACTGAATTTTCTCACAAGATGTACTTTTGTACCAGGTAACTGCATTGCACCAACTATAAACTATGTTTAGCATCATAAAGGCCTTATTTCAGATACTTCAGATGCTGTGAATTAGTGTGCCTGATAAGACAAAATTTCTAAAGCTGAGATATCTTTCCCCTCCAACATAAACAGACCTTAGAGTCTGCAGCAAGTTTCATTAAGTCAGGTGTTTAACAGAACCTTTTCTCTAGCTCATTTTGCCTAAATGAGGTAAAACTTCTTTTTATGGAACACATAGGCAAATGCAACAAATACACATTATAAAAGAATGGCACTAAATATACTTCACTGAGGCTGAAGCACAAACAACTATATTGATGACTCAGTCTTACAGTGAGACCTCACTGGTTTTAGATTACTCTTCTCTGACTGTTTCTCTATGCAATTTCTTTTATTTCTCATTGTCTTTAATGTTAAATTCTGCAACTCTTTCAAGTAGTCAAATATTACCCATCCACACTAGTACAAAACCAATGCAAAAAGGGTTATATTATTTTTAGCTATGTTATTTTCCTTTAAAATATATATACTCATATACATCCTATGTCTTACAAAATTGAGAGGGGGAGTAGTAGATACACAAACCACTTTCTTTCCTTCCAGTAGCATGAGGTAAATTGCACAATAAATCAATTTTTATGGATGCTGTTGACTTACAACATTTGCTGCTTTTAAAAATTAATAGCTGAAATAATGAACATCCTCAAAAACTCTCTGAACAGTCAGCTTGATTAATTTCCTGATATGAAAAGCAGTTGACAGGTGCAATATTCTCTGCTGAAATTTTCTGTAGTTTGATTAGACCACAATCTAAACCTATTCCAGTAACACGAGTTTGTTTGCTTTGGTTTTAATTTGTGCAAAACAAACAAACTTAAGTCCCGTATTGTGCTTTGTCTAGACATGCATACATATACATATCCATAAAATATTCCTTCCTGTAAAATAAAATCAAGTTTAATTTTTGTGCAAATATTATTGTGAAGCCGTAATAACACTGCACAGTGCAAAGTGCAACTGGCATCTTTTCATATTATTATTGCATTATTGCCAAACTGATAAGCAATTCCTGGGTATAAGGAAACGTGCACTGTATTTTGAGAATTTTCTAAATAATGGTCTGGGTGTCAAAGTGATGTAATCAGGAATACCTCCTTTGAATGAAATGTAGATCCACAGCTTCACTCCAGTGTTTCCATTTAACCCCTTTTCTGGGTCTCACTGTTCATAGTCCTTTAACATAAGACTTAAACACAAAAAATAGTGATAACCACTTCTCTTTCTTTTTTTCTAGAGTTGGAATTGAATAATGCTGTTCTCTAAAATGGGAAACATTTGGGATATATTTCTAGTTAGGATGAAAAAAAAAGAAATCAAAATCATTTTGGTTAAGTATTAGGGAATTTGTTTAAATTTTTAAATGTTCATAAGATTTAAAATATCTGAAATTTGATGTTGATAAGATTTAAAATATCTGAAATTTAATGTCATTCCATGTTCTTTACTGTCCTGCTTTTTATTGCTGAGATATTGGTCCGAAATAATCAAGACAAATGCCGAAAGTCATGATTAATGAGGCTGCCTGATATATTCAGATGATCCTGGTGACTCCATCCTGCATCACAAGCAGTGAATGGACATAAAATCTTCCCTTTCAATGAATAAAGGTCATCAGTTGCTCAGCTATACACAATCTCTGCTACTTAAAGATCCTTTAATTTATCTCTTGGGAGGAAAGTCTGCATGAAAAATAATCAAAATATGTTTTCAGTCTGAATATAATAAATTTGATGTTCTTTCTTACTTTTCATTACTTTAAGGCCTGTGGTATCTCCCTGCATATCTATGTGAGTTTTATCTCCTTTATTCAGGAGTTTTCACTGCTGTTTAACACATTTATTGTTGCTGTGAGAGAAAACTGCAGAGGCAGGTCTTGTTCAGCCGTTCAAATAAATAAATCTATACAGGAATGTGTGAGTGAGACTGAAGCGAACCTTCGTAAAAGTTTCTGTTGGCAGATGGGGATATCCTCTATGTTGCTGTCGAAGATTTCCAAGATAATAAATATTACTCTCTTGATAATCACATTAGATAACTTCTCCATCAGCAGCTCTTGCAACTGTCAAGTGTCTGGGGGGTTTGTAGATTAACAAGATGTCAAGGCTGGTCTTTACTGTAGTCTTACAAAATAAAGGGAAACACCCAAGGGAGTCTGCTTCAAAAGAATTCATTAAATTTCTCAAATATGCAGAGGAATTACAGAGAGATAGCTAATAAAACTATGCAATCTGTTTGTCAGATATGTCAAAAAAATAATAATTTATAAAAAGTAGACATTTCAACTACAACATGCAGGCAATTTTTAGGATAAGACTTCCAAATGCTTACATGATCCATCAAAATAAGATATCAGAGGACAAAGGAACAGGTAGTAGGGGAAGATGAGCTTAGAAACATGATTCTAGAGAAAAATCTAAAACTCATCAGGAATAAAGAAGCATGAAAAACTTCTAAATAACAGTGTAGACAAAGTAAGATATGTGAAGATTTAAGCTTTGTTCAAATGAAATTACGCTTTGTCCCCAGAGGACTCAGAGATCTTCCTGAGTGAAGAGGAACATCAAGGTCTTTAGCATCTGCTAATATATTCCTGCTAAGTGCTAAATTCTAGCTCTGTTTAGGCAAAGATGAAGACTGGGGGATTATCAAGTTCTCAGAGACATCCTGCTTACAAACCAGCAAAAGGCTTCAGACAGTAGGGTGCTTTTCAGTGTTTCTTGGCTTGATTGGAGAAAGGAATAACTTATGTCACCCATGGTAACTTGCTCTCAGATGTAAATTAATTAGAACAGTAGAGAGGGAACCCCTAGTACACAGCTGATCTCATCCTCCTCTCAGGAGCCTCTAGAGTCATAATTGTCCTGGTCTTGTGTCGGTTGGGTCTGAGTAACACAGCCTGAGGCTGAGTGCATTTGTAAAGGCTGTGCAATGGCATCCGCCTAAGCACACCAGTGCTGCATTACCTATGTCCATTTACTACCCAGAATTAGTCTGAGCATTTGCTTAGGTTATGAAACATTGGTTTTCATGGTCCAGGGAGGGGGACAGGGGAAGCTGCAATCTCAAAATCAGAAAAAAAGGCAAAGTTTTGAAATTGGCAAGGTATAAATTAAAGTACACGACAAGCAGTGTCAGGAAAGCATGTCACTGAGCAGAATGATAGTGTACTACAAGTTAAATAATAATGCCACTAGGAAGACAGGAGGCTAGAGTCAAATAAAAGACACCTACTTATTCACAATCCAATCTTAAATTTTTTTCCCTGACTAAGAATAAGCACCCACAAGATGTTAACTCCAGATTTATTGATATCTCAAGATGGAAGGGCACTTCATCTTTTTATAATTAATTATGGACAGATTGAGAACCATGAAACTGCTCTGATAAGCTGCTTGGGCCATGAGGAAAGAGAATATACACAGAAATGCCCAGCTGTCAGCTGGAGGCGCTGACCCCGGGGAACCAACTTAAGGCAAACCAACATGAAGATGGAAGCAACACTAAGGAGGCTAAAAGACTGTCTACTTCACGTCTTAATTGCTTGAGCTATTAAGCAAACACATCTGGTGTTGATGTCTCTGGAACACTGTACTTTTTCTGTATCACATATGCCTCTGTGTTAATGCTTTTATGAGCTGCTCACTTTGGGCTTGGGGAATCAGGCTGCTAGCTTTTTTTTTTTAATCTTCTAATGCAAAACTTATAGGCACTTATTTGGTGATTTCATTTTATTTGCTTTTACTCTCAGCCTTTTGGGCTTTGCCTATTGCATTGTCTATCCATTCGCCTTCTTCCACGTCTTTTGTTCAAGAGAAATTAGCAAAATTAAATAAAGAAAAATTCCACTCTGGCAGGCATGAATTTGTTAGAGTGAGTTAAAGGAGACAAGTTTGCACAATTTCATTATGAAGCCAAGTAATTGTTAAAAGAGATGCTGCCTCTTATTTGCTCAATAATGTTTTTATACATTTCAAGCTTTATGAAGGATTGATTTGATAAAAATATCCTTGAACAATTGTGACCTTGAGTTGCCTTTTGCAGAGGAATTTGCTGGATCTAACCTGAAAAAGAAATGGAAATTGAGACTATGGAGAACTTGTATTTGTAAGGTGATAAATTTTTTACAGAATAGGAGTCACTGATAATTTTTTTCAAAGTGTTACAGGCTACGAAAGACATTTTCACTTGACTTCTTGAAATTTCTTGTACTCCTTAACCTTTAAAGATGTAAAGTAACTGTAAAAATCACATGTACATTACAGGGGGCTGAGATCGTTAATTACTTAGGATTCAAGAATACTGTGAAGGCACACTCCTATCTTGTTATATGATAACATGAAATTGCCAGAATACAGAAGGTATTTTGGCTAATAATTTGGTCACTTTTTGTGAAATAACACATAAAGGACTGCATTTCCCTCCAGAATGGCCTAGCTGCTTATTACAGAAGAATGGGAAACATTTCTTTTTATGCCAATAAAATATGGCCTATTATCCTACCCAAACTGTAGCTGCTGCAAAGGCTAAATGCACACCAATGATGTTTCATCAACAGTAGAGCCTGCAATGTTTTCTCTGAACACAGAACTTTTACCTGAGTAAATATGTCTATAAATAACATATATGAATCTTTTTTTCCACTTACAGTAATACAGAAAAAGAGTAACTCGAGATTCTTGAAAGTCAATATTATATGTTCCTGTAGTTCCAATATATTTCTTATAAATATTTTAGTGACTTTATTTAGTTATCTTTCCTTCTGCAAACTTACTATAAAAGCAAATTGCATAAGAAAGTTATAGTTGTAAAGTTTGGGGCAGGGGGGATTTTTTTTCCCAAACGTTATTTCTAATATGGTTAAAGTACGGATTATTTATTATAGGATTTAGAATTAGAATCAGACTAGTAATCTAAATTTTGGAGTACAGAATTTTCAGAGTGGAGTTATATACCTTAACTTCCATTTAAGCTTTCCTGCCATTAACTCTACACTGACAACACTTGCAACGTTCACAGTTTGATTGCATTTGTATCTATGGAAAGTTCATTTTAGCATTGTTTAAATGGGAAACAAATTTCAGTTGGCACTGAATATCATTTACATTGCTGTGTTATTCTATCATATTCATTCATGCAGTGCCATTTGGTAACATTTGTATCATTCGCAATGGGGTTATGTCAGTGGTAATGAAAACCTAAAGCAAATATTTAGCCCTTTTTTAGTTTGAAAGCTAACATGAAACACAAAAATCTAAGTCTAAATTTCTAGAATTGCTCTATAACAAGGTAATTTTTGAGCTATCCCTGTCCCCAGGACTTCCAAGGAGAATGTCTGGGTATAATTGTGCTTATTTTACAGAAAGGAGCAAGAAAAACTTAGATAAAATCATAACAAAAATTAGTGGTTGTTATACCACTGCAGTTTCTGCCTATACAAACACAACAGTCTAATCAAATCTTTAATGTCAGCTACCTGGGTCAAATGTTTGCAGCACCTGGAGATATGTAAATGCATGGAATTAGCAGCTGCCTTTTTTTTTCCTTATATAAACACTTGCTTTAATGAACTCAGTGTCTCTGATGACCAGTTATGAGAATTATCTAAAAATACAAGGTTTGAATTTGGATACTCATTCCTATATTTTGGCACCACTTTCAGATGACCTCGGTTCAACAAGGCTTTCTATAAACTGTGTTTGTCTTCTCCCAATCAGTGACATTTTTTATGGTTTTCCTCCTAAAATTTACATAACTGATGAAAAGTCTTCAATGTTTATAAAATTAATGTCACTCAACCACATATAAACTTCTCTTCTACAGATATTCTGAAGGGTAACAAAAAGATATCCAATTCTTACTTTGTACTAATTTTCATTTGTTGAAGGAATTAAGAATTGCTGAAGTGGAAATATAAAGAGAAATTATCAATTTGAATAATTCTGGCCATTATACCTTGCCTGACTAAAAATCATCAAAACCACAGTCACACAGTCAATTCCCGTGGCAGCAAGGTAGTCTTTTTGAATGCAAAACTCTTTTGTTCAGATTAATTTTATTCCATAGACAACAAACCTCATAAAAATATTGCTGACACATGGTATTTTGAGATAATTAGAAATATGTTCATGAGAAGTCCAAAATTTATGTAATACAATGATATGCATAAATTGTAACAATAACTGAATTGAAAGACAATATAGCATATTCCAATTAAAAAATGGCATATTTCAATAGTATGTTCTATCATTTGCAGCTGTACACATATGGATAATATGCAATCACAGAAAATACAACAGGACTGACAAACTCAGGAAGTGACAACAGTCATCAGTTTAGTCTGCAGTAGGATCAAAACCAGATTCACCCTGTTTTCATGGACAAGCTGGGAGAAGGTCTCCTACCTTCAGCATAGGACCCAGTGCTTGGGAGATTACTGGCATACAGCAAACAGGCCACTTTCAGTATGTTTGAGGCCATCTTTCTCTCTGCAGGAGACCATTTCTCAAAGACCACATTTTCTAAGTGTCTGTTCATTCTGATTGTTGGGCTTTGTTTGTTGGAGGGAGTTTTTCAAGAGCTCCTGTTTTACTGACATTATTATCTCTAAAAATATAGTGTCCAAAGTAGAACAAAAAATAGAACCGACTGAATAAGTATTAAGGGAAATGTAAATATACCCTTCTATGTGTTATATATTACACTTTGGTAAATAAATAGCTACACGAAGCTTATCTATTTTTGCAACGAGGTCTGACATCAACTGCCTATGTATTTCATTGCACTGTACATTTCTGCAGGGTAATTTCGCAATTTTGCAAGAGAAATATGTCTCTTCACTGCATTACCTCACACTCATCTTCAGTTAAGTCCTTTTGATATAATTTGAGTGGTTCTCTTTTCATTAGGACCATCTCTAACTTAATTTCCATCCTTAAAATTCTTGCTTTATATGATGTTCATCTAAATGCATTTGTTTATCATCCACAAAGTATTATATTGCCTACTTTGCTGATGTAATCAGTAAACAAAAGTACTGGACAGCATCACATTGAAACAGCCTCCTGCAAAGAAGATTCTGTCCTACTTCAGTAACAAATCATTTTACTAATTTCTTCTGGACTACATTTTCTTTCTTCCAATATTAGGAATATTTTGGCCATGTGAAAAATTTTGCTAAAATACTACATATGTCTCCACCATATGTTTCACAATTGTCCTCTTCAAGAATTAATGTGGTGGCGTTTGAGCACATTTGTTCTTAGCAAAATCAGGTCTGCCTTCTCCGGGCTTCCATAAAATGAGTGTTAAAAATGTATCATAAAAATGCTATCATATCTTCATTGGTGCCGTAGTTAAACTGACTTGTCTACAACTCAACATTTTTACTTTCTTTCTAATTTCATCATCTATCTTTTTAAATAAAATAGTAGTGTGTTTGCCCTTCTGTAGTCTTGTAGGACTGCCCTAGAATTTTTGAACATAATTAATAATGGTTCAAAGATAGTTCTGGCTTAGCTAATTTCATCACATCCTGACATCTTGGCTACTTCTAAGTTATTTAATATTCTCTAACCTGTCCTTTCTTTGTTCTGACCTATTCTCCTAACTTTTGATAAAATTAATTGTGTTAAAAATTAGCCATTATAATTTAAGATGCAAAAATCACCTTTATGTAGATGCAAATAACGTATGAAGGGAAGCTAATCTTTGAAAAAAAGGGGAGGTTAAGCTAATTTAATTCAACAAAAAGGTCATACTGACAGCTGCAGCAACCAAAAGCCAATCCCAATACAGATACAGGTAGTGTAAGGTTCTCTATCCACCTATTAGTTCAATATACAGTGAGAGGATGAGGTCAAAAGGGCCATTCATTCTTGTGGGTCTGCAAGATCTTTGATTTCTCCAGAATTTGCCACAGTGCACTAGATGATTTATTGCTTTTTTCAGCATGGACATTCTGTCTGGAAAAATTGATTTCAAATTATCAATCTATGTGATATTTGCTTCCCAAAGTAGTAACAAATATTAACTGCCATCAAGAGCTGTATTTCAAATGGCACTTTGGATATAAAGAACATTTTAGAACAATGAGAAATTTGCCAGGAATATATTAATTTTCTCTATCATCTTCTTACAGAAAGCCCCAAAACAAATGTGGTTGCATTGCTTTTCCTCTCCTCTTTCTGTTATCCTGTGGCCTCTGATGTCTGGCTGTATGGTATCATGCTGCTGGGGGAAGCCAACATGATTTGTCCTTCTGTTATAGTCCTTTATGCATGTTATTACTTTGCTTTTAAAGAAGGAGCATCGCCCTTCTAATGAACCCAGCAGTACACTGCACCCTAACTCCAAACCTATGTCAGTGTATATAGTCAGAGGTTCTTCTGTCTAGTCCTGCCATTAAAATTTAATTTTCACTATTAGAGCCTCAACCACCACATCATACATAATTGTCCTTGTAGTTTACTCTGAGGGAGGCCTAATCAACTGCATCAGAAATGGATGCCATTGAATAATACACAAGATAATCTGTTATTTTGGGAGTAAGAAAACACCACATGCACCCCTTGATCTAATTCCTCTTTAGGGGGGACGCTCTGAAAAAGTTAATGGGATTTCTTCTTCATCTTTGCCAGGTCATCTTCAATTTATCACTATGAAATCAAATCTTTTGGGAGCACCATCATTAACCTCCACTAGCTTAGGTACATCCATCAAGTCCTCATTCTGTTTATCATTATTATCAGGGAAGTCATTGCTCTTCCAACCACTGTGACTATTAATTTCCTACATGTTATGACATAAACCCTATTTTATCCATAAAGCTCAGAAAAGCTGCAACATCCACAGGTTTTCATGGGGCATATAAATGAGTACTTTGTGACTTTACATTCTTTTGAAATATCATCAGTGGTAGTATATTTAGTATGTCTAGATAAGAAATCTGCACTAGATAAATGCCAAACTTCCTTTGAATAAAATACTAGTTTCTCTTCTCTGTTCTTAACTCTTCCCTTTAAAGAATGTTTTAATGAAATATCATGCATTTGAAAGACATTATGAGTAACTGATTCAGAAACCATCTCATCTATTCTCCACTCAGTGGGTGCCAATAACTCCTTTTAATGTCAGTGAAAGTTGTGTGCATGCATTTATAATAGAATGTACTGCCATGGTAGAGATTAAAGGTTTTCATAGAAACTACAGGTTTATACCCTCTTTTTCTGTAATTAATATCCCTTAAGATAGGAAAAACTTCAGCAATCTGGGGGTCAACAACTAGTGGCAACAGAGTAGACAGCTAAACAAAAAATAAAAATACTATTATCTTCTGACTTAATTGTTCAATCTCATTTCTCCTACACGTCAGCATTCATATTAATTTGTTTTCAAACAATGAACTCTTTAAGTGGCTCCTACTTAAAGGTCAAGCACTTCCATGTTGTATAATCTGTTATACCATTGTAATTTGACAGCTTAAACATTGCAGGTGTAATGGGGTATTTTTTATTAGGTGCAAAAAATTGCTATCACCTATAGACAAGCACAAAGCACCCAAAAAATTAATAAAGCATGTTCTAGGATATTTATGATTGGAACCACTCAGATCTATTAATGGAATTAATATATTTACCTGTAATAACTTGAGATTATCTCTGTGCTCCGTGCTCCTTTCCCTGGGGATGCATTATACTCTATGCCCCATTACCCAGTTTGGGAATAGCTAAGATTCATTGCCAGGTAGGGAAGAAGGAGGGTTCCCCTCATACAATAGATTTTAAAAACAAAAGAGACACAAGCTGCTGAGAACCACATCACACAAATAGCAACAGTAACATGAGAAGGTATCCCAGGCAGGCATAGAAAAGAGCCAAAAAGGTCTGAGGTGGACAATACAGCAGTTTTTGGAGGGATGGACTCACAATAAACTTGGGGGCTGCTTCTTGGGAGACCGGTAAGAGTTCCTTCCCTGGACAGAATATTCTGATCAAACTGTGCACTTGGTTAGGTTACTATTATCTTCATGACACTGGCCAGTGTCAAAAGTGTAAGAACAAGGAGGTATAAACCCTTTGTAGTGGAAAAGTTAAGGTGTTCACAAGTATTTCTATTACCTTGTGTTCATCTTATGGAGATGAAAGTGGTTATGTGAAAATGGAAACTGAAAAAAAAGGTTCACCACCTTTATTTAGGGACCTTTTTGAAGCTTCCTTTAGCCTCAAGTAGATTTGAGAGAAGACAAATACCTAGTCTGGCTGAGAGATACAACCTTTTCCTGATGTCCTCACTCACTCAATTGACAGGACATAGCCAGGTGTACCTCACCAAGGTGTTAAAGACTGAAAGCAAGGGAAGTACACTCCCTCACACCAGCACTAAGCAAGGGAAGTACACTCCCTCACACCAGCACTAAGTGGTGAGACAAGTCAAATTCAGTGAAGGCTCTGGACTTCTGTTTCCCAGCCTGTTAGATACTGTGCTCCTTTTCCGGGTCCAGACAGTGGCAGGGCTTAGTGCATGTACCATAGATGCAAAATGCACACACACAGAATATAAGTACACACAATAAGATAAGGGGAAGAGCAAGGTGGTTACTGGCAGCTGCATTAACCCAATCAGCACTTACACAGTGGAGAACACCACAGAAAGCCTCATCTTGCTCCTCATTTCCAGACAATGAAGGTTAAAGCTCACAAGGACAACAATCTTGATTCATAAGGTTGCTGTCATTTCTGGATGATATCTAAATTTTAGCATAGATTTGACATTTTTGGCCTCCAGATCTCGCAGCTTTGGTCTCTACAGCAGCTGGTCTACTACTTTCAGGCTAATCCAGCTTATTAAAGTTTCTTAGAAAATATGTCTACAAACTCACACATCCAGTCTTCTCTGTCCCCTCTCCTTTCTGTTTTCCACACTTGTTCCTCTCAGATCCACTACAACTGTACACATAGCTCCCCTTTCCCCAGCATGTGGCCCTTCCTCTGAACACTATAACAATTTTTGCACATGCTCACAGCTCGCTTTCAACATTCCATAATAAATCTCACACAATGCTTCAAGCCCTCAAATACCACATACATTTGCCTTTCCAGTAAGGCTCAGTATAATCCTGCTTCCCTTTGTTCTCATCAAAGTTCTAGTTGAATATCATAACAATATATTGGAGTGTTTTTTCTATGGCTTGTCAGTCCATGCTATGAACCCCTCTGTACTTTTTCCACTATCTGGCATTGCTTAAGTTTGCATTTCTGAGTGTTTAATTTACTTCTTTACGTGTCTCTTCTCTTTGTCTCTTAAGCTGAATAGCCATTAATAATATGTCTGTAACAGACCAGCTTTTCTTGAATGCCTCTTATGTTTACACTAAGGGTCTTCAATCAGTTGCTAGGCCAGGGCACAGCATGTAACTTCAGCCTGTAAATGGCTGCAGTAACACCTGCCCAGCAGGTGGCTGAGGTTCTGGTTCATTAGAGAAATCTTTAGAGTAGGACTTTCAAATACTTCCATGCAAGAGACTTCATCCTGTACAGACTGAATGTGATTCTAGGCTAAGACTGTAAAAGGAGATTTCTTGTGTTCTGGTAATGTTGGCACGCCAGGTGAGGACGCCACTGTTCATAGAGGCCACTGTGTGGCTTTTAAGGGCAGACCTCAGCTCTCCACAGCTGAGATGTCGATACACAGCACAGCTATAGCTGGTTTTGCAGAAAGCATTAATGAGATGTCTGATGTTACAGTTATTACTTCAGAAGATCCTCAGGGGTGCACAGATAACCTATCAAAGACAGAGCAAAATTCTGTGGAAAAGATATTTCTCTCTTTGTTTTTTTGAGATTCTCAATATTACCTTAAAAGCTACTCCCCAGAACAGTGGGTTTTGGCCCAATGCGCTGACATGATTACTCCTGTTTCTATATCCCAGTTTCAGCAGAAAACGTAAAACAACACAAAGAGTAATACTTCATAGATTGTTTCTTTGTTTCCTTTACCTTATGCAAATATGAAGCAACTAATCCGTTTCTAACATTGTCCTTTTCCCAGCCTCTGTAGTAGTATTTCACTGATTGGTAATGCTACTGATTCTACAGACTACATACCCTGTGTTGCTTTAAATATATGTCCCCTTACTTTCTCTCACTCCTATTTTTTTCTTTATCTTTTTTCTTTGGAAAAGTTGATTTGCCTAAGATACACTTTTGTATTTTATTGAAATAAATTAAAACTACATTAAATATAAGGAAGAAATGTATTAAAAGAAAAAAATCCCTCTCAAGTCTACAGTCCAATAGTCATTGGCTTTGGTAGAAATATTTTTTGTTAACTTCTGTTTTATCTCATTTAGTTGCTTTGATTTTAACTGTATCAGAGTGATGTAAGATACAAGTAGCACTTAATCAGATAAAGTGTCTCTACATCATTCTGTTTTAAGAAAAATAATCTACAAGAACTTTAAAAAAGAAAATGTTTGCAATTACAAAATTGAAGTCGTTGAAACTTCACCTAGAGTAAGAAACAACTATCTTGTGACATTACACCTTAATTTGTCCATCTGTTTCAAGGCCATGAAATTTTTCTTAAAATTCTGATTTTTGTTCTGGACGATGAAGAAATGCAATAGTTAATATGTGATTTCCAGCACACACAATAAGTAAATGAACTGCATATTAGATGCAGTTATTTTTGTTTCATTTATACAAGTGCCATCAGAAGTGTGCACTACAAAACAACGAATTATGGATTTAAAGTCATATTGTTTGGTAGTATGGGCACCTTTTTTTCAGGCTTTCCTAGGTCAATTTTGTGGTACCTTGGAAATGATCAAAACAAGAATGTTCTACTATTTCAGAAGTGCAGCAATGAAAAACAATCAGGTATCCTGAAATTTCCACATTTTGAGGCATCACTGGACACAGAGATAAATATGTGCCTTTCAGTCAGGCTAGAAAGGGAGCCTTCTGTTCTAGCCACTTAGAAACCATCAGTAATTGCCACCTACTCTTCTTGATGGAATCTGCTCTTTTTCCATGGCCTTGCTTCATTTTCCTCTGTACGTCGTGCGAAGAAGTGCGGGAAGGAAATTTAGGTTTCTAGAGGGGAGGGGACTTTCTTCTACTGCAGGAAAAGAAAGAGATGATTTCTTGGGACTGAGTTAAACTCCAGGGAAAGATGCAGTAGGAAGAAAGTCATTAACACCTCTAGTCATCTCCTGGAACATGGTGGTTCCCTCTCGGTTTGGCTTTTCCTTATTCTAGGAGAGTTATTCTGCCATTGAAGAAAGATTTAATTTTGTCTTCTTCACTACATGGCAAAGAAGGGTTGAGTCAACTCTGACTCCTTTAGCAGCATCCAGAGAGCCTCTATCAATTGAAATGTCCAGTGAAAGAGTTTCAGAAAGTTTGTCCTTAGAATTACTGTTTATGACCAACTCCTCTAGCATGATGGATCATCCACCATGAAGTCCATCATAAAGAATCTATGGTTTTCCTCCATTAACTATGAAATGGGTTATGGCAATCATTGCTGATTTCTGGTACATAAAATATCTTTATTCAAGGGCCATAATAATTATGAGTCAACCATGATCAACTGTCTTCTCATTCTGGAAAACACTGAGCATATTTTTCTTTTAGGGGCATATATCTAGACTTGCTGATGAGATGTTACCAACCTAATCCCTCCTATGGTCACTGTCTAGTCAAAGATATTATTTCACCAACTAAAGGTATATAAAGGTATATAAATAGCATTTTTATTCAGGTCTAGGTCAGGTCTAGGATCACTCTGCCTGCTTATGATCTAATGGTCTAATTCTATAGGCTGTGAGTACATGTACACTCTGTAGTCTGCTTTTGTTCATTCCAAATATATGACATAAAACAATCCCAAAACACTGAAAGATGAAGTATACAACACTGACTACCATTTTTTATGACTAGAAATAAATGTGGAACTTACATTTTTTTTCTTTTAATGTCTCATTCATCTTTTTCACCTACTTGTATTATAGACCAACTCTGGATTCAAGATCATAAAAATTAGGATGTTTTATTAGTTAATAGAGGGATAAATAAACATTAGATGAAGAATCTCTATCCAGATCAGACTGCTTGTTAGCATATTATCTCAATCAAAGTGTTTTATTTCAGCCCAAACCTAAATTTACAGAGCCTATTTCACTTCCAGTTATATTCAGAGCACTGAAAGTGAGCTGTCTAGCGGCAGAGACTGTAGCAAAACATACCTTGTTCTGGAAAAGCCAGTTCTTAACAATCAGTCAGTGTTTTGAACTCATTG
The DNA here is from genome assembly GCA_013398955.1 of Callaeas wilsoni. Lineage (NCBI taxonomy): Eukaryota > Metazoa > Chordata > Aves > Passeriformes > Callaeidae > Callaeas > Callaeas wilsoni. The sequence continues at coordinate 113,554 of VWPU01010554.1, forward strand.
TGTAAAAGGCACTGAAACTACAGTCAAATTACTCGGATAAAATGACATGGTGAAATATTTAAATGTGAAGAAAATATTATCCTGCCCTTATTTCTTCTAACACTTGGTAGACTACACTCAAATTAAACTGAGGTGAAATGGGCATGAAGCCATAAGACTTTGAGTTACTTCCTCACAGAAAGTATTGTATAACCATTAAGACTAACTGGTTTAAATAACCAAATTGACAAGGTAAGGTTGGAGGGCTGGCCTATTTCACAAAGACTTTCTTAAAACTGGGTAGATTGGAAGGTCAGCAACTAAATATTATAGTAATGGATACCATGGAAAAACTAAGCCAGAAAATTTCTGAAATGATAAGAGATGGATTAATCCTGAATGCAGATGGGTGAAAGGGAACAGTGAGCCAGAAGAGCCCCAAATCTACTCTTATCACACTAGTGTTGATGGACAAACCACATACAGCTAGAGTTTTCAATTTCCTTAGTGTGCAATGTTGTGCTATATTAAGTGACATGGGATTTTTTTATTGTTAAATAAAGATTTATTCTTTAGACTTTGGTCTGTGGTCTGAAGACTTTAGTAAACTCAACTCATGGGACATGTGTAAGTTTCCAATTATATAAATGTAATTTTCTAGTTGCAGCCAGCTATTTTCATGACATTTTGTATTGACACAATTCACCATTACCTTTGTCTATCCCAAAATATACACCTTTGCAGTTTACAAACAGTGGAGAGAGTCCCTAATTTTAAAATTTCAAGATGTAGATAAAAAATTGCTTACTAATCCTGAAAACATGAAAACAATAAAAACAAAAAGCCTTATCAATCTTATTGTTGACATTTTTACCATGCAAGAAACAGAATCTCTGTTGCAGTGAGTTTTCCAGATAAAGTTAATCAGAAATAATTGTATTTTACTCATAGAGCTGTGTTTTCCTGAATGCCAGCCTAATTCCAGCATCAGTACAGATGTTTTTAAGGCATATAGATTTGGTTATAGATTCCAAAGTTTCTGAGTTGTCCAACCAAGTCCCTGTTCAACAGAGCCCAAAGCTGTGATTTATGTGAGATTCTCCTGCATGGGAGAACGCCTCCAGCTGACCAAGTCAAGCTGATTTCACCCCTTTTGCATCACTCATGAAAAACAAAGATCTCAGAACATCTGGAAATCTGATTTTTGTCCACTTGCTGCTATCAGCCTGGGCTTCCCTTAACTTGTGCCCATGAATTCCATTAGCTGCATATTACGAAACTATATGTTGTATTTTAGCATTTCTCTTGCTGTTGTTCTATCTACAGCTGGGACTACATTTGCTTTCTCAGGTTATTGGTGAGTTTTATGATAAAACAAACCACAGCATTATCCCTCCTCTCTTCTTTTACTGTCAACTTATCTGTTATGACTTTTGGTTTTTTACTTCAGGTCTTAGTTTGCTATAAGGTCTTGGCAAGATTTTCACAGGATGTAGCTGAAGGACGGCATGTAGTGTACACATTCTGTCAGCACCAATAGATGTGTAGTCCCGGTGCTTAAGGAAAATAAAAAAGTATTTAAACAGACACCGACATTCTGTCAGTACTACTCTTTCTGATTCGAGCAACAAGAAGTGAGTTTTTGGGTCAGCTAACACAGCTAAATATTCTTCTTTCACTGAACTACAAACACATAATCCATTTGATTATTGGGAATTTTTACCAAAGACCATTAGGCATTAGTAATTCTCGATCACAACTGATTCAGGATAAATTCAGATCTCTAAGTCATAGTAAAAATTTCTCAGCCATAATATTGCCTTTTACCTAAGTATTCAGGCCTTCCAGAACATGTCCACCACCTCAGTTAAAAAAACACCCCAAAAACATTCTTTTTCTAGTACATGAAGTTTCTCAATAAAAGCCTGATCTAATAATATCATGTAGCAGATTCCACAGTCCATAGGCAGTCCTGTTGATGAGGTCCAATATGAGGTTTTACACATGACTGCTTACCCATAATCAAAAGCCAGGCTTGCTGGGGAAGGTGGGGAGGATGACATTTTGATTGTATGAAGACTCTAATTTTTCATAAACTTGACAGATAGGAGAAGTGAGATATGAGAAATGGAAGTTAGGCTGATATGGCAACATCTGGAATACAGAGAGAGTCAGCAGCCTTTGGATAAGATTTATACCTCAAATAAAAGTAAGAGGGCTGAATAAATCAAATACACACTGTTTAGAACTAGCAGGGGCACTGTAATCTTTTCCTTCCACAGCTTACTTGTCCTTTATGGACGTGAATTAAACAACCTGAGGCGGTATGAAGAAACTATGTGAGATAACCCAAAAAAATCCCCTAACATTTCCAGATTCAGTGAGGTAGTTTTTGATAAGGGCTTTTGAGCTAGATGTATACAAACAAGCAGCAAATATTGCCTCTAGCACTACATAATTGTTCTGACTAGCTGTACAGTTACTCATTCCTCACAACTCCAGGGCCTTCTTTTATATGTGAAATTTATAACAACAAGCGTTAGTGCTGTTTAGCACTTCAGGAATCAAGGAGCAAACTTTTCTAATCAAGGAATTATGCTTCCAAACTGAGGACAAGAGATTATGGGAGAAATACAAATGAACAAAAGTTTACTGATATCATGAAGAATATGAACTACTCTGGCTGCTTGAGCATGGAAGCCAGAAATCAAGGATTTTATAAGAATCTCAACCACCCTCTAATCCCAGATTAGTGTTTAACATAAATGAGGTAAAATACCTTATAAGAATAGTGATCTCAAAATCATTTTGCCATATCAGCACATTTGTCTCAGTTGCGTAACCTCTCCATACTTTTTCCTTAAAACACTTGTATGCTCTAAAAAAATAGATTAAATAAATAATCACATCCTCCCTAACCTTTTTATGTTCAACATAAAAGCAGCTTTAAAAAGCATATTAGCAACATTCCACAGTAACTAAAAAGGTGAAAACTGGAGCATGATCTATTTTTTTAGAAGGCTGCTTATGTAATAGTACGAGATAAGGTGTTGAGGTCCCTAAGTAGCAGAGACCAATGTACAGCCTGGAATCTACCTATGTGAACTTCCCGTCTCATATCTGAAGCAACATACCTGCCTCTGAGCAAGGTTTACTCCCTCAAGCATACCACCACTCTCATTTTTAGCTTCTGACATTTCACTTCTGAATATTTTGGTTAGTACAAATGGAAACAGTTCATACCTGTTTGCAGTTGAAGTTTGTATCTAAATGTAAATATGTCCTCAAGCTAGCTGGGATCCATAGAGATTAAATGCAGAGGGAACTGTTTAGTCAGCTAGTCTGGTAAACTCTTGTATTTCATTCAGTTACCCTTTGCATATCTGAGGGCTGGTAGGTAGCCCACACTGTCAGGAAACACAGTGCAACTAAACTGATTATGTGCATGCCTGCCTGCAGTTACAGGTAGTGGAATCAGATGGAAACAGAAGAACTAGGTAGCAGGTTTGCAAATCCCTTTTTTCCTGAACTCTGATAAGGTTTCGTCTAAAATTTTGATATTAAAATTTCATTACAATTTTTATTTCTCATGCATATGAAAATATGGTAGATCACGTATTCTTCTGGTGAAAATCATCATCTAAAAGGCTGGACCCTTTGGCCTGATTGGCAAAACATTTATACAGCCTCTAAGGAAAGTAGAACACAGTAGGGCATCCTAATGTTTTTATTATTCTTAGCCAAGTTATCTGCTCGAGCTCTTTCGTGCTAAAAGAGACAGTTTAAACCAGTTTGAGCACTTCAATTAGCTGTAGGGTTAATGGCTTTTTCTATTACTAGTATATTAATGGTAGCATCCTGTATCATAAAATCAAGATTATTTTGTGAATTCTCTTTAGATTCATATAATTCCAGAATTATTCTTTTCACTGGGCAGAAAAATCTGCAGCTATTTTTTCATCTAACTGCCAATAAAACATTAAAAATCTGTAAGGATAAATGTAGCTTGCCTCCCTCTAATTTACACAGAGGAATCAATCAAATAAAGGCCAGGTTCTTCTTGTGTTGACAGAGAAAAAAAAGATTCTTTTTTTTGTGTGCGGGATTGGGGATCCAGGAGTAACTTTAACTGAAATGTTTCACATCTTTAGTCAATAATGTGCACTTCTGTGTTTAGGGGTCTTGGGAAAAAATTAAATCAATGGAATTATTTCATTTAGAAAAGCACCTGCTGTGGAAAAAAAAATAATTTTCATCAAATATTTAATAATGCAGTTCCTAAGTGTTGCAGTCCTATTGCCATTATACATTATGGTGGCTCCAGTGGCTCATGCATTGGTTACAGCTTCACGTGTCAGAATTTTTCATGCTAGGGAACACCTATGGAGGTTTCAACATGAAAACAAAAGACCTGGGGGGATGCTCAGGAGATTTTTGATAGGCTATAATACTTCTGCCACCCATACTGTGTTTATAAACCAGCCCAAGGTGGTAACCACAGAAAAGTATTCCCACCTATTGACTGCTGAATAGGGTGCATGAGAAGAATTTGGTCTACCCAGGGCACTTCCAGCTGTGTTGTCACCTCTATGTCAGCCAGGAACCAGGGCATCCGCTGCCACCTGTGGTCATGTCCAAAAGGCCAAGACCTGCATGGCAGCCTGTGGTCACCCCAGAACAGGTAGCACAGCAGTAGCCTGCTAGAATGTCCATACTATGGCTGCTAATCTCCCGAATGCCACAGCAAGATTTCCCCACCTATCTTTCTGAGCGTTGATCAGCACTCACGTCAGGAAGGAAGGAAGAAAAGAAAGGGAGGAGAGAACAGTAATTAGTGATGGAAACAAAGGCATCACATTTGAATTTTGCTGAGAAAACAAAATCAAGAAGTGCCAGGACACAGTCCCAGGCATCACAACTCAACTTATCTATACAGTTAAATTTCTAGGATAGACTCTGGAATACTTCTGGCTGGTAGGAAGGAGCTTTCTCTCACTGGGCACTGTTCATGTGTTAGCATGATCCAGAGCCCACAACAGTTTGGATAGGAACATCTGATTTTAGGTTCTGAGGTAGTAGTTATTGGTATTGACACATTTAACCTGTTTCTTTTGGTGTAAGGGCAAGAATTAGCCGTAGTACTCTCTAACCTTGTAGGACAGTAATACCCTTCTAATCTCCACAGATATTAGCAGTGACATAATCAATATCTGCAACAAATTAGTGTAAACTTCTTTACATTCTGTTCTGTCCATCACACGTAATGTTACACAGACTAAAGGTTTCAAATGTGTTATAATGTGTGATAATAACGGTTCTGGAGGTGTTTGGCTGACCTTCTTGATAAGAAATATGTGTTGCAAAAGCTTTCAAAATATCATCGCTAGCCAAGTTGTTAATAAAAAATGGCCTAGAAAGAAATGATCATATTTCATGTGATGATTTTCCATTTTTCTGAATGTTTACTTTATACATATGCTCACATAAAATGAATTTCAAAAACATCTGTATTATGAAACTTAAAGGTTAATTCTTCATGAATTTCTACAGAGGAACGCCTGCATACTTATCTCATATAAAGAAAGGTACATAGGACCTAATTATTGAACAATCTTCCAGATGGTAGAAAGAATAAATAGCGTTTAAAAAGATAAAGGGGGGAGGGGGGCAGGAGGGGATCTGAAAAAAAGTCAGAGAACAAATATGCATTTATGGATGCCTCAAGGGGTTCTAATATCAGCAAAAAAAATGAAACTGTAATCTTAAATTACTTGATTCATTGCACATCACTGCTCTGTCTATAACAAGTAGTACCTAAATGTTCATTGTGTATAACTTTAGTTGCTATAGTTCTCTGAGTGATTTTTGTCTGGTATTCTTTTTTAAATAAGTCTAACAGAAAAGGAACTCAATTGAGAAAAAAAGAGTTCATTTTTGCTGATACTGACTACCAAAAGCATTCAGTTCTGAATATCCAAATTGAATTTAACTTGAATATTATTTATATGTATTAACTAACTGGGTTAGTTAAATAGAGAGAACATGCTGAAATTACCAGGCATGCACCTTTCCTCACTTCAGGAAATGGAGCTTAATCAGTGTGACTAATTAAGACCTTGGTGCTTTGCATACACTGTATGATGGAATTTTCCTTCCAACTGCAATTTGAAAGTACATTATCCCCATAAAAGTGATCTTGTCTTTAGTTTGGAAAGAAGCATAGGAACACTGCCTTGTGATGTAAGACCTTGTAGTCCCCAGAGAAATAGGCATTATTGAAGACAAACACACTTTAAGATGGAATGACCCTTAATAAATGTTGAACTGTCTACGATCTCTCTCCATCCCACCACAGAAGCAGAGACACCTAGGTGTCTCTGGTGAGGGTGATATTCACTTACTAATGTAGACTTCTAGAGTACAAATCGATTGCTCACTCACATCTTGTAACTAGTGCAATTGCACTGCCAGTGCCCTATTTGATCCAGTCTCTGTCCCCCAGGAAGGGCACGGATGTGCCACAGTTCCTATGTTGTGTGTTACAGCCCTGCAGTGACATCCTAGAGATCCAGAGACGTGTTCAGATGACACTAGAAATTGGTGTGTACACAAAGACCTACTCAATTCAGCTGACCAAATGGTTGTTTACTTTAGGATGAGTTGATAACATTTCTAGATATAAAAACCAAGTTGATCATGGACTTGCTTCACTTCCCTAAATATAGACTGGATAAATGAACGAAACTTGCTAGAACCGCCATATTAATGAAGTATCCAGGGATTTCACAGAGTTCATCATATAAAATAATAGTAATCAAGCTTTCATTACTTTTTCTTTTTTTTTTAATAGTAGTTCAATCTTCAAGCTTTGCTACTTTTTAATTTTTTTTTTTTTAATTTTTTTTTTAACAGATGATGATTTGGCAAATACGTGTACTTACACATCTGTTCTGATCTATATGTTACAGCTCTCTCTGAGGATCAGGCCTCTCCTGACACCATCAGCTGCCTTTGCAATATAGTCTTTGCGCCTATAATGTGAGATAAAATGTAACAGCTCATCCAGCTGGCGTGGTACAGCAGCTCATCCATACAGCTTAACACTTCCAGCTTCCCAAGAAAATCTGGCTGTGTACAACTGGCTTAATGAGAACAACGCTGGCCCAAGCTTAGTCTCAGTAGCCTGTACCTTAACAGTATGGATATTTTAGTCCTAGAACTTAGGTACCAGACCCTGGTACTGTTTAATTTACTGGGAGAGCTATATCAAGAGAATCAGTGGGAACTAGAATAAGAAGAGCCTTTCCACATCAGAGTGTGGTCCATGACCCCAGTATTACTTCTCCACCAGTGACAGCAGTTCGTCTGTTTTCAGCTATATAGTTTTAAAACATAACAAACATAATCCAACCAACCACCGCACACCACAATGTGAGCATGTAATGGTTATACCACTCGTTTTTCTACCTCTAATTCAGGTGAGTCACTTTTCCATAGTCTTCTTCTACTTAGCCGAAGTAGCAGGCCTGAGCCATGGTTTTACAAGGGTAACAAGGCCCTTATTTTGTAAGGCTTTACCTACACAAAACATCTCCCCCTTTCTTGTTTTTGTGTGAAGGGTTCATGTACCCTGATGCCAAAACAGTCTGCACCCCTAAGGCCATTATCTTATTAAGACTGTTACTGGTCATCTGCTGGACTCAGGATAAGATAGAGGGAATACAGATCACAATCAATAAAAACCCATCAAATACAACCATGCCACTGACAAAGAGACTGGCAGCATAGGAAAACAAAAAGATAGTGTCAAATGTCCCCAGGAAGTGGAAGTAAATGGCTACTGTTCCAAAGTTCATATGGCTGGAGCTCAGGGGCAGTGCTGTTTAGGCAGGAGGGAGTCCATTAGCCAGAAATGCTGTCTTTGACATTACCGAATGTCTTTTCTATTTATTACTCATATTGAAATCAGTGGGTCTACTCCCTGTCCCCCCCCAAAAGTACACTTCAAGTTACATAGAAATATATATATATTTATTTATTTATTTATTTAATCTTGCTCCAGACAGGAGAGTTTGAAAAATACAAGCTGAAAAGTGACATTTTCAATCACAGCTGCACAAGTCAGTGAAAGACAGTAGAGTTCTTCAGCCTGAATTCTCCTTTTTTCTTAAACTCTTTTTTAAGCCCTCCAGCATATTAAGTACAGTGGTCTTGGAATCTGCTAAGTTTTTGAGTACTGATCTCTACTAAATGATGTGATCAGAGTTGAAACTGAATAAATGATTTCATGTTCAAAGACCTGAGAGAATTGACATGGATGAACATTAGTTCTTGCACTCACACAAATAGTTACAATATCTTTGTTTTCACTCTTTTCCATACTAACAGATATTTAGCCCTTGGGGTCCACTATTATGTGCAGAGTAAGCGGTGTAGCTTTGTTTCCATTAGTATGAGAGACAAGAGAGTGACACTGTGCAGAAAAGAAAGGCAATACTGAGGTGGATGATCAAAACATTCAGTTTCAAAGGCCTGTGGTGCTGAAACAGAAAAGCCTCTGTGTGTGTGTGTGTGTGTTTGTGTATATGCGTGTGTGCTGGCAAATGTGTGTTCTTTTGCAATACGAGGTAAAAGGCATTTCAAGTGCTCCCTGAATGATAATGAAGTATTGGAAAGCAATGACATTCTAATCATTGCTGCAAATGTCAGTGCAAGAAGCCCATGGGTTGCGGGTCCCCAGTGCACAAGTTAACAGCTCTACAGTAAAATCACCAGGGATCAATTAAAAGAAAACTGTTAGTAACCTTCATGCATCCTATTGCTGAAATGCCTGGGCAAAAAAAAGGTCTAATTATAGTTCTAACCTTTCCCAGTGGGCCATGAATGAACTTCCCAATGGGCCATGAATGAGCTTCCAAATATGGCATGGAATAAGAAGGTTAAAAAAGCCATGGTGTGTTATTTTCACGTGTTTAGGGTTTCTTTTGCAAGGCATTCAATAACACAGCCAGTGACCAAGTAAACTGAACTGAAATGAATGAATAGACTGTAATGCTAACTACTGAGTTAGTAAGAGTTTCAAAAAAAAAAAGAAAAAAGAAACCAAAACCAAAGTGTGATAGGAATTCAAGTTTGTTAAGAGACAGAAATCAACATCAACCTGAAAAGTATGAACAAGGATTTGATGCAAAAGGACAAATTTACACAGAGCTATTGTGCTAATAACTTTTGTGGAACTTTCTGCATATTAATTTTACTCAGTATCATGCTTCATTTTAGCAATGTTTTGAGCCAATGCGAAAAAATGGAGAGAAATGATTGAAGACTTTTCCAGCAAAGAAGGATATTACGAGATTTTTACCCAGTAACTATCTGAGGTGGATAAAAAACCCAACCAAATTTGCTTTCATCCATTCACAACCTCAAAAATCATTTTGCAGTCAGGATAGACCACAGAAAAAGAAGGGCCTAGTGAGGACACACTCTTCATTTGGCCAAGTGTGGCAATGTCTTGAAGCTGATTTTCATGCAGACAAAGTGTTTCCTGTTCCAGAGGGACGAATATGCCTGGATCTATCAGCCTTGCAAAACCAAGTGCAAGAGGACGTATGAAGAATAGACACAGTAATGAAGTGCACAATGCAATAAACCACTGCATGCTATTACCATACAAGACCTACTTTAATAGATCTTGTATGGTAACTCCATACCATACCTTCGGGTATGTCTCTTTCCCTGCCTTGACCGCCCTCTGGGGTATCTCTGTTTCACCTGAGCAGCAAGCAGAGCTAATGGGGGGTTACAAGAGGGATACTTTTCTAATTCTCTGATCCAGGAAGACTGGGAGTTGAGAAGAGCAGCTTCCACATGTAGATTTAAGCTCCAGTCCTTCTCTATTAACATCACGAGACAATGTGCAGTTCTGAGATGGGGGAGGGGGGAAGACTATATCCTATTGGGATCTCAAAGACTTTTACCTCAGGTGCTGGCACATTGACTTGTTTTGTGAAGCTATGAGCTTATTCTTAAACAGTATCGACAGGAAACAGCAGATGGCCAAATTGCTTGCAAATGCTTTTATATTATGGTTTATATTCACCAAGACACTTCCACGCTGACATGAGCAATGTCATTTTCTAGTAATGTTTGGAATTAGTCCCTTGGGTCACCAATTCCCAGGCATTACCAGATGATAACTCTAAAACTGTGATTACTTAAATATTTTCAAATCCTGAAGTACTCTTATAAGGATATAATTTGCAGCCATGGGAGCCTTGTTACAGTGTTGCTATCCATACAAATAGCACTAGAGTTGTGTTTCGAGTCTCCATCATATACCTCCTGGTAAAAGAGTTGAAAACTGGAAAGGAAAAGTTGCTTTAGGCTGAAGCATATTTTATAAGATCTTCATCAAATGTGGTTTCTCATTCCCCTTTAGAAGAAAAAGACACTTATTTTTTAAATAAACCAGTTCTATTTAAACTAAAACAGATCAATTTGAATTTCTTATCAATTGTTTTAGAATATTTTTTACCTCACAAAAGAGAATAACACACCTTTTGACACTACACAAGTATCAAAATATGCATAAGGGAATTAAATATTCAAAACCTGCTAACATTCAATTGTCTCCAGCTCCTCTATAAAACTTCACTGCTGTTAATTCCACAGATTTTATAGGTTCATGCTGAGTATTTCATTTGCAAATCACAAACTATATTCACTCATCTTCCTATGTAACTTAATCTAAATGTCATCCTATTCATATTTGTCTGAAAATATGTAACTTAATGTGCAAGGTAGCACACAACTGAAAACCCACAAGTATCTATTTATTGGTAAGATCTTGCCTTAAACTTTTTACACCAGTAATAGCGTTTTCTAGTATTGATTCTGCAGTTTTGGTGCATTTAGTGGTTTAGATTATTTTTTTATTAAGTAGTGTGACCATGTTTTAATCTATTAGAAGGACAAAATATATTAGATGGAAGAATATTTATTCTTTTTTATATATAATTTATTAAAACCATATAAAAAATTCAACTCCCCTATATTTTAAGAGAATTTTGTCTTTAGCATTATCTTGATACCTATTCAGTAAATTTCTGGAAATCTTAATGGCTTCAGTGCTTTAGACTTACATGTACAGAGTAATGCATTACAGAGTCATGGCCCAAATCAGAATGTTTCAAATAAACAGAAGAAAGAGAAGTATGTAACAACAAAACAAATTATAAATTAAGTAAGGTGCTTGAACCAGAGATAGCATGAGTAGTGATATCAGAATATTTGATAGAGTACATAGGACACCTAAAAGTCAAAGTCTGAACATGGACAATATCCATAAACAAAAATTTAAATAATTACAAAATCTTACAATGCACCTCCATTAAACAAAAATTAAAAAAAAATAAGCCAGATAGAATGACATCACTGAGAAGAGGTATGTAAAAGTATTCCAAACTTCCTGCTAATAAAATTCTGACATAATGCCAACAGCTACATCAGTAAACTAGCTGTGATATATTGAATATCTAGATATTAATGTGTAGTAATCATTCATCACACCTGTAGGAATGCCAGTGCTGATACATCCAAAAAGGTTGTAGTTTCAAATATTAATAACGTTCTTTTGAGAGTTTCTTAGAGTAATTCCAAATTTTTGTCAAAATACCTCTTTTTACCAAAGCTGAAACAGTGTTGAACATATCTTTTTAAAAACCATTTCACTAAGAGGTTTTTGAGGTTTTTGATACTTACATTTTATTTAGTATGCATGTTGGTTTGGGGTGGTTTTTTTTGGTTTGTTGGTTGGTTTTTTGGGGGCTTTCCTTTACAAGACCTCGGATGTCTTGGCATTTCTTTCAAACTCCAGAAAACAGCAGCAATACAGAAGTGTCAGCTCCCAGAGAGGTCTGGCTCCTGTTTTCACATTTATATTTGAAAGGCAGACTTGAGAAGGCTTTCTCACAAACCCTGTCTGAATTAAAAACATCTAGATATCACAAAATAAAATTGTTTCTATAACTGGCAGCACAAATGTCTTCAAGCTGAAAGTTTGGGCAAAGTTTTCTTGTCTTGATGACCACCTAAAGGACAGTGTTCTACTCTACATCTCCCTTCATCCCCTCCAGGGAGCTGAAGTCCTTTACACTTTTTTTTTTTAAAATCATGTCTTCTGTAGTGGGTGTAAGAATAACATGCCTCACCTGTGACTCTGTATGGTCTTTCTGCACATAGCCTCTATACCACAGTACAACATCAACAAACTGTAAGCTGTGAGGAAGGATTTAGCTAAATGTCATTAAACTCAGAAGAAATTTCACTGTAACTCCCTCCTGATATAGGATGTCCTTGACTGTATTTATCTGTTCCGGAAATGAGCAGTACAGAAAATAATTCATTAAAAAGTGATAAACTGCATTATCCTTCAGCAGTTGATAAATGCCATGACTCCCAGCTGATTGTAGCATATCTATAATGGAGTGTGGGGGTGTGGGCTGTGAATATCTTCGTTATTCATTCTGAGGTTTATAAAATGCCTAAAGCCACAATAGTGAGGCTTTATATACAAAAATTAAAGGCATAAATTTTATACACAGCCCACAGTGGGATGTGCTATGTAAAATGACTGCTGCTGCTGTAGCTAGAAATTCATAGACAATCCAAGCAGGGGTGTAATATACGATGGAGAGGGACCAATCGACCGAAAAACAGAATCAAGTATCTAAATTTCCTCCCAAAAAGATTATCCACGGTAGCACAGTTTTGATTCTGTACCAGGCTAAGGAACTAGCTGAGCTGAAGTCCTGGTTTAGAATGACAGAAGTAGATTAGGGTGACTAAACGTTGCTCAAGGTTCTTTGCACGGGAGGTTTATACTAATCATATTCCACAACTGATTAATTGCTGCATCACTTGAAACACTATTTTATTTTCTCAAGTTTCTACCGTCAAAGAGTAGACCAGACACACATGGATGTCTGAGACAGCGGCAAGTCAGAAAGGAAAATGGGACAGCCAGAAGTACAAAATGTTACAAGCAACAAGAACATCCGTAAAAAGAGAACCTTGTAAAGTGTGTGGGAGAAGTGAGGCAGGACACAATGAGAAACTGAGTGAAAAACAAAATATAGAAGAGAGACAGATGGGATATGGGTGGCACAAACACAGTGACTGCCGAGCAGCCAAACTTGGGAGATGCAGTGTCAAAACCAAATGTAATGGAAGAGGATGGGAATGGAGAGACACTAAAATGAATCTATAAGATATCCTGTGGATATAATGAATGGAGTGGGAGAAGTAGCTATCAAAAAGAGGAATTTCCTCCTACCTTTGACAGTAAAGGAAGTGTGACCTCTAGAAAATGTCAGAATCTATATATATAAGAGACCTAATATCCCACAGGTGCCTCATGAAGAGTATTCAGTACATTTCATCTGTGTGGTTTTATTTTAAATTCTTATCCTGATATTTTGAGGACCCTGCAGGTAACTTCGGCCAGCTAATAACTTAATCCGAGAAACTGAACATGCTTATGGGCAATGGACAAGTACAGGGACTCCAAAAAATCTGGTACAGTTCTGTAAACAGTTTAATTTTCCTTAGATAATGCCTGAAAGTTTTCATGGAATTGTAATAACTCCTGCACATTACTTATTTAGGAGATTTACTTTACCAGAAGCCTTTATGAGCTCTTCCCAAAGCCTGTTGGGTTCAAGCTAAGCTATATCGTCTCAATGCTAAAAAGTAAAAGGAGACTAGAGTGGCAGACTTCGGCATGAGCTCTTGGCAAAAATTCATTCCTTAATAGGAGTAATATGTCTGCTGTATTCCTACCTGCCTGTCATCTGAGTCAAAGTGAGCAATTGGCATTACCCCTCCAAAACAGAAAGTAATATTTAAAGCTAAAGAATTCACGTTTCTTTAAAGAAAATGAATGACTTAACAACTGCCCAAACTTAAATGCTTTACAAAATGCATTGTCTGTGAACCAAGGAATCAATCAAACCATATTTCCAACTGATCTGTGTCATACATTTTGAGTGTCATCTATTCCTTATTGCAATACCACATCGTATGTTAACACCCTTAGTGCATTACTTCCAGATGCTTCTTATATCAACAGACAACATCTTTTTTTGTTTCCTGTGCCTCTCAGAACTCCTTCCCCTGTTTCTTCCCACGTACACTACCTATGTTTTGTCTTCTATCTGGACAAGAGAGAATATCCACTACAGCTAATCAGGTGCTATGTGTATGCCAAATGATCAGCTAATGCATACATGTTAACTGACAAGGGATTTGCTGAGGTATAACGGATAATGATTGAATTCACCCTGTCATTCCCACAGTGAGGTACAATAAAAGAACATAACATTTTTTCAGGTACTTAACACAGGTTTCAGTGTCATAAAAATACATCTAAATTTAGATATTCATATTTTGGTATCTAAGGAAATATGATATCTCTCAGCTCCAATTTTATTCAATGGAAATCTTGCCTAACTAGTCAGCTGAGCCTAGAGAATGATCCACCAATCCTCTCCCTGGACTTTGTTAACTGAAGTGTCACAGAACATAATTCTGTGGTCAGGGGTCTACCACTATTTGAGAATCACTTGGTCACCACGTGGATTAAGCAAACTGGACACAGGACGTAGGGGAGACAGTTCTTTTGTGGCAGGAGGAAACCAGGCTGGGTATATAAGCTTATACCAAAAGGTGCTGAACTGTTGTGCAGGAAATTGAATTGAGACTAGGTCTCCACCGACAGTACCAGGAATTTACACGCCTACTCTCTGTAGGTACCCATTATCCTAGCACATTTATATTTGCACAGTTAACCTCTAAAGGAATGTCTCCTTTAATGTCCTTGAAAATTTGCAAAGTTTGCCTGCATTGATGAAAGAGTCCCTATGGAGAATACCTGATGACATAAACCAGTCTAAAGCTTTGGTTTCCAAGGTCTGCAAAACAATCTGCATAGAAAGCACTCAAAATAAGAAAATGTCAGAATTCAAGTTGCCTTAATCTGTCTCCCTCATGTGAATACATGATGGTATATTTTTTAATTACATAGTCACATTTTTTTTCCCAGAGGACCTCTACTTCATTCAGTGTGCAGATGAAACAGTGCTCAATTAATGAGCAGCAGTTCAGTATTTTGTTTTCTCCTTATTCTTCGCTGTGCAGCTCTAGACCTTATTTATTGCACACAATTACAACACTGCTCAGAAGACAGAGTTATTAATTTCCTCATGGGCTTTTCTGTGTAACTCATCTCTATAATGCATTCATTTTCACAGCACCCTTTCGAAACACTTCCTCTATTCACAGCTGAGATGCTACTCTTGGAGAGATTAAAGGCAAATGTCCATAGATATGAAGTGGTCAATTTAAGTTACTAGGTAAATTATTTTTTTCAAGGACTTCACATTTTTTCACATTTATAAGCTCTGTACAAACGCCTCTTGGTATCATCCTTGCACAGAATGCTCATCATTCCTGCAAATCAGATGCCAAGGATTAGCTAAGTACTTGCAAAAAAAATAAAATCATTAAACCATCATAAAAAAAAAAATAGCTTGTGTGCCTTGATTAGCATTATAGGATTCTTGACAAATCTACCTCCATTTTCCGTTGATCTTCTTCACCAACTTGCTTATTTTCTGTCCCACTTTCCTCATCGAGTTAATCTTAGTTTTCCTCCTGACTTTCCATTCAAATTCAGGCTCTTAAAGGAAACATACAGCACCAGAAGTCACTAAAGACCTCTCGAAGCCTTGGTAAATTTCTTCAATGCCTACTAAAGGCTGTCCGTGGCAGAACTTGGACACTGACAGGAAAATTCTCAGAAATACAGGGTTTCTAGTGCTGCCTCTGGCATGCTGAAGGGGTGTGTGTATGGACATGAAGTACTATTAGTTTTTCTTTCCTCTTTCACACTTCACCTCAGCAGGTGCCATAGAACTTGGCAAAGCACAGAAGATGACAATGACTGCTTGGCTGTCTCCAGCTGATTCCCTGAACAAATGTGTATTTTGTCTATGCATGTAGATGGTCTCGAGTAGCCCAATCCAATCTTTCGTTTCTTCAGCTCTCCCACTTCTTTGTCTTTTCCACCCTCCTCACTTACAGAAGAATGGCTTTATTGCTGTCACCAAGGCAACCAAACACAAGACCGGATTCTGTTCAGCACAGTCTACATGTATCATGTGCCTCCCATGACATTTCAACTGAGCGATATTTAAACAATGCTAAGAAATCAAGAACCATTTGGTGTCATTCCCATGAAGCTGGTGTAAGAGGATATTGATTTTGCAATTTGATACTGATAACCCTCAGTGCTTTCCATCCCTACCAACCATGGATATCTGCCCAGCATCTCAAACAGCTGCCTCTTGTTTCAGGCTCCTCCACAAAGAACTGTCTATTTCCTTTGGCACCATCCTTTCTCCAGCTTTGGCAAGATCCATTAAATATGGAGCTTGATATTATGAACATCATATCAAATGGCAACTCACTTAGGCCTCTTCCAAAAACCAGACATATCCTCAAAAAAACATACAAATCCTGAGAGTCTTCTACAGAGTATCTCTAGGGACAGTTACAAATAGTGGAGCAATGGACAAATTATCTTCAGAAAAAAAAAAAGGAAGTTCTTCATATAAAGAGATAATTCTGACAGGAACGCAAACATAGCACTTTAGCATAGCAATCTTTGCTGTAATGTAAAAAATATTGTAAATGTAGAATAGAAATGAGATTATATTAGAAGTGAGAGTGATTAACAATTTCCATGACTCTATGCTAGCTAAAGCCCGGTAGATAAAGTCTCAGAAATAAAAAACCCTCAAACTGAGAGGATGTTGAAAGGAAACTCTAAGCAGCAGCTTCCTACAGTGAATGTAAATAATGAATGTTGATTAATGAATATGCTAAAAAAATAATGAGTAAAGGTAAAAGAAGACATCAGTTATATCAAAGGTGATCAGAAACATTTAATTTAGTTGTTTAGAAGCTTATGCAATCAGTACAAAAGGTTCCAGCACGAGAGTTAAACAAAAGCTCTGGAAGAATAAATATCTATTGACACAGAAGTTACTGAGTTCGTTTCATCCTGGTGGTGTTCATTTCATTCTGCTGGTGTTGACCTGTGTTAATACCTTGCGAGAACAGATTTCTTGTTAGTTTGTGCTGGAAAAATGAGAAAAGTCTGATTGAGTAAATAACTGAAATGTAATGCCTATGACTTAAAAAGGGGGGAGGGACATTGGAGAGGATGGGGAAGGGAAGGGAAGGGGAAGGGGAAGGGGAAGGGGAAAAGGTAAAAAAGGAAAAACTAAACAGGAAGTGAAGGTGAAAAGGAAAAAGAAATGGAAAGAAGGAAAAAAAATTCAATGATCAAACTGTATTTTACAAATAAAAACACTGTAACATCAAAAGCAACAAACTAAGTCCAGTCCAGTAATCATTTAAATCAGCAGGAAAACTTCCTTAGTTTGTCACAGACTTTGAATCTAGACTGAGGAGAGCAGCAAAAAGAGCTATAGCACACCAGAAATAAAGTTCCTGTGGAAGGGAACTAAAAGGCAGCTGATTTGCACTTGGTGGAATATGACTTCTAAAGTATTTCCCAGTTGGGTGTCCACTATTTATTTAAAGGATTGAGCTCCCATAAGTGAAATATTTGCAGTCAAGTAAGCATATCCTCTGGGCCTTGTGACCTAAGATTCTCCCAAATCTGAACCATCCTAGGGCTGTTTTCTCACTTAACTGTGCAAAGACTTCCAGTTCTGATTACACCAGCACAGCCTTCTGTGGGATGCAGGGATTATTTTCTAGATGGTCTGCACCAACTTTTCAAAGCAGCCAGCAGTCAATGAATCATCCATTACGACTGAATAAAGGAAGTTTAAAGCCTCCAACAAATTGCTTCATACAAGCCGAAAAACACTGAAATCTGAAAAACACTGAAACTGAATTGTTTAGTCAGCTACGAAGCATCCTCACTGTTGATAACAGCAAAGACATGGTTACCTTCTCTATGCTTTATTTTACCTGCTCTTTTAAAGTATTTTGACCTTGATTGATCCTCCCCTGCTACTGGAAAAAGGTTCTCTGGTTTGATCATTAATCTCATAATGCAAATTGTCGAGCAGCACTGAAATTGTTTGATAATTTGCATGATGTTTTTTGTGTGTGGTGAAAGAAGATAACTTAAGATAGTATATCTGAAAACACCACCGTTCTGCCCAGCTGCCATAAAATGCATCAGCTTATCAAGCAAGTCAGGGTGCAGGTGGCCCTTCTGCTTGTTATGGAATATATCTATGGTGCCATTGATTGCACACATGGTAGCACAAAACTGTTAAGGAGAGGCAGATTAGTCGGGATAAATGGCAAGTTTGACTGCTACTTGGACATTAAGTTGTAAAGTGCCAAAAATATAGTGGACAAAAAGAAAAATCAAATAATTTTGTTTTACCATAAATAATATATTCTGCTGGAAAATGGAGAGGAACACAGAATGGATGCAATAATGTACAATAATAATAATACTTCATACCTCATATGACTTGTGTTATGCCTGAAGGTATTCAGCACCTCCAGGGTTCTCACACTCTACAGTGTATCTGAACATATCATAATCTCACATATCTGATTAAAATATTGGTCATTTATGACTAAACTTCATGCCCTCTGGTACTGGAAAACACTAATTAGCCAAGTATGACCTGACCCACAGCCTTAGCAACAAAGGTGAAGATGTCTTGGGTTCTGACATGGATTCTTGGTGTGGCCTCGAATATTTCATTTTCTTTTGCCTCCTCATGATCACATTTTCATGATTTAAGGAAAATAACATTTAATCAGCTATCTCTCCAGGGTATGTTAATGCTTAACCAATCAGCTATGAAGCACGATATTTTCCAGAGCTCTTGGAAATGTGCTCATTATCCTGCTGATGAAGAACCTCTGTCCTCATGATACTGTGAATCTTTAGCCTTTTCACAACCAATTTTAAAGGGAAAAAGACATGGGACTGTTGCAGATTCAGTAATCCCATCTGATTTTACCTGATCTTGTCTTGAAGTTAAGTACTCGAGGGCCAGTTTAGCACTTGGATGAGAGACCACTCAGGAATCCCACAGGCACAAGTCAATGAGCCATGTTAAATTACCGAAACAGAATTAGTTCAAAGGCTCTATTAGGTTCTGCCTTCATGACTGAGTATTTAAAAAACAGGAGGAGGAGGGTGATTGGATAGCTAACTATAATGTCTGCCTTTGAAAAACTGCTGATATTAAAATCCTTTTCTGCCCCATTCTTTTTTCCTTTTCTATTCTTTCCTCTTCACCACTTACTAGCTGATTTTCTGGCCTGTGAGGACCTACCCGTGCTCTCAGAAGGGGCAGGTGGGAATCAACAGCAATTTCTGTTCCTGTCACAGGTCAGGGAGGAGAGTAGAAAGGAGCTCCTCAGTCCAGTAAAATGTTCCCAAGCCTTTAATATTATCAAGCAAGCTGGAAATTTTTAAAAAGTCAGGCAGGTTAGCATAAGGAGCCCCTGGGAACAAAAAGAAGATAAATGGTGGCTTCCTGTCCACATTTTCTTGCTTCACAGCAGCTAACAAAGTAAGCATTAGTTTTCTTTAGGGGCATTGCTTCAAATCTCACTTTAATATCATGTTTAAATGTTCCAGTAAAATTCTTAGTCTTTCAACAGTTCCCTCTCATGATACCATATTACTGATGGATTTTGGCAGTGACAAATGACAAAGCATGCCTGTCTCTGAAACCACTCTCATTTGTATTCTTTCCAGTTCCTTATCTGTCCCATTGGAATAAAAAATTAAAATTAAAAGATAATATTTCTGAGAATAATATTTAAGTAACATAAACTGTAGCAGTGTTTGCATTAAATTAAATTCAGTACAAAGTACTTTCTGATTCCCCTGCATAGAAAGATATCTGGTTTAGACATAGCTGAAAGTGGTTTTGATAAAACCATTTCTTTCTCTGAAGAAGAGATTTTTTTTAGACAAAAATTGTTGTCTAGTAAATATGAATATAGCTGATGAAGTTTTCATTAATCTTTTTGCTTGATTTTCCTGGTTTAGTGCTTTGAAACAAATGTAAAAATTGCAGTATTTTATATGGAAAAAAACATAATACTGATTTAATGAAACTCTTAAGCATATTTCAGTCAAACTCTTCAGTAGAACATAGGCACATTCTTAATGGTTTGCTTGATTTACCAAGTTGAGGCCTGCTTTTGCTTTTGAAAGACCCACATGAGAGGTAAAGTAGCAAGAAATTACTCTTCTTAGAGGTTTGACATAGAAACATGTATCAAAAGACTTTCCCTCTTTCTTGTATATTTAATTACATACAAAATACTAGCAGTGTTATTTATGCAGAAGAAATTGTACAATTATACATTTCTTGCTCATTTTTCAAGAATAAAGCATTTTCTTATTTCACTTCATTCAAATATTTTCTCAAATTCATTTTTTGAGTAGCTTCTACCTGACCCACTGTTGTTCCTAACAAACTCTTTTCAGGCTCTTCTATTTGGTCTTCCTGTAACGTTGATGCCCTGCTAATGCATACATGGTCACACCTATGCCTGTATTTGTGAACTGAAACCAGGTGTAAGTAGCACACTGGGCATGGCAAATTGCTTAGGAAAGATCAACCAAAACCCTGGTTAAACAAAGGAGAACTGAGTGGTGTGGTTGACACATTTGAAGGACAGGATGCCATCCAGAGGCACCTGGACAAGTTCAAGGAGTAGGCCACAGTCTGGGGGATGAGCAGATTGAGACCAGCCTTGCTGAGAAGGAGTGGAGAAGAAAAAGTTCCAGGGTGACCTATCTGCAGCCTTCCAGTACCCGAAGGGAGCCTGCAAGAAGGATGGAGAGGGATTTTTTTACGGAGCCATGTAGTGACAGGTCAAGGGCGGATGGCTTTAAACTGAGAGAGAGTAGACTTAGATTAGATATTAGGAAGAAATTCTTTACCATGAGGGTGGTGAGGCACTGGAGCAGGTTGCCCAGAGAAGTCGTGCATGCTTATCCATTGATGTGTTCAAGGCCAGGTTGGAAGGGACTCTGAGCAATGTAGTCTAGTAAAGATGTCCTTGGCAAGGAGGTTAAAACTGATCTTTGAGGTCCCTTCCAAACCAAGTTGTTCTATGATTCTATGATGGTTCTACAAAATGTTTTTTGAAGTGTGTGTGTAGAGTGATCAAAAAAGAAAGCAAGAGTGAGAATGAAGGTAGTCTTTCCAATGATGAAATTCAAATAAAATATGGAAGTACCTGATGAGCTTTGGGCAGGACTTCATGGGCAAGGGCTGGGAGCTGCACAAGGAGTTTAAGATTAATACCTGTGCATGATAAATGTTTTCTAAGGCAAGGTGTGTTGGTACTGTAGAAGCCATGAAAAGAAATGAACAGATCTCTAGGAGCATAGACAGCTGTGGTTGCAGGAATTAAGAGAAGACTGCTGGGACACAGGCCTTTGCCAGCAAAAATGAAGAGAGAACAAAATACGCTAAGGTTGTTGTGTGAGAAAAAATACACAGTATTGACTACCAGCATTAGAACAGGGAATGGAAAAAAAAAATTGAACAAGAGAGCTGTGAAATACAAGTATTCATGCAGGGAACTGGATATGAAGTAGGAGAGCCAGAAAGACATCAGTAGTTGAATCTGTGTGATTTTGTTAGGTATGAAACAAGGGGTTTTAATGAAATGCAGTGAAATATGGGAAAGGAGAAGCTGTAATTACTAGCACTAGCTGCACTGTAACAAAAACCTCAGATACCAGGGTGTCAAAGCTGAAGTGAAATATATTCTAGACTGGAAATCACTATCAATGAGAGCAGACTGTGAAAAGGATGTGGGTGAAGAAGACATTTAAGTTGGCTGAGGAACATAAGTGGTGATTTTGTCAAGGACAGATCAGGGACACAGCAGATGAGTTGTTAACAATAAGAGGTGAGGAAAAGATAAAGAAGGAAACTGCTGAATATAGTGAGCTTGTGTTCTCTAGGAAAGGTCATTTTAGACAGAAATAATCTAACTTACTTTTTTTAAGTGATTTTCTAGATTCAAGAATCCTCACATTTTCTTTGATAAGGGTAGTTTAAGTGGAAAAGTAACCTTTCAACAGGTATATGTGTGAGAGAATAGAAGAAGGTTTTTTTATGTTTTATATGTTCCATAGCAATTGTCTGTTATTTTATTCTGAACAAAAAAACCCATATAGTCGAGACACCATCAAGAAAGAATGTTTGATTTCAAATATTTCCAAAAGAAGGTAACTTAAGGGTCACGGAAATGAATTATGCAGAGAGATATGTAGATGAAGAAGAAAACAAGACATCCTCCTATCAACAGTAAGCTATATTAAACTGTGGAAAAGTCTTCTAAAGGAAGTGCAAAAGCCCTATCCCTCAAGATTTTAAAATTAGGTGGAATAAAGCAGTAGAAAACTATAGAGTGTGATATAATCTTGCAGTGCTAGTAGGATAATCTAATTGATCTCTTCCAGCTATAATTTTTACAATTTAAAATCCATGGCTTGTGTGTTTTGCTGCCTCAGCTCACTGTGGGAGTACAGTGATTGTGGGTTTGAAAGAGTGGTCAGCAGGAAAAGAGAAAAAGAATTAATGAAAGAAAAAAAAAATAAAAAGGAGGTGCCTCCCACTAGAGAGGTAACTGGCAGCACTAACAAATATCTCAGCAAGTCTGATTTCCCATGAGACTACCTCTGATAGCTAGATCCAGGCAGTCAAACCTGAATGGAAGACAATAATAATTAGATTCTGATGAGTGAAGAACTCACAGGAGGACCAACTTTGCAGGAGTAAATGAAAGGAGAAGGAAACATCCATATTTTCCAAAATATCTAGAAGGTAATTTTATTATGGAACAGTCTTCTAAGTGGTTGGATGTTCCCTGCTAACCTAAGGATGTGTATTTATGTAAGGAAAGACAGATGCAGAGAAAATGGCTGGCACCTTAACAAAACTGATCATAGCTGGGGGTGTGACTATGTGTGCATTTCCAGTACAGTAAGATTCAGGGTGACCCATAGCCGTTATTCAAAGTCAGTATCAGTCCATTTAATTTTCTGCTTCAGTTCCTTTCCTGTTCGTCATAACACTCAACCTGAGTGTTATGACCATTCAGCATCTTCTCTTATGCTATTCTTCCTCCTCATTTGCTTTTGCTCTCAATGGCGTTTTAAGAGAATAAAGTCCCTCAGTGTAATATCCATCTTCTTGAACTAATCTGAACTTGGGGCAA
The DNA here is from genome assembly GCA_013398955.1 of Callaeas wilsoni. NCBI lineage: Eukaryota > Metazoa > Chordata > Aves > Passeriformes > Callaeidae > Callaeas > Callaeas wilsoni. The sequence continues at coordinate 136,855 of VWPU01010554.1, forward strand.
GTGCTAATAGCTCAATAAGCATTTTCTGGACTGTCTCCATGAACAAACTTGAACTACAGGTGTGAATGTATTCACTGCTCAAAGTCACTGAACACTGAACAGGATTAATATTTGTGCTGCTGGTGTGGTGTCTCTTTGATTTGGAACTGAGTCACCAAATGAACCTTTAGAGAAACACCCAACACCCATTCCAAGGGAGGAAAAATATCAAGTTACTATTAAGCTATCTTCCAGAACGTGCATTTTTTTTCTGGAAAGATGCTCATCCACTGAAATGAAGTGATTCACTTAATATAGCAACACATGTTTTCAGTCCATGTAATTTCTTTCTTTACTTCTTTATATCACCAAGCTTTTATTCAATAACTGCAAAAAAAAAAAAAAAAAAAAAAAAGTTGCATTTTATTCATACCAGCAACCTACTTTCTCTCATATTTTAGTTCCTAAGTGTCAGTTTGTCTCCAGGCTCTGCCTGTGCATCCACAGGTATGGGTGCCACACTAATCAGCATTATTCCAGTAAGACACTACTATGCTGCTGTACGCATTCCTACTGCTGCTGCTGGAAGCAACAACTGGCTGATACTTCCATTGACTGAGGAAGGGTGGCTTTTCCCTCTGGAAAGCAGAGATTATAGATTTGAACAGTGGAGGTAATTCGTAATATTAAGAAGATTATAAAATTGCTACTTCAATATGTGGAATATATTTTAATTTAAATATTGCCTTCATCAACTGAATATCCTTTCATTTATCAGCTAAAACTATTTGTGTAGTTTCTTAGCGCTGTACTGCATGAGATCAGTACCAGGAAGGTTAATAAATTAGCTGCATGCATGATAGTTGCAGTAATAGATTTGCAATTCTGGAAAATAAGGCTCCACACTAAAACTTAATGTGGCATTTCTGGGTTTGGGTGATGGAATATTTCTCATGTAAGAGAAACTATGTATTGCAATGTGTCAACATATTGACTCCAAACATTAAAGCAAGCTTTTATCACAAGTTCACATAAACAGGGTAGAATTATGTGTTGTGGCATCTGAGTCACAATCACCTTATAACCTCCTGTACTGCTGACCATATTCCTGCCTGCTTATGCTCTTTCCTTCTTTCACAATACCCATTTTCTACTGTTCGAGTAGAGAGAATCCAGTCTCTTGATAGACGAAGTAGCTACCAGCTCTTAATGTTCTGTTCTCACTGTAGAGGGTACTGAATCAACTAGCACTTCCCACTATCCTTGAAAACTGAATTGGGCCAGTACCTTGTGTTTTTATGGGCTGGTTCTGATATTTCAAATCTAGTTTATCCTCCTTCTCTGTATAAGCTTTGCTGCCCATCTTACCCTCGATATGATTTGAAGCAGACTTCTAGCTCTTATTGTAACTCATGCACCGTCAGCCCTTGTGCTGAAAAGTCCACAATTAAGACAGGTTGCTTTGTTTCTTCATTTTGAAGTTGAGCACTATTTAAAAGCTTCTGTGATGTACAGAACGCGCCATCAGGTCTTAAAAATCTGATTTCATTTGTGAGTTATTTTATTTACACACAAATAATGAGGTAACAAAATGTCAGGCATCATTCACACCTGTAGGATAAAATACTTTTTATAGCCTTATACAACCACGTACTAAAATCCATATAATTTATGATGCATTTACAACGCTGTAAAGGCCATATTTGTTCTTCATATGTCATAATTCTCATTTCTTGGCTCCCAGGACTGTGAAGGGATTTATTGTGTCATCTCAAGTGTACTTTCCTAGGAAGAATGAACAGTTTAGGCCAATAGATTTACCATTTACATCTGTCCTGTGTGAAGCTGCTATACAAAATGTAATATCACACTGGGATTGATAGGATACTACAACATGCTGCTATTTCTATATGGTAAAAGCACCGTCACTGTCTTTACCATAAAATTACTTTAAAAACATAAAACTTGATTTAGATCTTGGAGTGGCCAGGCGTAGGTCAACAGAAACACAGAAATGAAGCACAGGAAAACTTCATTTAGAAGGGTTGATTGAGCTCTTTTTCCTGGTAGAGGAGAACATATTTTGATCCATACTGTTTTCATTTGGTTGGATGTTCAAGTTTTCCCATTGGGATTTAAGAATTTTTTCCCATGCAATCTTTATACTCATATTGAAGACTAGCTTTTAAATGGAATTGTCCTATTTCAAGATTCTTAGCAAGATTACTGATGAAAAAAACCAAGAACTTTGAAAATATCCCTCATCAGAATTAGTTGTGTCATTGTACAAGTGCCTGAAGCCGGATATAAAGGCTTGAAATAAGAAAACTCTTTTAAACAGTTTGAGAGTGCTAATAATTTTTTGCATGTAATTTATAAGATAGGATTGGATTCATGCCATCACAACGTAGGCATCTAAAATTTAAGGATGAGAATCATCTGCAAAAGGATGAGTGATTAAATGTCCTAGAATATCTTCCCTGAACTCCAGTTGTGCAAGTCTCATATATCCTGGGGCAGTTCTGGTGTCAGTACTCACATATCTTCCAGTAGCTGAATATCACCTCTAAGTCTGTAGCCTAAGAAAGTCCTCTAGGTTCTCTCTGTCATCAATGATGAAAGAAAAAAGTGTCCAAGGAGTTATTTACTTCAACAAACTTTAAAGTTTATAACATTTACTGTCCTCTGAAGATACTTACCTGTTCGTGTATCAGAGGGAGTTTAAACAAGAAATTAAATTAGATATGTAACGAAAGGCAGCTAGGATAAGACTCAGCCTGAGATTAAGACAGCTGGTACTCACTTCTTCATGACTATACACTGGAGAGAAAGACTCAGGGCTCAAGACTCCTTCTTACCTGCTAAGAGGATCCTTTACAGTCATGTTGCATTCACAACTGTAGAGAGGAGACTGCCAGAAAAAGACTGTACTTTTCTGAAGAAGAACCCTCCTAAAACACATAAGAATAATTTAAAAGTTTAGCCTAATGTTCAGTCTTCCCCATGTACACACATGAATGAATATATTATTCTCTCCAAAAAGGGTTTACAGATTTTCTCAGAAGTATTATCAAGTTCTGAGGGCATTTTTTCTCTGTGGTTTAGGTATTTCCTAAACAGTTACTTATACAATGAGGATGTCATCTTGAATCCCTGTCAGTATAAGAATTATAACCACTTACAAAGCTTAGCTAGATGCAGTTTCTTTCAATGAGTGTAATATTTCAGTAGTCTTTATCTCAAATAGCTGCAATGTCAAAACCAGACAATATTAGGTGTGAGAGATTTGGGTCTTGGTTATTTGGTCCCCATTTATAAGAGACAACTGGAAGGGAGGCACAAATCAAATGGCAATAAACTTAACTCTTGACGTGTCTGCAGAATGCTACATGACAAGACCAGAGCATTAAGACTACTGGAATTTTCACTTTAATGATACATAAAATGTTTTGGTTTTGTCTCTACAAGGCAACTGGGAGAAGAATTTACAGGTGGTGACGAGCTTATGAATTCATAACGTACTAGAAATATCATAATTAATTCAATAAATTTTTTATGAAGTACTTTCTGAAGAAAGTGCTAAATTAAATGGGCCCCGAAAGTACAGCAGAGTCAGTAATGTCATTTATACCAGATAGGAGGAATGTAAATCTCGTAGCAGTTTACAGATGTTTTTATTTAATATCTCTGATCCAAAAGATCTGACAAGATGAGGCCACCCCAGTGTTCTTCAATGGCAAAGCCCCTAGGGGCTCTACACTTTGCAACAAGTAGGAAATCCTTATTAATCTCTTTAGTATTTGTTGTAATGACATTAATCATGATGAACTGTTCCAGTATTAATTTGAATGTCATATATAATTCCACAAGAATCCCACTGAAATTTGAACAGAGCAAACCTCATCTAATAGGAGTAGGAAACATAAAATAACTCAGTATTCCAATTTTACTGAAAATAAATAATCACAGCTCATTTCTAAAGCCTAGCCAAGTTAAGTGAATCTGTTAGCCCTTGGAATAGCATTAATTGTATTCAGTTGATTTGTGGAAGTCACATTTATGTGGGCTGTATTTTGCCTTTCAATTCAGTATCTGGCAATGGATTCTATGAAATAAAGTGTCTGAGTATTTAAATGTTAGTTCAGACTTGTTATTTTTTATACCAGATTTTATGCCGTTATGCATTATGTTTACTGCATGTGTAATATGCCTAATGTGTACTCAAAAACAATCCCACAAAGCCTGTTTACACTACTGAATCTCTGCATGGGGGTACTTCAACTCTGCTTTTGAGGAGAACTCTGCAGAACCTTGGGGATAGCGCCCATCTTATTTTGTGAGTGGGGGATTTCATTTATTTTAAGGATTTTTTTTAATTGCAAACCATGGTAAAGAAACCTTTCCATGTATTACTTATACAGAGGGATTATATACCTCTAGGGTACTCACAGCAAAGAACTCAAAAGTTCGATTTTGAAATGTACATACTCAATTCAGCGCACCTCCTAACTCTAAGATGTTCAGTCTATACCTTAATTGAGCTATCAGTGGCTAGAGGTGGGAGAAATAGGTAATCATCCCTTTGTTTCTGTTTAGTAACGAGCTGACAGCTTTGCCAAGGAAAGAGAACCATGGCAACCAACCAAGAGTAATGAATAAAGAGAACAGGAATTTTTCAGTGAGAAAGAAACAAGGGAAGATTTGTTCTTACTTAACACTCAGGGCACAATATAGCTTTTATAGCTTGATCATGAACTGCTGGCCTCAAATCAAAACATTGTCATTTGCTTCAGTAGATGCAGATCAGATCACTAATTGGGTATAGAGACTGGAGCAGACCAGAACTCTTTCTTGCAAGAGAAAATTACTAAAATTTATTTGTTTTGTAACATAAGAGCATGGATTCTGCTATTTGAAAATAGCACTTAATGGGTTCTGAACATTTTAGTAGGACATTTAAAGTAATAAATTTGCTTTTTATTCATATAACAAGAAAAGAATGTTAGGCTAATGATTAGGTTCAATGGGTTTTCCACTCTACTGTCAACTTTGCTTGTAATCTTGGGTGAACAATTTATGACTACATGCTTTGAGATATTTAATGCATTAGAGTGTAAAGCATAAGGGTTTATCACTGGGGATTTTACTGTTGCAGACAAGAGAGTGCCCCACACAATAGCTCTGGAATTGCTCTTTGGAAACTAACTAAATGAGGTTGCAAAAAATAAAAAATAAAAAAAACAGGAAAAAATTCATGAAAAAGAGATGGGAATTATATCTATAAGTAGGCTTCTGATCATACTCAAGTTCTCTGGCAAGAAAGTAATCTCTGTACTTCAGTAAATTCTGATATGATCCTCATACTGGCATTAGGAGAATGTCCTCTTTTCATTTCTCTCAAAAAGAGGAAAGACAGACTTCAGCACAAAAAAGTAAGATTTACTCAACCCTTAGTATTTGATTTCTCAGCTAGCATCCCAAGAAAGCTGAGACTCTTGTGCCCAACCAATCTGTGAGCATCCCATTAGGGGGACCCTTCCCTGAGCAGTCTTGCTGGATCGGTGAGTGGTTCAACTAACTTGTTCAGAGAAATACACCAACAGCATAAAGGAGACCCCTCAGCGAGTCTTCCTCTTTATTTGAGTATGTCCCTTGCTGCGCCCATGAAGGACTCACACTTACAGTTTATGGAATAACACCATTTATTAGTATGAAATTGTGACAGGTTAAGGTTTGAGGATTGTCAGTGATAGTATCTGACTGGAAAAACATATTCAAAGACATACAGGCAAGCTCTAATCCTCAATAAAAGTATTATTACTTTTAAGAGAGATAGAGTGTGGCATTCCTATGGGGGAGAAGACAGGTTTGGCCTGTCAACTGACCCATGCAGTTACAAAGTACCTTTCCCTAACTTTTCCCTCATTCTCAACTTAATTTCATAGTATTTCTTTATGTTTAGGTGGAGCTTGAGTGACTCTAGTCGTACACACCTGTGTTACTGACTGGTGCAAAATTCTCTCATTTCATTTTTAAAGATACAATCAAAAAACTATAGAGCATGTGCCTGGTGAGGGGCAGCCATACCTTGGAGTTGGTTAACTTTAGGATGGAAGTGTGGGTTAGTATTACAATTAGGCTGTAATGAACCAAGTCAATCTGAGACTGATTTCACTACATTCTTTGGCTCAGCAGCAGGACATATTCCCCTCTCTCCCTTGGCTGACAGGTGTTATGCAGTTTCTCAGCTGCACAGTACCTCTCCCTGCAAGGATTCCCACAGAGCCTGGCCGCGGTGTCTCCACTCCGCTCCACCCTCCGTTCCATCCCCCTTAGCAGGGGCTGTGGTTGCAGACTGTGGGTGTGAGGGATTACCATGGAATAGGTTTTGAGGATGCCAACCACACTCCATCCAGCGAGTAGCAACTGTATTTTAGCCTATAATTTCCATGCCATTATAATCTCTGTTAGGATGTGTACAAAACTTCTCAGTTTCCTCTAATTTTACCCCAGCCATGTTTCCACACAGACATACGCCATAATAATCAGGGAAGCCTTCTCACTTGAGACAAAATTAGAGCAGTGATCTGAGGCATAGAGAGCTCACATTTATATTCCCGGTCTCCTTGCTTCAGCACAAGAAAAGGCTGTCTTTCCTTGAGTGAGAAAAGTGGACCAGACTCCAATGTAGCGTACTGTCTTGTGTGAATTACTGCCAAGCTACCCAGCAAGAGCTATTCCATTTTGCACTGAAAATTAAATATTCCTTAAGTCAGTGGAAAAGATTGATTAAAAAGGTCTCTTTTCATCATACCACATGGGATATGGCACAATTAGGTATCTGTCTTTACTGCATGGTTATTTATACAACACATACAACCTCCTACAGAGGAAGATAGAGAGAATGGCACACAAATATTCCATAATTACTGGGCAGGCCCAATGTTTATGCTCTGAAAAACTCTCTTTCTTCCTTTAAACCAAGCTCAGAAAATTAGTCTAGCTCCTTAAAATCTTGCAAGCAGCTACATCCTGCTGGATGAGTATGCAGGAATACATTTCATTGCATGTGAGTCAAGCTTTCCGATTTCCTGAATTTGTTAATCTGAAGGTCCTGAAAGAGATCCATTTTTGAGTTACTTGTCTTGCCTCAGCCTTATTAAAGATGTATGATCATCAAATTTCCTTGGTTTTATTTTTTTACAGATTAAAGGACTATTGTGTCTGACCTCCAAGAACTCCATTTCTTTCCTAGACACTTTGGTGGAGGTATAGTTCTGTTTCCAAACAGCGTAGCTGTTAGCTATTTGTATAGCTTCTAGGAAGCCTGGAGAAATTTTTAAAAAGCACAACTCATAAACAAACAAAAAAAAAATCAAGAAAGCAAACAAAGAAACAAAACCTACAAAAACTAAACAACAACAAACATGTACAGAAAAAAAATCTTTCAACAAAATAGCCTTCCTTCCTTCATATCTGAGGAAAACTATTTTTAGGATGAAGAATGACAGAATCTTTCAGCCCAAAGAAGCCCTCCATTTCAATAGCAGCAGCTATCACATGAAACCATGGATGGAACGATCTTAAAATTATATTAACAGTCCTCCTTTGCACTCAGACTTCCATTATTATGGTTTGTCAGGTAAACTAGTGGATTTTAGAGCATTAGAAATAAAACAAGTGTAAGCATATGGGGGTTTCATATAGGTACAAGGTAATTTTGTAGTTCCCTCCATAAAGGTGCTCACATGGATATAGACCAGGCACCTAATGATAGAGAAGTGAAAAGCCTGCTGCAAGTGACTTAGTATCACTCAAACATACAAAACTCCCAGGATTTGGGCATGCTGTTGAAATCTTGTCTCTCCCTCCACAAAATTTTCTTGCCCAGGCTTTGTCTCATGCCTTCACCTCTATCCCATCCTCTTCCCTCATGTAACTGTTGCATTATATCTTTCTTTGCTCCTTTTATCTCCAAGCTTTATGGTACGGAAAATTTCAGATAAAACACTTAATGCAACACAAGCTTTACACAACTTAACATGTAACACTGACAGTGCTTCAAATCTCATGTGTAAAATATACACTTTCAGAGATTTGAAGAGTTTAAGAAAAATTGCAGAAAGGTCAGTATGATTTCAGTTTGCTTCTCATTTATTAGGAAAGATTTTCCAGGTTTTTTTCCATAGTTGATCAATCTGGTACAGAGCTGCTGAGGAGTGCTGGCAGGTATAAGCTTGGCCTGCTAATGCCATACCATCACTGATGTCTTTTGCTACTTCAGGTTGTCATGCAAACACTCACCTGAGTTTTCAAGTGCCCACTGCTCAGTACTTATGCCCTGATTTACAAAACTGTCGATCTCCCACAGTTCATTCTGTCTTGTCATCATTAATGGCAGTAGTAGTAGCAGTGCAGTATAAATCACTACACAACCATCAGATGAAAAGCTCTTGGAAGCCTGCTTCTCATTTGTACTAAGAGCCTTTACATTGCTGTGGAAATATGAGGGAGATTTAATGTGGGTGTAAATGACATTTTTGCTTAACTGTAAATCTCTTTTTCATTATCACCGTGTTGGATAAATGAAAAATATTTGCACATGTAGAATAACACCTCTTTTTATTAGTGCACAGTGTCCTTTGTATAATTGCATTATTCCTATTGAATAACCTTTCTCAGTTCATTTCTTGTTCGTGGAGAAAGCCTGTGATAATCATGGATCATAGGCACAATGACACCTCCAACAGAATTATTAAAGCAACCACATTCCTCAGGATGATTTTTTTCTTCTTCCCTGTCTCTTCCTGAAGTGTATCAAGTAGGAGTAATTTCCACTTAGTTCATACAACTGAAAATCTAGGTGACTGGATTAGCCTTTTTTCCTCACCAACCCACAGAAAGGAAAGGGGTAATTCCAAAAGGAGATTCATCTGACTGTGTTAAGATAGTTGGGATAAATTGCTTCCTAGAAATTTTTAGCCTACACAAGTAGATAAAACTGCTGCTTATATTTAACAGCAAAGGTTATTGATCTGCAATTCACACAATGTGGACAAAAAGGTATTTTTGGAGGCAGACAGTGACAATGTTCTTTTCTATATTTTTACAGATTTAATGAACTAGCTTCAGGAGAAAAAAAAGACATTTTTTTCTTAAAAACTTTGAGAAATACTGTTCTTTGCTTTACAAGAAAACTTAGCCATTTTCCTATGCAGCCAAGTTTCTGTGTCAAAGTTATTGACAATAAAGACAGGTACCTGTGAGAGAAACTAGTTGTAGCCCTTACCAAGAAAAGCTTCAGTTTGAACACTGTGAGATTGAAAGTTTACAAATCCTTTAGTTAGAAGGAAAGAAATTATAATAAAAAAAAATTACCTTCTTCCTCATTCCATGAAACAGAAAAGGTGGAAAAGATTAAAACTGGCAAGTATAAAATCTTTAAATACCACAAAGAATTCTATCAGAGAATTTTCTTACATAGATTATACAGTGACAGATATAAATGGAAATTGAAGAACAACAGATCAGAACAAACCATTTTTCATGCAGAAAATGTATGAAGAAAGATTGCTGCTGCAAGCATTCTGACTTGACTAAAGAAGCAAATTCCACTCTAAATCAGGAACAGTGATATGTTTGTATAATTTTGATATGCTACCTACTCAGAGACAAGGCTGAGCATCTAAATGAAAACGAGTTTCTCAAAAAAGCTTACTATCTGGCAAACAAACATAGGAATTTCATCATCTTCAATGAGTCTAGAACATTTTTGAAAATAATGCTGTTTTCAATTTCATAAATTCTGAAGTCTTACAGATTCTTTTTCTGAATCTAAGCTCTCAGAAATTTATTTTCCACTCTGTTGGTTACAGACAGTTCAACAGGCAAAAATAGAAAAAAATTATAGATACATCAAAAGGAACTTTTATAAAATGGCAGTTGCTCATGACTGCTTTGCCCGTGTTATTTATTAGAAATATGACTACACGGTATTTTGTTATTTCATATTTAACAGTTTGACAAAAGCAACCATAGGAACTCAGAAACATAATGCATCAGAGCTGGGATGCTATGAAGTTGGAATTTCCTCTAATAAGAGTTTCTGAGATTCTACCAGGACTTGAGAAAGTCTGCTTTATAATAATTTCTATCATTTCCTGTGAAACAAGATCTAAGCACATATTACATTTTTCACAGAGTCAGTAAACTGTTTGGCACTCTATTGATAGGCAATAGTCTAACTCAAAGCGGTTTCAAACTAGTGGACACCCTACAGATGTCATTTTGCAGTGTTCAGTACCTTAAGCCTGTCACTTTACTGATTTCATACTTTTAAAATAAAGCACTATTAAGGAACAGAATGAGCAATCAGTAACTAACACTTGCATAATTTACAAGAGGGATAAAGCATTGAATTGCAATTTATATGTATTTTCTCTTTGGAGCAGTAGATATATACCTTCTTACAGGGAAAATATCTTTAAATGCAGTTCTGTACATTCTATCCTGTGCAATGCACACCTGAAATAGAAGTGCTTAATAGTTTATGTTACAATTCACAAAGAAATTTATTTTGCATATGAAATGCTATGTGCAATCATCCAAAGACTATGCTTCTAATTAATTCATTTTTTACCATGATTTTAGCAAAATCAGGTGAAGAGTAAAGGAAGGAGAAGGGAATATTCACATTGTTAATTTCAGACAATTAGAAGCATGGGAAATGATGAACCTGTATTCTGTAAACAGTCAGTGGGGAGCGATAGGAGGCCTGATGTTAGGCAGTGTTGGACAGTTAGGCTGTTCATGCTCTATGGACTCTCAATGTCCTTTGCAATTCTGTAAGGAGCAGTTGTTTCCAAGTTTGTGAAATATTAAATAGAAGTGCTTATTCAGCCTTACTTTGCATATGCACTTTGGTAGGACATCAAGACTATATTTCAATTGCAAAGTATTTCCACAGAAACTGGAAATAAAAAAGTAATTTAGTAATTTTCTTTAAGACTCTCTAGACTTTTTGATACAAAATAGACAGCATAATGGCTGAGTGAACTTTAATTTGTACTCTCTTAGCACCCTGAGTGCTAGATTCAACATTGTCATATGGAATGGCATTCTGCAGGAAACATGATTTCTTGCTTGGTCCATTTTTGGGGGTTTTTCCACACAACCAGCAATTGAGAAATTATCATCAGTCTTAAGACAAAATCTTAGTGATCACTGGCTAAGAAAATAAAACAAATTTCTTGTTTTCTTTTTCATTCCTCTCTCTTTTGGGGGGATGGTTGAATCCTCATACTCATAGCATCAGATGTGCGTGCCATAACAGGGCAAGCAGATACTGTATAGATGATTTTTACCCTCTGAGGCTCAGAAGCAGCATCATCTAGTGGGGAATGACTGCATGCTTTTCAGGAATGGTGCAGGGCATAATAAGGGCTTTGAAAGCAAAATAAACACTTGAGGAAACAAGAGTATGTGGAACAAAGTTCTGGCTGCATAATGAGCAGTGGAGAGGAAACTCGAATAAAATTAATAATAAAAGACTGAATGGAAATAAAGAAGAATCAGGCAAGATAATTAAACACCATTAAAGAAATTAACTATGGAAAATTCTAAGATAGTGAGATTTATTTGTTTCCGTGTTTCCATTTCCAGATTCTTTTTTTCTCTGATTATCAAGAAACATAAAATACCTGCTTAGTGATAAATTTCTAGGGTTCTCTGTTCATTGAAGATGAGCTAGAGTCAAGATGTTGAATCCAAACAAAAGCCCAGATTACAAAAATGTTCAGTGTAACTCATCTGACCTACCTGAACAGATCAGTATATTGGATAGTCATTTCATAACCCAATGCAACTCTCAAATTTGGTTTAGGCTTTGAAATCTCACAAAGCTTTCATTATACCTTTAAGTCCCTAAGTATTACAGGAAAAATAAACACTACTTCTGCCTTTGACAGCTATACACTTCCAAAGTTATTCTTCTTTTGATGTAACTACTGCTTAGTCAGTTCTATTTTTCAAACTAAAGTTGAGACTTACAATGCTCCTCACAGACATCAGGTCACTCTATAACCTCTTGAGAGTAACCTATTCTATTTACCAGTCATTGACACTATGACTTAACAAATAAGGCACTTCAGTTCTGTGATGTTATTCTGTTTTTCAAAGCACAGAGAATTGTCTTAATTTTAAATTCCTTACACTAGAACTTCAGCTGACAGAATTCAGGCGAGCTGAAGAGTCACTAATTTCTGCTTCCTCAGGACCCCAAGCAGATGTCTTTTAGATATTTAAATCCACACAGTGGCATTACTTTAACAAAACCTGGCTTTGAATTCTCTGCAAAGTTCAGTGGATTGCAAAAAATAATTCTCTTTAGGAGTAATTACAGTGTATAGAAAAGTCATTTATAATAAACTACTATATCAAATATAAAGACACACTAGACAAGCACACAGACACACGCAAATACACACATATATATAAAAATACTAAAAATTTCCTCTGAAAATAACACATATATTTACATGCTACCATTTCATCTCTTTTGGATGAATTATTGTTTAGAAAGCTGATCTATTGCATAATATTGCTCTTATTTCTGATTACAAGGCCTGTTAAATGGCTTCTAGATGAGTGAGAGACATATGTCAAAAAAAGAAAAGCTTGAGATTCATTTTTCTTGCTTGTATGTGGTTGCCAGGTTCGAACTAGGTGAAGTGTGTTTTAAATAGTTTGCCTTAAGCACTAGCATATGAGCTGGCATGAAAGATTACCGTCCAAAAGGCAAATTCATTTATTACTAGCCCTGGTAGTATTTGTCACTTTATTCACTTGGGTAGCGAATATGTCACCCAGACTTTCGTGGGGAATTAAACAATTGTGCAACCTGACAACAAGAAGAATATTTTTAGCAACCATGACAGGTATCTGGTACTCCTGTGTCTACACATTCTTAGTCACAATTCCCTTAACAGGTATTTTGGAAATAATCCCTTGGTACACCTCTATCAGACCTTCTTGTTGCCTGATGGACAAACAGTTCTAGGCAGTGAGAGTTGTACATCCCTCTACTGTCCCTATTATGCCACTATACCATGATAGCAAATCGCTACAGCAAATTGTTATAATAACTTGCCATAAAGAAGAGCACTCTGCTGTGATCTACTCACAGAGTGACAAACTGCACTGTACTGTGCTGTGTGGTTCATCCCATATTTGAAAGAAAATGTTGAAACTTCCTGGTCAAATGTAATTGATGGAAGAGGATTTTCTCACATCATGGCAATGGAGGACCTACAGATTCAATAACTGCCTAAATTTTAGATTTAAGTAACACAAGTGAAGGGAAAATCTGCAAGCGATATTCACTTCTGTATTTCTTTTTCCCAGAGTACTATTGTCCCAGTTTGAGAGACAGGTGTCTGCTAAGGAAGGCAGAAGTCTTCCTTAGAATGGAAAAAATGCGGACCTCTTCCCTCCAAATTGTTATAATTTTAAAATTAAGGGGCTCTCAGGCAAGGATATGAGAATAGGAATAACAATTCTTTACTAGTATATCTAATAAGGCAAAACCGACAATAACTCTGACATTAACCACAAAACAGAACCAGAACCCTGTGATGGCAGTCTCGGTCGCAGGCACTTTCCCCCTCGGCGCAGTTCCGGTCACAGCCGGCAGGGGCGCTGGAGGCTCCCGGTGCACAGGGCAGGTGCGATGGTTCCCCCGCGGCTGCAGGGGGCGCTCCGGCGCGAACTTGGGGAGAGCACAGGAGTGACGGCGTGACCGGGACGGGACGGGACGGGACGGGACGGGACGGGACGGGATGGGAGAGAGGCTCGCTTCACAAAACCCCAGGGGCAGGAGTCTGGTGTCCCAGCGGGACTCTCTTGGAGGCAGCAAGCTGGGACAGCAGAGATGAGCAAAAGTCCCAGAGTGGTGGAGGAGAGGTATCACACTCTGGAGCTGAAGTGGGAAATCCCCGGGAGGTCTCGGCAGGCAGGAGGTGCGAGGCTACAGGGTAGTGAAGGCTGCGAGCAGCACTGAAGAAGCGACGGGGCCAGGGCAGGGCAGCAGCAGCCCGGCTCCAAGCAAGGCAGGGAGAGGCAGGATCGGGGCACCCAGGCAGATGGTAAAAAGTCCCTCCCTTAGTGAGGTGGGTGTTAATAAGGTCCCAGTTCAGAAGGCTGCTCTTAGACGCAGGGGCTCACCCCACGGCAGAAGCAGGACCGGGCTGGACCACGGCGACAGCCGCAAACCCTCCTCTCCAAACAGCTCCAACCTACCGTCCCTCTTCCCCAGCTGAGAGCGAGAGAGCGAGAGCCAGGGGCGGTCCCCAGCCCTGCCTTCTCCAGTCCCTGTCTTGCGGTATCTCCCTCCTGCCTGGGAAACCGCAGGTAAGGAGAGAGGAGCCATCAGCACTCTCCCCTGAGCTCACGATAACTTCTTTTGTCTGTTAAGTGTCCAGTCATTATGGCTCATTAGCAACACATATGAGGAAAATTCCTTAAGAAAGAAAAAGAAACCAACAAAACAAAAGAAGAACTCCTAAAACCCCTACAACGATTTTGAATTTCTCAGGGTTAGTAGTGCAAATCAATGAAACTTCAGTTTTTATGAGTTAAAAAAAAAAAAAAATAAAGCAACTTTTAATATTTTAAAAACTGGACCAAGTAAAGCCAGAAACATTAGATTAAAAATGAAGACTTTTTCATGAAAAAAAAACCTTTAAAAGTAATTTACCCTTTACCATTTTTTCAGATGCATCTTTCATAAAGAAAATTTCTGCTATATTGACCGTTACCTTCAGGCAACATGAGGTGAAATTTATCATTTGCTTCTCTTAACTACCTTCCAGAGCATCTGCAAGTTTTGGCTAGGACTCTAGAGAGGTATACCCATGTGCACCTTGTGATTTGGGATATATATGCCACAGACATGGTCTGTAGAGCAGCTTTCACCTATTCCTATTGCAATGTCACCTGACAAATGCTGAGCAGGCAGAACAGTCAAAAATACATTTTAGAATATCTTTCCACATGTCCTAAATTGAGGGTAAAAAACAGGAGTTCAAGCCGCCTACAAAGCAAGCATGTAGGTCTTTAGGGAACTAAGGATTTCAGGACACTCTTGGGATCTAGGAGTCCCAATAAGCGATACTTTAGAGATCAGAGAAGCTTGAAACAGTCTCAAGCAAATGCATAAGTGTTAATGAAGACCCAAAAAAGGAGCTAGGAAGGAACATGCCAATCATGGACTGCAGAGAGAGCTGCCAAAGGAAGGGGGCAAAGATCTTAGGAACTTCCCAGCAGGGACTTATTGAGTAAATACCTTGGTGTCCTCAAGACAAAAAGAACTGAGCTAAAGTTAAAGGTCTCTAATTTTAGTGATATCCCAAGGCTAGAAGTGTCAATGTCATCTAATGATCCAGAAACACTGACATGGATACGTGAGTGTTACCTTTCACGGAGGATCAGAGCAATTAGTAGTGCCTACATCAATTTCAGAACACTGGAAAATCAAAGTTGCCTCTGTACTTCAGGCAATTTTAAAAGTGCATTACAGATCTCTTCTCAGTGACCTTCAATCAGAAGGGTTACTATAGCCTTTGAGATCTAAGGCCTTGGGTGTCAATTGATGCACATAGATTTGCAACCCTTACAAAGTGAAGCTTTTTTCAGAAGCAAATACTGTGCTTCTTTTCCCTTCTATCCACAAGTTCTGTAGCACTTCGAATAAACTGATGAAATATGAAATACCACAACACTCATACAAGATAGGGATACACTATCTCTTGTCTGTCATTCCAGAATTTCTACTATAAGAGTGTGGGAAAGGCGGTCTGTAAGGGAATTGTTGACTATTTCCTCAAGCTAGCTGGCCTTGCTAAAGCAGTACAGAGTTCAGGGCAGACTAACATGTAATATTTAGCTTGGCTTTGCAGAAGGATTTTGCAGCCCACAGTAAATTCCAGGCTGTTGCCAACACACTGCTGCCAGTAAAACGAGAAAGTTACAGTAAGATGATCTGTACCCACACCTTGATCTATGCTGCAGGTGCATCATGGGGCTCCTAGACTCAAAACCTGATGTCAGAAATGTCAAAAGGGTTTTTTTACTTCAGAGGTCATTTTTGATGGCTTAAGATTTCACCATCAGAATCCAAATCCAACTGACTTCGAGGAGACTAAAGTTCCCACAGGAGATTCTTAACTTCTGATGTGTGTAAGTTCATCTGCAGAACCTCAGCCAGCCACTTCAATCAATAAGGTGTGTCCAGTGTGCAAAAGGAATTGGGAATTGGCTTCTTTCTATCTTCCTATGCCTGTTTAATGGACCAAAAAAAAAAAAAAAAAAAAAAAAAATCCTAAGGTTATCAGTTCAGGCTTACAAAACCATTTAAATGGTCAAGTTGAGTGAAATTAATTCTGACAGGTACAGGTGCTTAAGGAGGATTTAAGGCCTATATGTCTTCAACAAGTAGATTGCTCAAAACCAGTGTCTCATACATCTCAGACATGAGCATTTTGGGGACAAGAATGAGAGACACTGAAGAAATAGCAATGTCTCTGGGAAGTCAGTCTATTCAGCCTGCACTGATACAAAAGAAAAGGGCTGATGGTCCCGTGTCACCTGGAAGCTCCTCATCACCTCAGCAGGCTTCACAAGTTGCACTGGCCAAGGCAATCGTCTCCAGAAGCCACCTTTTCAGTGCATGGAAATTTGTGAAAAAGAGGCACGTAGGCACTTATCTCTTCCTGCATCTTATACACCATCATGGCTTGAATGGGAACCTGCACATCAGCAAACTAAGTTTTTCAATTTGTAAATTTTCCTTTGCATATCTAGCTTTTGGCACGTAAATAATTTTTGAACATGGATATTAGCTCATGAGTAACACTGATCCTTTAGAAATCCAGATGTTTTTAAGGACTATACTTACAGTGAGAAGGAAGTACGGTAGACTAGATATGTAAGGCATTCAGTATCTTCTGTATTCTTAAGTATTATAAGCTGTATAATATCCATAAAAACTGATGAGGCATGTATACATGAGAAATACCTATGCTTGCAAGATGAAGGTGACATTTTCTAAACTAAACTACTGTAATAAATTAGTGTTCTCAGAATTTATAAAATTACTTTCAAATGGAGGATGGACATCTCCTGTCAAGCTATTGGCCTTATTCAAGGAAACAGTAGGTTTATGCACTGTGCTTGTGACTACACTGTGGTAAGCAGGCATAATACCATCAGAAAATTAGATCTTGACATTCCCCTTCAAAACAGACCCGATTATTTTCTCTGATGGATTTGTAGCTAAGTGCTCAGTACACTGCTGAATCGTGCCCAGCCTGGGATTTCATTTTGAGTAGATTATGAATAACTGTTATTAACGCCCCCCTGTCCTATATAATATCCCACTTGGGGTTTTTGAATACAGGGGTTTTTTCTGGTGTGAAAGAAGTGACAAAGTCTGCCCAGAAATCAAGGCATTTTTTAGCGTATGCCAGTGTTTCTGCCTTTTGCCTCAATTCCATTTGGGAGAGGTCAGAGGTCCCAATGCAAAGGTGTTTTTCTATCTACAACTGCTCTTAAACTATAGGCACAGGCTTGATTTAATTTGTTGTTAGTTCTGCTGCGTAGCTTCATAAATGTTATAATCTGACCGTATTTTTCATTGTAAACACAGGCAGTAAATTGACACACAAACGCACAGATTTGAATGAACATTTTACAATGCTTATTTGCCTTTTCAGACTCTGAAGATATATTATCCTCTTGGAAAATATTAGAAGACTAACAGCACTGGACATAGCACAGGTAATTTAGAAAGAAAACCATATAAGCAACAACCACAAAATGGAATTAAAAAGCAAATAATTCCTAATTCATTTTAACTGATTAAGAATACCTAGAGTATTTCTTTGAAAACCCCAACAATTGCAGAGCAACATTTACTCAAAGCAACTTCTTCTTTGAGCAATAGGGGTTGGGATATCATTATCAGAAGACATTCTGCTAACGTACTAAATAACATATGCATCATTTTCTGAAACTTGGATCCAGTTACTGCGTGGTGGTATTTACTCATTCTTAAAGTATCCATACAAATATCCATTGCACCTCTGATTATCAAAAATGTGCGCATGGGTGTTGCTACTCTGAGAATCATGAGAACAAAGAAAAATGCATATTTATTATCAGATCTACTGTTTACTTTAGTAATATTCGTTATTTTTTATGTGGACCAAGTTTTCATTTCCACAAATTACACTCCAGGATATCACTTAATGAAAAGGGTTTAAGATGGTATTTGGACAATACAGGAGGCATGTTAAAGTAAGCTGCCCAGTAAAGACGTGGATATGGCTAGCAAAACTTTTTATGTCTTTATTTCAACATCCATGTTGTCATTTAATTCTGCTTTCATAATTTTGAATACCATGCCTATCTATCCAACTTCTAGGTCCTTCTGGAATTGCTAAAAGATGTTACAGATTATTCTTGCATTTTACAAGGACCTCTTTTTTACTTTGTGATTCAGAAGGGAACAGAAATATGACAGAGCGGGAAAACAAAGCAAAACAAAAAATAAACAAACACATAAATGAACAAACAAAATTCTCCCCCAAAAGAAACCAAAAAACCCAAACAGACAAACAAACAAACAAAAAAAAAACAAGAAACCAAAAAAAACCAAAACCAGAATAGAAACAGAAACAAAACAAAAAAAAAACCCTCCAGTCTTCTAACAACATAATTTAGGGTTTCATCGAGAAAGTGTTGCCAAAAGGCTATGGCACCCTTTTCCACTATTACAGAGGTGTAATACAAAAACATAAGAACACAGTGTTCATGCAAAGATCAGAAAAAGCAATTGGAAAAGAGAACAGAGACAAAAACAGCAGCACCAGCCAAATAAACCAAAAATGCCAGCCAAACAAGGTAGAGTCATATGCAATGACTTCACTGTGCAAGGGTTAAAAGACAGTCTACACTTTTTTCCCCGAGTGGTTCAAGAAAGGCAGCATACTTCTTTATTCTCTTACCCATCATTCCTTGAAATCAGAGGAGTCCTGACCTAAAACACAGATTAAAATGTTTTCAGACCAAATCACCATTCCAACTAGGCATGTTTCACGACTCCTTAACTTGCTAGTACATTTCTGGAGTGACTTGGAACACCCTTTCATGTATCAGTCTCCTTAAAGTAGTCCTTAGGGCTTAAAAGTGCCACCTAGGGCCAACTACAATGTGTTCAAGCAAGGCTTGGTTATAAAGAGTTTATTCAGAAAGTACGAGAAAGTAGCAATTGAAATGAAATGTACCGAACCGCCGGCAGACTGCCAAATGTCGGTGTATAACTAAGTCTTCCCCTCCTTCCCAACTAAGCACAGAAAATGTAGTTAGACAGGCCATAGCGATTGGTTGAAAAAGACACTAAAAAGTATTAATGTTCTATTTTTCCCATTGGCAATACATTTATCCCAAAGTAGGGTCAGGGGGGTAAAGTCCACCTTACAAATTAAAAGGAGGAAAGGGGTTGTTTTGTTGTAAGTTTGAACAGTTTAGCCTGACCCTAGGTGAGACAGAAGGCAATTTTCACCTCTCAAAGAAGGTCAATTGCATTTGCCAAGGCACAGCAGACCGTGAATAGGACTTTAATTGTCATGCAGTATGACCTTCCCCCAGAACAGGAAAGAATCATGCTGTTTAAGGATGTCTGCAAAGACCAGATATAAAATATGTCAGCTTTCAAGCATATCTTTGGCTGAAAAAAGAACATTTGCAAGATTAATATTCTGCTAAATTATGTAGCATAGAGTGATTCTAGAAACTAAGCTAAAAAACCCCAGGCTTGTGCAGTTTAGTGAGTGCAAAAGATTCCTACCACACCTAGTAGTCCAAACCAGCAGCTCCCAGGGTGTCTTTAGTTCCAGGGATTTATTTTTTCTCATCATTCAGGTAGGACAAAAGGGGGAATAAACTGAGTAGAAAACACCTAGAACAAACATCTCTGACTGAAGAAACATAGGGCTGATGTATCAGGTTCATATTACCCTTCATAATGTACAGAAGAGGAATTTGTCAGGAAAGAAAAAGAAGTTTGCACAGAAGCCTCTGAATAGTTCAGAAGCTCTAGCTATTGTTAGATGTGTGTATATCCCCAGCAGGGCTGTTGCCACTGACTTAAAGGAAAGAAGTTGATGGCTGGTGGACTAGTCCTTATCAAAGCCAAAAATATGGAAGATGAGGAAATAACTTTAAAGGGATTCCTTTTTTTCTCTGTAAATATTGACATCTTCTATATGAAGAATGGGCATTGAAGATAGAAAATTGCACTGTATTTTAAACATTGCTTTAGAATTCCTTGCACCCAATTTCATCTGTGTATTTCTACGTATTTATTTGAAACTCTACAACCAAGGGGAATATGTCCTTTTCCTGGAGAAAGACACTTAATAAATTAAAGAAAAAGTTGATAAAACTTTCCCCTATTCTTCAATAAAACCAGCTTGCTATAGAAAGGCACATATTCCCCATTGTACACAAGGAAAGATACAGCTGACTTAATCCATTGAGCTCTGTATCTCTTTAGTGTTATTTGTAGAACTAAGTCCTCATTGTATATTGAATGCTTCAGTAAATGGGGCCACCAGTTTACTATCAATCAGATTTAAAGTGAGCTTGGGTTACCATGGTTTTCTTTTCCCTGAAGTGTTAGAAATTGTTGGTTTGTGATATTAATCCAGTATCCGTTAATCCCAGGCTCCCAATCTAAAGTTTTGTTCAATAGAAACAAATTGAAGCCTTCAAGATGGGGATACTTCATCCTAGAAACATCAAAGCTGTGACCTCAAAACTCTGCAGTGCTAAGGGACAGCCTAGAATCAATGGTAGTTCTCTGGTTGATAGCTGAGATCTGAAGGTCACCCAAGGACAGAGACATCCAAGTCTCCAAGGCTGCAAAGCAGCGCTGTAGAAAGGGACCTGGGGGTCCTGGTTGATGGCAAGTTGGACATGAGTCAGCAGTGCCCTGACAGCCAGGAGGGACAACCCTGTCCTGGGGGGCATCAGGCACAGCATCTCCAGCCGAGGGAGGGGATTGTCCCGCTCTGCTCTGAACTGGGGCGGCCTCACCTCGAGTGCTGGGGTCCGTTTTGGGTGCCACAATGTAAGAAAGACATTAAACTATTAGAGACTATCAAAAGAAGGACAACAAAGATGGTGAAGGGTCTGGAGAGGAAGCCATATGGTAACTTGGTTTGTTCAGTCTGAAGGAGACTGAGGGGAGAGCTCATTGTGGTCTTCAACATCCTCATGGGGGAAAGTGGAGGGCAAAGTACCAATCTCTTCACTCTTGTGACCAGTGACAGGACTCAAGGAACTGGCATGAAGTTGAGTCAGAGGAGGTTTAGGTTGGATATTAGAAAAGGATTTTCACCCAGAGGGTGGTTGGGCACTGGAACAGGGTCTCCAGGGAAGTGGTCACAGCACCAAGCCCAACAGAGTTGAAGAAGCATTTGGACAATTCTCTCAGACTCATGGTGTGACTCTTGGGATGTCCTGTGGATGACCAGGAGTTGGACTTGATTATTCTGACGAGTCACCAGAATCATCAAAATCATGAGTCATTAGTGCCTTCCAACTCAGCATATTCTATGATTTTAAGCCCTAACAAAAATTGAAACCACTTTGCTACAGGATACAAAAAAGGTTTAAGACAAGAGTGAGTACACAAAGAGTGTCACAATACAGAAAAGAAAAGAAAAAAAAACAAAAAACTCACCAGATCAAATAGATACAATGAAGTAAATACGTAAAAATGAGAAGAATAAAACCACAGATGACTGTGGGAAGGCTTCTGATGACACTGGTGACACTATGAGTAGGAAGCAGCGAACAACAGGATGGTGGGTGATGAAAGATGGGCAGAGAAAAGATGAGAACACAAAAGTAAGGTTTCCTGACCTAATGTTTGAGGAAATTTTTAGACCTAGAAATGGAAACAAAGCAGGAGCATTGCTCAAAAGTGGGGAGCATGAAATATAAAGTCTAACATGAGTACTGATAATTAATGAGCTGCTCTTGTTTGTTAGCATCATGAAAATGTGCCGTGGGGAAAATTTTTAGCAGGACCTTTTAACATTAAACTTTATCCATACATAACTGTTATTTTTGCACAGCTAAGCAGTTACACTTAGTTTTCCTTTTTTTCTCCCCTTTTTTTTTTTTTTCTGTGGTGCCTTCCAGTTGCATTTTTTCTCACAAGCATTTCACAACCCAATTATGCAAAAGGCTTATGGATATTATGGATTGATGTTCACTCTATAAAAAAGCAAAAGCATCAGTGCAGTCCTATACAATGCAGGGCAGTATCTTCAGCTTCAGCCTGCTCCTCTTGTCTCATCTTTTTGTTGCATCTCTGTCACCTGCTATGTAAGTCATGCAGTCAGTACTTTAAGACAAGTACTTCACCTACAGAGGTATAAAGGAGGAAAAGTCCTATATGCAAAAAAGTGCATTAGCCCAAGAGCCATTATAGCCAAACAAGTAACTCGGTGCAGAAAAAGTAACTTACGCCAATGAGTGTCTTTGAACTTTTAGTTCTTAGAGCAAGAAACTACCCAATGGAAGTCTAACTCTGCTGTGGAGGAAAGTAGACTGGTATAACTGCTGTCCTTGGACAGAGAGATACATGGTCAACAGGGAACTTACAGACCTTAGCTGTCAACCCTTCATTGGGTCTGTCAACCAAAGAAAAGATTCCTAAGGAAGAGCTTCACTCCTACTGATTTAAGATTTCAGGTGTGTTCTAATTTGGTCGTAATCTACAGCACTAGTAGTGTGTGGTGTATCTTTGTTAGGACTTTCTCTGTCTGTGTCAGTTGCAGTTTCCTTTTTGTCCTTATTAAGTTATAATTCCCATTTCTTGGAGCTCACCCAAACCTACAGGTAAGCTGGCACATATGCACTCAATAAAAGACCTTGTAGGTCAGTTTTAACATTTTAACATTAGTATCAAATATATGCTAATCGATACAAGTTTCAGAATGATGATTAATTTTTCAGGTTTTACAGTGGTCTTTTTCCTTCAGTCCCATGGCCTGAGAGAGAGCCTCTAACACAGGAATTAATATTTTGCTGCATGCAACACAGTTGTCACAATGTTTATGCAAATAATAATGGTATGAGGTGACAGAAAGAAGCATGACGAGAGAAGAAGAGATAAGAAAAAGACAAAGACTCCCTGTGTTTCATTCTACACTCATCTCATATACTAGAAATTTTTTGTTTTCTGCTTTTGAAATTTCTCTCAAGGTGAATATGTATTAGTGAACAAAAAAGCAATTATTACTAATAAATATTAGTAAACAATACCAGGATAGGTATTATGAAAAACAGTTCTATTTTAATTCTCTAAAAAACAACTGCAGAAATAGAAAAAGTCCATCACTTGTTTCAATGTGGACACCTTGCCAGCCAAGATATCCATGACTAAAACTTATCTTTTTTAGTGCACCATAATGTTAGTGCAATGTTTTACTACAGAGGCTGAAAATTTTTTTTAAATTTATTTATTTAAAGGCCATATTCAGTGTACCTCTTCTTCTAGTGATAACTTCTAATATATATACCTTATTTTTATCATCTTCTATTGCTAGGATAAACACCAGCTTGTCCACTGACTAAAACTGACTATGTGAACTAGTCAGCTCTATTAATTGACATATACTCTCCGTATATCTCAATTAATTTTGCTGCTAGTAAAATGTACTTTAATCCTTATTTTTCCACAGCCAGCAGTTCCTAATTTTTCTCCATATATCTTGGTGACTCTTCTATGGTTTTTTTCTTATTGGAAACAAAAAAAATTCATTGATTTCTCGAAGAGAGGATGCAACTGGTTTTGCACACATTAGGCGCACCTGGCTCAGACACATACAACTCCTTTTATAATACTCGTTATCTCTTTTAAAGTCTCAGATGTCAGAAAAACACATGAGCTATTATTTTTATTTCTGAGTATTTGGGAGGCACTCATGCACTACAGTGCAGAGAACTGCTTAAGTACCTGGGCATAGAGATGATCCCATCAGCCTCTCCAACAATTCAAGCCTCTCCCCTGGTGATGAATAATAACACCAGTTAAGAACAGTACATAAAAATGAGATTTATTCTTTCCTCTATGATACGATTAAAGTAGAAGGGTATTTTTTCCTAAGACTATTAGTTGTATCCTTTTGCCCACAAGTCCCATCTCTGAAGCAATTACTTATTGACATATAAGTCTAAATCCGAAGTACACCTTCTATTCATACCCTCTGTGACCCTCCAGCAGCCTGCAGACTGCTGCTGTGTATTAAGAAACTCTGAGTCTGAACAGAGGAAATAAGTCCTTCTCTCCTTTATTCCCTGTACAATGATGTTTTTTCTCTCTGTTGAAAGGTCTCTGCTACATCTCAAAGCTGCATGCCTCATCCATCGCAAAATGATTCATTTTTGTTTAAGAAGGTTAATCAAATATCTATGTGACTTTTTCTGAAGTTTTGCTTTTTTTAAAAATAAAACACTTAAGTACAGATTTTTTTTTTCTTGGAAATGAAATTACCCAGGAACACAAAGTATATTAGAAGAAAAAAAGGTAAAAACCAAAAATGTTTCAAACATATAATGTAGCTTCCCATTTAAGCAAGAAAATGTCCTGAAGGAACTGCTGGTGTTCTCAAGACTAGATAAAATCTGAGGATATTTAGGAAAAAAGAAAAGCTCCAAAATACTGCAGATAGTACTCGTCTTCTTTACATCCTCTCTTGATCTTCTGTAAAACGACCACTGAAAATCTGGGACAGGATCCAAACAGTGGCATTCCCCTGAGGGAGATGGGACAGCAGGATTTCTACCAAAAAAATTGAATTACTGACTCAAAAATTGCTAACTCTGACATGAATTTTTTTTAAAAAATGAGTGTTCCCAATAGCGTTTTAGACAAAATATTCAGAAGAGCAATGAATATGCACAACATTTTGGAGGAAATGGCTGAGCCAGCAAACACCAGAGTACACTGCTTCACAGTAAATGGGTTCCAGAGACTGCCGTGCTTTTTGCATTCACTCAGTGACAGATAAGTCTAGAGAATGGTAGCATCTGGATGAGGGCAGATGGCTAAACTGTCAAATAATGACATTTTACAAAATTTCAGCAGTCTAAGCACAATATGGTTCCAATCCCAAAGGCAGACAGGTAAACAATGGTGCAGAAGTTACAGCACTAGCATATAAGATTATTGATTATAATTATTCTAGGGGAAAGAATTCTTCTCAGAAGATTAGGCTGACAGGAAGATTGAGAGTTCTCTCAGAAAGAATTAGGTGACATCTCCCCTGTTTTGTTCATCCATCTATTTTGCTACATTTTCACCTCAAATGAGCTTCTTGTGATGTGCTGAACTAACATAAACCATTCAGGGTAAAGATGTTCAAATCCACCATTTTTCTGCAATTCTTCTTTTGCTGCTACATTTTTTATTCTGTTTCAGAAGTTCACCACTGAGTCAAGGACAGCCATTAAGAGAAATCTTTGCCCTTACAACCAGAATGTACTTGGATCCAAAAGGTCTTTTCTTTATTGTTCAGAGGAGAAAAATCATTCACAAAAATATTAAAAAATAGTAGCTGATCCTGTGGAGAGAAACTAAAACATCGTTCCACTCAGTTGAACTTACATGGAAGCAAAATTTAAAGTTTTGAATAGTCCCACTTAAATCTATGTGAAATCAAATTTCTGTAAAGAACAAGGGAAAAGCTCCTTCCTTTTTTTTTTTTTTTTTTTTTTTTTTTTNTTTTGTGGTAACTGGCATGTGTTTTGGAAGTGAAGTCACAAAATGGACAAGTTAAGAGAGGATTCTTCCATTTTATGTTGGAATTTCTGTTCCTGTTTTAGAGAGGTCGCAGCAAGGTACCTTAGCAATGAAAAGTAAACCATAACCTGCAGTTCATAGCATCATTCTTGAAGAGTAAGTGGAGAATCTGAGCTGAATTTTTTACATCTGTCAGCAAACAGACACCATCAGCTACGCAGTTACCTGAGTGACAGTGAAGCCTTACAGAAGTGACTGAGGGGTTGTTCTTGCTCTGTGGTCCCTTCTCCTTTGCTTAATGTGCACTTGTTCCCCAGCCCATTATATACTGGGATGCGTAGTTTTGGAGATTGCCAGTCTGTCACCTGCCTTGATAAGCACAGGGTTACCATGCTCACACAAGCCCTTCCCCTGAGAATGGGCAGAGACCTGTGAAGGACAGATAGGCAGGCAGACAGACAGACAGGCCTACCAAAAGTGAAAGGGCTGGACGGGGGGAAAGAAAAGAGCTATTCTGCTGGAAATATTAATAATATTACAAATACTTCATCTGCTTTTCATTAAACTCCTATACATAAATTTCTGTGCTTTACAGCGCTTGACAGATGTGATAAAATTACATGGATGGTGTCAATTAGCTGAAGTTCAATCAAAATAGAACCAAATACTGATTGGCAAGGGAAAGACTTTAAAAGACCAAGTAGTAAAGGTATCTGTTTTTTAAAATTGTATCTTATTGCTGGTATGGCTCTTAATGTACATTTCATACTAGATTCACTTCTTTCTGAGGTCATACTTGGCAACACTAACTCAGAAGCTATTATTATTTCTCTCAGATACTTCTTTTACCATTTTTATTGACAGAGGGAAAATACTGAGGATATCTTTAGGAAACATCATTCTGCTTGGATATATCACAGCAATATCCATAGCTTTGCCATCTGCAGAACAGAATTACCTAACCTTGGTGTGTGTCGACCATTGTAGCTGAATGATGTTAATGCATGTATCAACACATATGCTATTAATTATGTAGTAATTAAGAGTGCTAGTTGTGAATTAAGTGACATTAAACAGTGAGGAATCTCTTTTCCTTTTGTTGTTATGTTTTCACTCTTGGCACATGGACTACAACTTCCAATGTTAGAGCCACAGTTTTCTCAAGAAAACCATATTTCTTAGGAATTTCACTTTCTCGGTAGAATCATTATGGTCTGTGCTGGTTTGAAAGCAAAACCAGTGAGAGACGCCAAGTCAGAAACACAATTTAAAAGGAAAAACTAAAATAAATGCAGTAGTACAAGAAGAAACCACTGACAGAGTCAGGATACAACCTGACACCCTGTTAGTCAGGGTGTTGGTAGCAGCCCAATAAAATGGTGGCTGCAGTCCTCCAGGAGTGACGGTTCTGCTGATGCAGTGGTCCTGTAGAAAAGGTCTGGTCTTCACCTGAAGGTCCAGTGGTAGCTCTTGTTCAGTGGGTAAGGGCTGGCTCTGATGTTCAGGATGGGGTGCTTGGTTCCTCCCTCTGGGCAGAGCATCTCACAATGGGAGGATGTAATTTTATCAGTCATGTGGTGAGACTGGATGGCCCATTAACAGAACATATCCCCCCTAGAGGGAGGATGGGTCATGGGAGAGATAAGGAACCCTGCCCCACCTGGTTTTGACAGCTGGCCCATTAACAGAAGATAGTCTGGAGAGAGGAGGCAAGGGACACAGCCCCACCTGATTTCAACATCTCATGAAGATGGTAATAGAATACACTGCAATCCAGGACATGGTCCAAAACAGGACTCACTCGAAGTTCTGGAATTACTTTGATAGCACGGATAACCATAGGGCAGATGCTTAGGTGATATCACTCTACCTCAGCTGTATACAACGGAGCAAGCCTCAGATTATCTGGGTTTTTGCAACAGGGGATCAGGTTTATTTTTCCAGGTACACAAATTCAGATTTAGCTGTCTATAAATGATGGATTTGAGTTATCTGTTTCTTCAAAAGAATTAGGGTAAGGTTCTATAGCATAAATCCAGCATATATCCATACATGACTTTGCTCATATTAACAAGTTATTTGGTGAGCACAGTATTTATGGCACGGAGTGCATGCATGTTTTACTTATAATAATAAGGGTAGCAGAATCTGCCTTATACAGTATCATGAATTTTGAGAAGAGTTGTACTGGCTATTCCATGTAAGAGCTATTGAATATGCTGTTAGACGTGTCCATGGTGTGCTTGTTCTCATAAAGAATTTTAATATTAATTACAGAATCTTCTGTCTCCTGTGGTGAGGGCTAAAATTTCAAAGCCATCATCCCAAGCCTGAATTCTGAAGCAACATTGATCATGCTTTATGTGCTCTGTGTATAATCACACTTGTAAGGTAATGTTACAGCTTGTTTCCCATTTTACTGATTTTCTTAGTCTAAAATCTCTATATTTTGTTTCCTATTTCTAAATTAATTTACAACCTCCACTTAGGGAAAGTAAATAAGCAATTTCTTTCTTACAGACCAGAAGAAAATAACACTGACAAGAAACCAAAGAGTGACCTAATACATCCCCTTGCCAAAAAAAGAGAAAACTATAGCTGAAGTCTTAAACACTACCATTTGTCTAAACTTTTGTTAAAGCCTTGCATGACAGAAATTCCACAACCTGCTTTGGGTAGTATAATATACTACTACAATCAACTACCCTTACTTCTTTTACCTGTCCTAAATATCACTAGCTTCAATTTAAGCCCTCATGGATCTCTTACTTCATTTAGAAGTGGAATTCAACTATCTCTATAGAAAGATCTAAAACCAAACTTCGTTAATTAGCTTTAAAATCCCTTCCAGATTAAAAAGAAATTGAAAATAAAAAAATATGCATACACTGGATATGGGTCCTGCATTTCATGGTTTCACACAGCAAACCAGGGACAAAAGCCATGGCAATAGCAGAGTAACTTTTTTTCTATGTTACTTTTCCTTAAAATAGAAAGAGATTAAGCTGCTCATGTATAAATATTTAAGTAAATAAACTGTCATCAACTCAGCAATCAAACTGTGAAAATGTGAAGGTGGGATGAATCCAAAACTACATAGCCATAAGCTAATTCATATTCATAATCTAAAACTTTTCATATTTAAAAGGATTTGGAATATATAAATGTCCCAGGGAAAAAGAATAAGAGAAATAGATGCTCGGTAAGGATACCAGTCTGTAAAGTCACAGCAACTGGCTAACGGAAGCATGTATTTTGGGGAATTTTGATGAGGCAGCTAAGTTAGTTATACATGGTACTAAATAATTATACGCCCATATTTAGATACAAAACCACAAAAACCTTTGGAAATCTAGTTTCTGTCTACCAACCACACCACACAAAGGAATCAAATCAAGTTGCAGTTGCACCTTCAAATTTGAAAATTCTTCTAGAAAAGAACTTGCTGCCATGCCACACTGTATTAGCTCTGTGTGTGAACTTATGGCTTCTCCCTTCAAGTGTACTAGATTGTGAGGGAGATCTGATATAATAAAATGTTACTAGAGACCTGTTTAAGCTTCCAAACCTCACTTGAGGTGTCTAGCTCAGAGCAAGCCGAATTGCACACATTTATTGTTATAAAAAGCTAAGGAAAAATAAAAGCAACAAGGGTAGTTGATTGTAGAAATATGTTACCTAAGGCAGTTTGTGAAATTTCTATCATCATGCAGGGCTTTAACAAAAGTTTAGACAAATGGTAGTGTTTATTACTTCAGCTAAAGTTTAGTCTCTTTTTGGCAAGCAGGTGCATCTTGATCTCATGCCTTGGGGCACAGGAGTGGATCACCTCACATCTGGATAGGCCTTTTCCCACAATTTATGTCACTATGAGGTCAGCAGAGTACAGTGAAGTGAATTTTACTTGCCTCTAATCACTTAATGGACAGTTGTCTGATGCATGAGGCTGGTTTGGAAGGAACAGTGGTCCACAAAATAGCTGTAATGAACATATCAGGTGAAAAAGTCCATTTAAAAGGTCAAGGAAAGAATGATTTTTTTATCACATGTGATAAAACAGGTAGAACTTATGTTCATTATCAGAAAACCCTAACAGCAAATCTAATTCCTTCAATTAATTTATTGAATGAGTTGTGCTAAAGCCTAGGTCACCAAAGAAGTCTGAATTCCTGGGAAGGGAGACAAGAGGAAGTTACTGATTTAACCTAAACACTGTGCAGAACCTATATGATGATGTAAATTAAAGACAATGCTTCATTAATAAACATTATTTACTCTAATTCAATATTTTTGTAAGAACAAGAAGCAAAAGAATTTATGCATTTTAGTAATATCTGTCTTATACAAGGTGAGTTTATCAAAACAAATAAATATATGAAGAGGATTTAAAGGGATGTAAAAATGTTAAATACTTTGTGTGGGTGGGGACTGCTTAAAGCCACTGGGTTTGATGCTTAGAGTAACTGTATACTGGTTACAAAAAAAGAAGAATTTTTAAAAGAGGATAAAAATGCTAACAGAAAAAAAAAGGATGACATGAACAAAGAAGACAATAGAATTTAAAACACAGCTTGTGGAAAACAAAAGTCTAAATAAGGAAAATAGAAAAAAAAATAAAAGGAGCATAAGATTTGAAAAGTTAAGTTTAAAACCATCACACAACAGCCAAGACAAAATAACCGGAAACTCCAGGCAGAGGCATAAAACTAATAATAAATATTTTCCTTAAACATGTTTAAAACAGAAAGCTTGTCAGTAAGATGACAGACGTGGTCAAGGTGCAAAGAGTCACCAAGGAAGGCAAAGTTGTAGCAGAAATACTAAATAAATTCTTAGTACTTGTCTTCATATTGGAGGGTAACCTATACTTGGGGGATACTATCTTAAACTTAAATGTCAATAGGAGAAGTTTTAGAAGAGAGAGGTAAAATAAACAGTAACAAATTTCTGAGACTGAGCACTATGAAGCCAAGTTCTAAAAGAATACCATATTGGTGAATTATAAACTCTGCTTGCAAGTTAAAATTAAAACTGACTTGCTACCAAAGGAATAAAAAATGCCATAAGGATGAATGTGTGAATCTTCATACCAGTCTGAATTCTTTAGTTAGCAAATTTGTTGAAATTAATATGAAGAATAAAATGAGTAGACATATGGATAAATGTGATATAATTGTGAACTGGGAGCAAAACTCCTGCAGCGGTAAGCCATGCTTCACAAATTATTAATCATATTAAGAAGGATTTCCCAATATTTTAGGACAGCATTGCCAGAGATGCAACCCTAAGTCACATAACCCTGAGTAGGTGGCTGAGATCAGCAGTGGGCGGAGACAGGAAGCTGCCTTCCAGAAGCACAAATTAGCCCAAGTGCAGAGCTATGCTGATGCATCTTGAGTCTCATAATGGAGTGAGAAGCTATTCAGCAAAAGCTTGAGGTGCTCAGCATCGTATTTTATTGCCCACTGTAAAGGTGTCTGTGAAATCAGGACAGCGGTGAGTAAATACGGCAAAACACCATGAGTACCTCTTGTTCCAGGATATATGCACAGGCAAACTGGTGCCTGTACTTAGAAGAACTAAGTTGTGTAATATCCATGAAAACCACACAAGCAATCTTAACCACTTGACTCAATCACAGTGGCAGGATGTGGCCCCTCAGAGAAACTTTTCAAGAGATCCTTGGATGAAACACACTGACATTATCGACAAGTGTGTCATGGGCCACATCAATCCTACCTGGCTGACTTAATGTAAGAAATTCAGGAGGTCAGAAGATTATCACGCTAGGAAGCCTTTAGAATAACAGCAGAGAGCAAGGGGGAGTCCAGTGGCTCAGCTCTGTATCAAATAATAAACTGATTTGTTTTTCCAACAGTCAAACTGATTTTCTACTTCTGTCATGAACAACGGCAGGGCTACTCAGCAGGGTGTGCAAAGACCCACCACACAGCCCCAACACCTCCATGGACAACTCTTTCATGAGATCTAGAGGAAGTTTCAGAAACTCACTTTTTCTGGTGATTAAACAGCTCAGATTAAAAGGAAACATACCTGCTCCTTCCAAAAAAAAAAAAAAAAAAGGGAACTACTTGACTTCCAGTTTGTTTATTTGCTGTCTTCTGCAGTGTTTGGTAAACCTCTGTGCATTAAATTGACAAAGCAGAGAAAAATTGTGATGATACACCACTGGTCAGCAAGCCATCCTTGAAAGAAAAACACTACTGATAAGATCAACAACTTTTGATGTACTTAATTACAATATTTCATACTCATTTAGCCATCTCCACATCACAGCACTAACAAAGTGGATTTCAAACAGGAAGAAAGACTCCTTTGCACAAGCCCAGAGGGCTAATTATAAAATAGCAACCCACTTTTTTTTTTTGGTAGCATTTTTTTTCCAGTAGAATTTATTGAGCTCATTACCAAGCTGCTTATGAAGTGATTTGAAATGAGGCAACATTAAAGCATGCTGAAAATCCCTTGTACTTAGTCATCTTGACACTTTGTTTGAACTTGAAGCATTAATATGAAATAACTGCAGCAGCCCTATATTCCTGATTCTATTGTTTGACAGTGCATTTAAAAGCTAAAAGATTATATGATCAAGGACTTTTAATCAGCACAGTAATTTGTAGGAGTGTCTCAAGTATTCATAACTTTGAAAAGACCAAAGAGACATGAATGTGAGAAACAAGACAGGTACAGTACATGTCAGACTAGAATAACATAGCAATGTGAAACCAGGAGTACAAGCACTGCTGGAACTGAGGGGCTTTTTATGGCTTTTTATAGGCAAGACTGAAAATTGAAAGATACACATCAAAGCCACTAAAGAACTCCACACATTTTACCTTATTAGCCTGATTTTACCTTCTGTAATCACATTATATAATATGCATCACCAGATTAACCTGCTTGGGGTCAGCAGAAGGGCCATCATAAATATATTTGAAGTTAAGCCTGTGAAGGTTTTCAAAGTGGTAAAAAAAATTTATAGAGAGGAGTAGTAAAATCCATGGAAATCTATAACATATTAAAGTGAAATCTGTGAAGAGATTTTCTTCTTGTCATTCCCCACACACACCCCCATGCATTAGTGTTTGAACTAATAATTAGAGCCAATGGAAATGCTTCTGTTGAAAGAAAGTTTAAGATCATCCTTGGCTCTAACTGCATTCTAATCTTCTGCCTGCCTTATTATAAAGCCTTTAAAGGAAAGCGGAAATAATCTGTAAGAAAAAGATGGGCACAAATAGTACAAAAATTGAATGTATCCCATTGTGGTCTCTCCTACAAAAGGGGAAGAATTCCCAAATGTGGTTTATTACAAAGAAGGAGCAGATTCCAGACAAATGTATGCAACAAGGGCACAAGAAGCTCCCTCCTCCCTCCAGTATTTTTGGGTGTCAGAGAGAGAATGATTCAAACTCTTTGTGGGGTGCGCTCTGAAATGAGATCTCAGCAGAACAGCTTGGAACCTGCACTCCTCAGCAGCTCTCTTAGTATGCTTGATGGCTTCTTATGCACAGCCTTAAACTAATAAGGGAACACTGAGATAGATGTGTTGGGTCTGTAAGCCGGAAAGAATTCTTTAGCTAAGCAAAATCTAGCCGGGTCATTACTTAGGAGACCCCCCAAGGAATTCCTATGCAGTTTATAGAAATGGTGTAAGGGCCCTGTTTTTCAAACCTTCACAGTTCTGTTAATAAAAGTGATGCCTGGAGGAAAAAAAAAAGCATAGTCCCTAAAAAGCCAATATATTGGGAAAAAAAAGAAAAGGAAAAAAAAAACAAAGCAGAAAGGAATAGGAAACAAATATAAATGCAATGGCTGGCCAGCTGCAACCTTTGTGTCTCCTCACCTGTTTAGCTGCTCTCTGGCAGGAGAATTCAGCACTTGATCTGGAAGGTGACTTGAGAAAGGATTTCAAGAATAATGAGGTGTTGCTTTTTGCATCATAATTCCAAGTTTTGTTTATGTTTTCACCAACTAGGACAGCAGCTTCCCCCTTTAGATTTCTTACCGTAAAGGCACACTATCATGTAGATCGATTTACAATGGCATGTGCTATCTTAATGAGGATTTCGATGAAACTCTGAAACATTGATGGGATGCCAGAGTACGGATTGCATATTTGAAGTTGTTTCCTGCTTCCTTGAGAGAAGAGATGAAAGATCTCTATGTTGTGTTAAAGAAACAAGCATAAAAAAAAAGAGAGCGACCAGACGATTTCAAGAAAATGTGTATTTTGTGCTGCATATTAATTTTTTGTGAGAGCAGACAGAATAAAGGTGATAAGCTCATACCTTTTCACTACTGTTCCTTTAATTTGCATCCATGTGTACTTCCATGTGAATGTTATTAAAAGCTGTGACCATCTTTAGCTCAGTAGCTGGAATGAGAACACTTTTGCCAGGTTTCTTCTCTGTCAGTTATAGAATGGTGGTACAATATCAGAAGATCTACACTGTTGCCAATTATGCCCTTCTGTAGTAAGGAAAAACAAAGATATTCATAAATATTTTGTTGTCAGTTCAGCTTGTTTTTCTAAACTGAATTTAAAGATAGGGATTTTTATTTCATAATTCAGGAAAACACAACCTTAACTTTAAGCCCTATTATATTCCTTTTGCACTCAAAGCAAATATGTGTTTGTTTAGTAATCAATATGTCATTTTATATTTGTTTTCTGCTTTTAAAGCAAAAAATGTAAACATGAATAAAGTTACCTATTATACATCTACTTACTTGTAGAAAGGTTAAAACAGTGCCACAACTTACACAACACAAAGAAATATTTTTATCTTATGGCATAGTTTTAATTGGCTATTTTCCTTTGTGAAAGTTACAGTTGGTTTCATTTGTACTCCTTTGTGTGTTTTCCACGCTTCAACATCATATTTAGGACATATTTAGCTCTTTGATTTCACTTCTTAAGAGGAGAGCTAGAGTTCTCATCACTCTCAGATCTGAGGGAGGAATATGAATTAAATAAGAATGGGTTATCTTCTAGACATGAAGTGTTATGTCTCCTGATCTTAAAAGGGAATTTTCTGTTTCAGTGGGTTATCCACAGTTATCTACAACACTGCTGTTGCTTAAAATCCTTTTCTTTTTTTCCAAATGAGATGTTGCTCAGGTCTAACTCAGTGGGGTAATCCTTATGCTCCTTTTAATGCTTACTTGGTACAGCAAAAGCTTAAGTTTCTCATTGGTCTGGTTACTAAGTTTGACTTGCTGAAATGGTTGAAAATACAATGCTGGAGTTAATATATAAAGGTGAAGTGACAGTGAGTTTACTGCGAGTGTAGCAAGCAAATTCTCTGGAGTGGAAAGTACCAGCAGGAGCAGAGCTGGAGACCTGTATGGACCAGGTTTGCTCCCACTCCAGGGTTTCTCTGACAGATATGTCAAACCGGGATAAAAGCACATCCTCAGCTGCTGCCAGTCAAGATAAGGAATTGCTATTGAGGAGCCGCACCTGAAAAGTTCATGCTCTCTCTCCAAAAAAATTTGGGGGTTGTGGCAGTTGGAAAGATTGCAAATGTAGCCAACCTGTGAGAGAGGAGGGGGGGTCAGAGTTCCACTGTGGTTGCAGATGGAAGTATTGTCCTAAATAGCTAATGTCTGAGAATATATAATAACCTGTACTATCTTCTCATTTTTCAGATCAATGACACCTAGCATTTTTTCCCCAGCCTCACGATCATCTGTTTTCACTTCTGACTTTTATGAACTATGGCTCAGACATTTTAATGAAATTTAGTCATGGCTTTGCTCAGCCTTCAACAAGTGACTGACCGGGAGAGCCAAGACTCATTTTTTAACAGCGTCATCTCAAGCTGAGGCCAACAGTAAAACTGGGTCGCCTGCCTCCTAAGTAAATGTTCCAGATGCAGAGATCCGGCATAAAAGCCAGTCAACAGCACCACCAGCAGCCTGTGAAGTTTGGGCAGAGGTGAATACTGTTAGTGGGCACTTAGAGCCCAGCAGAGAGCTTCAAAGGCAGCCCTAGAGCACACCTTTCCTAAGGGACATAATGCAGAGGTATGTACCCAAATGCTCTGCTTAAACAGCTGTACACCTCCTCATGCACAGTAATAATACTTCCATCACTTAATCTAGCTTTCAACTCAATTGCCACTGCCTACAGATTTGCAAATGCAGGACTGGATGGCAAAGAGTTTTTTTACAGCATTCTCTCTGTCTCCTATGCCTATCTTCAACATTCAGGGAAGTGCACATTTTACAATATCAGCCAAGAAGCTTTGGAAAGTCCCTAGATGAATGTCTCTCCCCAAATACAATTTTAAACCTTAACCACAGTCCAGATAGCAGTATGAGACATCTAAGAGATTTACCTTACTCATTTACTTTTAAGAATCTGGACCTTAAAAACCTTTTTGTAGATTTAAAGGATTTCACCAATGAAAGAGTACCAGCATATTACACCATTAATGTGCTGACAAAATGGGAAAAGATGAACATTTTACTGAAATAATTAAAGCATTCATGAGAGGTAAAAGGCACTATATTGGCACAATGGCTTCTAATTTTTGGTTGTTTTCTTTAAATTTTGAGTCTGTGTTGGCACTGTATCCTCTTTCTTGCATATCTTCAGCCACGTAGAAGCACATGTCTATGTATTCTAGCATAGGATATTTACACTGGCGATGCCGAGTCCTTGTCAAGAAGTCAACTAGGTGTTGCAACATCTACTGGAGAAACTTTTAAATGCCCTTAACAATCTCAGCCTAGGCATCTGAGCATCACAGTGACTCTAACCAGAGCAAGCTGAGTGGCAGCCATCCCTGGAACCAGGATGCCGAGGTTAATTTAGTTTCAGAACCAGCAGAGCTACATAGGAGAGTTTTGAAGGAGCAATGAAAGGCGCCACAAGTCTGGTTCATTTAAAATCATCTGATCTTCTTTCTAGTTAAACATTATATGAAACCTTTCTCAGCTCAGAAAAAAAAGGCTCAAGAAAATAACTCTCCAGCTGGTTTTTGCTGATAACTAGAAGCACTTAGGAGAAAGCTGTAACTGCATTCTCTAGGAATTCCTGACTACTAGCCAAAGCAGCACGCTATATTATATGACTGTAACAAGACTCTTCTTAATAATATTGTAATTCATGCATGAAGACCCTCTCATATATGTTTCATAGCTAACCTTGCTTAAAATGTATATCTGTTTTGCAACTCTTACAGATACCTGATATGAATCTAAAGAAGTACATAATCTTCAGTTTAAGCCATCTAAAGGGCAGATATTCAGAACTGATGAAAGCAAGTAAAATTATATTACATCTTCCTCAGTCCCTCTTAATACAACAGATTGTAAAAATTAGAATGGGGCTAAAAGACTGAAGTTTTGTCCAAGAGTGATTCCACAACCTCATGTACAGAAATAATCTTTGAAAGCATGTTTGCACATAAGTTCATTTGTGTCATATTCACCAAGGTGACCATGCTTTCAGGCTATTGCCTACTGCTCCCTCCTTCTCCTAAGAGAAAAGGCTTTGTGACATAACCTATTGGTAAGACAAAGATGAATAGAATAGAATAGAATAGAATAGAATAGAATAGAATAGAATAGAATAGAATAGAATAGAATATTTCATTTGGAAGGGACCTTCAATGATTATCTAGTCCAACTACCTCATCAATTCAAGACTGACAAAAATTCTAAGTTATTAAGGACATTGTGCAAATGTTTTTTTAACACTGAGAGCTTTGGGGTACTGACCATCTTTCTAGGAACCCTGTTCCAGTGTTTGTATATCCTCCTGGCAAATAAATTATTCCTAATATCCAGTCTGAACCTTCCCTGGCACAGCTTTGGACCATTCCCATGTTTCCTATTACTGGGTGATAGGGATAAGAGATCATCAACTCCCTTTCTGTTTCTCCTCCTCAGGAAACTGTAGAGAGAAATTATTTTTCCCCTCAGACTCTTTCTCTTGAAACTAGACAAGCCCACAGTCCTCAGCCACCCTTTACAGGACATCACTTCCAGCCCTTGCACCACCTTTGTTGCCCTCCTCTGAACACATTCAAGGACCTTCACATCCTTCTTAACTTGCAGGGCCCAGAACTGCACACAGCACCCAGGTGAGGCTGCACCAGTGCTGAATCCAGTGGATTCACCACCTCTTTTGACCAGCTGGTGTTGCTGTGTTTGATGCACCCCAGGATGGGGATTACCCTCTGGGCTGCCAGGGCTCAGTGCACACTCACACTGACCCTGCTGTGGGCCAGCATCCCCAGATCCCTCTGAAGGGCTGCTGTCCACCCACTCTTCTCCCAGCTATGCCCAGCATTGTTCTATTAAAAGTGCAGAATCCAGCATTTGGACCTGTTAAATTTCATCCCATTAATCATAGTCCAGTGCCCCAATCTATCTAGATCCCTCTGCAAAGGCCTCTTGTCCCTCAAGGGAGCCCACAGCACCTCCCGGTTTGTATCATCAGCAAACTTGCTAACAGTGCATTGAACTCCTGCATCCAGACCATTGATAAATACATTGAACAGGACTAGTCCTGGAGCTGAAGCCCCAGGAACAGCACTGAGGACTGTTGTGGGCAACCAAATCCAGCCCCACTTTTTGTAGTAAAAACTGCTTTGAGCTGAGCCTTTCAGTCAATTCCACACTGTCAACCCACAGCCACTATTGTGAGGAAATCCCTACACTTCTTTGACAAAGTATTCATTAACAATCACTTGATTGGATCTGATACTTACCTCGATCTCATGATTTTAAAAATCACATCCAAGTTGTCAAAAAACCCAAAATCATTCTAAATAATGAAGTTAATTTTTCTGTCTGCTGTGTAATGGCTCATAACTTGTGCATTTTGTAATCAGTAATCATTTGTATAATGAGTACAACTCTGTTTGTAGGTCACATAACACCTGCTCATCTGAAGAAATATACCAGAGGACTGTGTCTTAACTGCCCAGAATTTCACTGATACTTTAAAACTCAGCTACTATATTTTTCTTGTATCTTTATGAACCAATTTCTATTTCAAAGCCATTTCTCCAACTGTTTAATTAGCAACCAGGTAGAGTTAATTAATTAGCTAGTTAGATGTGAGCCATCAGGGGAAGCTGAAATGGAAAAAGGCTCTGCTCCTTCTTCACTTTCAAAAGGACAAAACCTGCTTTGCAAAAAATCTTTCAAATATCCTTTTACTTCCTATGGAAGTGTCTATGTGCACTGACGAAGTTAAGGATCTACAAACTTTTCCATTATATACTCATTTTGGAGCTCCTGTGCCTTCTGAGCACTGGAATAATCCACCTCAAGCTGAAAAAGCCTGCAAGGTCTCAGCTCAAAGGAATTTTTTTTCCTCAGAGAACAGAGCAGTTGAAAAAAAAAATACTTCTGTAGGTATGGCAGGGTGGGTTTCTCTTTTTTTCTTGCCAATCTATATAACTCAAAACCACTTGGATTGTTTTTTTCAAAGATGACATTTTACCACCCAATAACATATAGGAACTCAGCGTCTTGTGCTTCAGGTTTTTTTTAAGAAAAAAGAAAAAAAGAAAAGAAAATGCAGTGGCTGTGCAGCTGGTGACAAACCTTGAAATTCAATAACTCTTTGTAAGCAGTAACTGTACCTTTGCACATTTGATTGCACTGAAGAGCCTTAGGGATCCATGAAGCACACACTGCAGCAATGGGTTACACTAAGGCAGTTTTCCCGGGATAATATTTTTCAAGCATAGACCAAAACAAATGAATTCTGTAGTCACACTAAACTGTTCATCACATAGTAGCTTCTACAACCGATGCTGGGGTTTTTTTGAAAACTAGTAAATAAAATGAAAATATTTTTGTGAGGAAGCACTTGGGTAATGGAAAAGTGATCCACGAAGTGTAAGTG
Source organism: Callaeas wilsoni (assembly GCA_013398955.1). Lineage (NCBI taxonomy): Eukaryota > Metazoa > Chordata > Aves > Passeriformes > Callaeidae > Callaeas > Callaeas wilsoni. The sequence goes on from VWPU01010554.1 coordinate 176,604, forward strand.
ATTTTCCTTAAAACAGTCTGAACTTCCTTCCGCCAATTTATGGTTCCAGTTCAGACAAGCCTGGAATTGTAAGTATATTTGTTATTCTTTACAGCTATTCACTCTATAAATACTCTTTTATGTCCCAATGATTTTTCTTCTGGTTCAACAACATTCTGTTGCGTTTCAGTCTTCTCTACTTTTTATTCTCTTCTGGATATTCATGACCTTCCTTACATCTGGTTAGTCCCATTTAATTCACCAAAAGAGGAAGAACAGGTCATACAGTCATTTTAGGAGTTAGACTCCAGGTATGGGTTTTCTGAAACAGTTTTGGTTTGTGTCAGTGTCAAGTTTAGTTTTTCAAAAAACTGAAATGTGTATTTTTTCAGTTATCTCATGAAAAGATATATCCTCTTCTTTATTGCCTCCTTTTCCCACCAAAGCAGCACAAAGTTGGTTGACATCTCAGAATGAGAAGAGGGAGCAGGGTGTATCAGCATATCCCAGGAAACAGTTTTTAATAGTATTTCTGTCTTACTATTGCCTCGCATGTGCTCCAGGGCAGATCATTTGCTCACTCAAAAGTTTGGGTTTTTCTCTGTAAAAAAAGGACAATATTCTCATTCCTGATAAATGACTTCAAGAGCTCCAGGGCGATATTCTGTGTTATTATCAAATGTTGCTCTTTCTACTCAACTGGGTATATATTTAAAGAGTTTTTTGAAGCATTTGCACATGATAAGGAAATGTTAAGAATGCAAAACATTTGACTGCAGATGTGCTAATTCATTGCTTTTTCTGGATACATTCCTGTTTTCTGTCCAGTGTTTCATACACAGGAATGAAATGTAGCCTTAGAAATGGTGTTATGGAAAGGAGGAATCATCCAGTTCATAGAATCAGAGTTACTAGGTGTCACCCAGTAGAATTCCAGAATTCAGTGTTTGATCTCAGTAAGAATAGTATACATTAATTTATTTCACCAGAATCACACCACGATTACACTTCGGAAAAATACCATTTGATGGTAGAATTTGAACACTCCATAGACAAAAAAAAAAAAAAAAAAAAAGGTTAGATTGATAAAAATATTATTTAGATGTATGAGCTCTCCTAAGAATGGGAGCTTACATGCCTTCATGGGTGTGACTTTTGCAGATCTGACCCTATTCCCTCTCCCAACAGCCAGATGTAGAAGAACCTGGATGCATGGGGTTGCATGCTTTCACCTTGCTCATATAAAATCCTCTGTAAGGATAAAGCACATTTGCAATCCATCTGCAGAGGATTATAGAATAATAGAATTATTTAGGATGTAAAAGATTCTTAAGCTCATTGAGCACTTCTGAGTCCACATCTAAACCATGTCCCAAAGTGAGACATCTACATGTGTTTTGAATACCTGCAGGGAAGATGGTTCCACCACTTCCCTGAAGAGTCTTCCAGTGCTTGACAACACTTGGTGACGAAATTTCAGGTAGTTGTAGAGAGCAATAGGTCTGCTCTCAGCCTCCTTTTCTCCAGACTAACCAAGATCAGCTCCACATTAGACTTGGGCACCAGACCCTTCACCAGCTTCATTGTCCTTCCCCAAACATGCTCCAGTGCCTCAATGTCCTTCTTGTGGTGAGGGGTCCAACACTGAACACAGGATTTGAGATGCAGCCTCACCAGTGCCAAGTACGGAGCAACAACCACTTCCTTGGTCCTGCTGGCCACACTATTGATGATACAATCCAGGATGCTACTGGACTTCTTGGCCACCTGGGCACACTCCTGGCTCATATCCAGCTGGGTGTTGACCAGGACCCCCAGTCTTTTCCCACAAAGGATCTTTCCAGCCACTCTGCCCCAAGCCTGTAGCACTGCATTGGATTGCTGTGACCCAAGTGCAGGATCTAGCACTTTGCCTTGTTGAACTTCAAATAACTGGCCTCAGCCCATTGATCCAGCCTGTCCAGGTCCCTCAGTGAAGCCTTCCAACCCTCTGGCAGATCAGCAATCCCACTCAACTTGGTGTCATCTGCAAACTGAGGGTACAATCAATCCCCTCATTCAGATCATTGATAATGATATTAAACAAGACTGACCCCAATATTGAGACCTGCAGGACACCATTTGTGACCAGCTGCCAATTGAATTTACCTCCGTCCAGCACCACTCTCTGAGCCCAGCCATCCAGCCAGATTTTAACTAATGAGCAATGCACCTACCCAAGCCATGAGCAGTCACTTTCTGGAGGAGACTGCTGTGGGAAATGGTGTCAAAGTCCTTACTGAAGTCCTGGTAGACACCAACCACAGCCTTTTCCTCATCTACTTATTGGGTCAAGATCAGGTTGGTTAAACAGGACTTGCCTTTTCTAAACCCCTGCTAGCTGGTTCTGATCCCCTGGTTATTCTGTAGGTTCTGCATGATGGCACTCAAGATAATCTGCTCCATGACCTTCACCAGCACCAAGGTCAGGCTGAGAGGTCTGTAGTTCCCCAGATCCTTCTTCCAGCACTTCTCGCAGATGAGTGTCACACTTGCAAACCTCCAGCCCACTCAGACCCCCTTGATGAGACAAGACTTCTGGTAAATGATTGAAAATGTCTTGGTGAGCACCTCCACCAACTCTGTCAGGACCCTTGCGTAGATACTATCTCATCCCATAGACCTGTGTGTCTAAGGAGAGCAACAGATCACCAGATATTTTTCCCTGCGTTATGGGGGCTTTGTGCTGCTCCCTGTCCCTGTCTTCCAGCTGAGGGGCTGGGTACCTAAAGAACAGCTGGTCTTACTATTAAAGACTGAGGCAAAGAAATACTGCAACCTTTTCCTCATCCTTTGTCACTGTGTTTCCCCTTGCATCCAATAAGGAATGGAGATTCTCCTTTTATTCCTCATGTATTTCCTGACGCATTTCTATTGTCCTTTAAGTTCTGTTTGGACTTCAGTGCTTTTAATTATCCCCCTGCATAACCTCAGACATCTCTGTAGTCCTGCTGAGTTGCTGCCCCTTCTTTCAAACTCATAAATTCTCCTTTATTTCCTGAGTTCCAGCCAAAGCTCGCAGTTCAGCCACGCTGGTCTTCTTCCACAACACCCTATCTTTCAGCCTGTTCCTACACCTGTAAGATTTCTTTCTTGAAGAATGTCCAGCCTTCATGGACTATTGACTCCTCTTTGCCCTTCACTACTGCCTCGCAAGGAACTCTTCCAGCCAGTCTCCTAAACAGGCCAAAGTCTCTTCTCTGGCAGTCCAAGGTAACTGTTTTGCTACTACTCCTATCATTTTTTCACTGCTGTGCCCAGGATGGCTACCAAGCATCACATCACTCACTAGCCTTTCTTTGTTCAAAAACAAAAGGTCTATCAGGCACCTTCCCTAGCTGGATCACTTGCCACCTATGCTAGAAAGTTCCACTCCAGGAATCTCCTAGACTGTTTCTTCTCTGTCATGTTGCATTTCCACCTGTTAAGTTGAAGTTTCTCATGAGCACCAGGTTAGCGATTGTAGGACTTTTCCCAGCTGCTTATAGAATATTTCATCTGCTCCCTCGTCCTGGCTGGGTTGTCTATAACACTCTCACCATGACATCTTCATTGTTGGCCTTTCCCCTGATTCTTATCCATGCTCAATGCTATTGACGCCATCATTAATCTCTAGACAATCAAAACTTTCCCTAACATACAGGATGATTCCTCCTTGCCTATCCCTTCTGAGGAGTTCATAGCCATCCATTGAAGCATTCCAGTTGTGCAAGTCATCCCACCATGTTTCTGTGATGGCAGCTGTGTCATAGTTCTGCTGTTGCACAGTGGTTTCCTGTTTGTTGTCTGTGCACTGGTGTAGATACACCTCAGCTGAGTTATTGATTCCACTGCCTTTTTGGGGGAAGAAACCCTAATTCCTGCATAACTGTTCTCTCTACACTAACTAGCAAGTAGGTTGCACCCAACCAGATAACTCCCAGATCCATTTTTGCTGTAAATCAGAGACTTTTTCTATTATCTTTCAAGTGCTTGTACTTAGTGTTGCAATGCAAATCCACAGTTTAGCTTCGTTCCCCACACACCGCCTCAGAGCCTGGATTGTTATATGCGTGTTGCAGTAGGGTTGTGTGGCGATTCATCCCACATTTGAATCAGAGTTGTTGTAGAATCAGCTGTCTTTGACAGCTGACAATAAAGAAAATACTACAACACAATTTCTATTCATCTAATGCTATTTTTTCTCCTGGAAATTGGACAGTTTTCCTATGAGGTTTTTAGACTACATACAGTAACTTTTAGCTGTCTTTAAGGAAGGAAGAATCTTGAAAGCTACTCCAACTGGTTTTCTACACTAGTTCTTGAAGACATTTTGGACAACCTCAACAAGTAGATCCTCCTGACATTTGAGAACTGTGGTAAATGAGAAATTTACATGTTACCACTTCATAAATTCTGTCAAAACAACTCAATATCAGTAAGTGCACAAACTCAGCCTGCTGGAAATGCCTGCTGGAATTTGGTTTACCATAAACCTCCATATAAAAGACAGTAATTTTCAAGGCCCTTAGCTTTTGTCCAAGGTAGAAAAAGATACAGCCCATTAGGGCCCTTTGCTTTCATGGCCCACAAGAACATAATTTAAAACAAAATATTTTCTCTTCTCCTTTTTCTCATTAAATGAAATGCAGAGGAATTCACTTTCAGCTAAAATTGTATTTAATCCATAGTTCTGTGTCTAAAGTAACACAGCCAGGCAGGAAAAGGTTCTCAAGTCTTCCCACAAGGTGCCCTTGGGATGCCTACCAGACTACAGTTGTGTGATTATACCCCTCCCACAAACATGAGCCCTAGGGAAGCAAGAACTGAACTTTTGGTTCATTACAAAATAAATAAATATAGCCACTGAAGTTTTGCCATTGGAAATGAAGAATTCATGCTGGATATAGAAGAGGATTGGAATTGGAAACTCATCACAGATAAGAAAGTAGAATATGGTAATTTCCATGTTTCGTCTCTTGAGAGCTTGTCAAAATAAATATATTCAGAGACCACATGCAGATGCTCTCATCATTCTAGGCATTGTGCACAACCATATGAAAAAAGGATTAGCACAACAGAAGTAAACAGGCCTTTTCTTAGTTCTTTCAAAGACATAGTGGAAGGAAGGAGAAGAATCTCCCTCCTAATTAGAAGGAAAACAAATGAAAAAAATTGCTGGACTAGAAAAAAATAAAAGAATCAAAAGCAGAAAGAACATTCAAACTTTTTACTGAAGTTTTGAAAAGAAATCAAAATGAAGGGATTGTAGTAGGTATTCTCAGAGATAAATCCAATTTTTCTTCACTCAAGGAAGAACAATTTTTTTCTGTGTCCATGCCAGCATCAATGCCAAGACATCAGTTATATTTTCAAGGTATCATTTCTTTTTCATTCTAAGACAAAGAACTTTCTTATTACTATGTTTTACTGATGTTCATGTGTTGTTTTGATGAAAGAGAATAATTTCAGAGTAGATGTAAGGTATCTCCTCCATTCTACAACCTTTAATAAACACAATATCTGTGTTTCTTGTATCTTGACACTATCAGCTGTACATATTGCCATACTGTAACCCAATTTAACTATTAAAAGACATGTTCATACTTTTGAAGTAGTTATTTTTGCTTTTTATTTCTTTGCTTATGAAAAGAATTTGTGAGAAATAATAACAGGTGCAGCCAAATGCTGATTCCTGACCTTCATGATGCCTAAGCAGACAACACAAGTTTCCTTTGCCCAGCAGTGAAAGAAAGGGTGCCAGCAACTTCACCATCACTGGATCACTGCGTCTGTGTTGCTGCACATCCAGAGCCATCCTGCCTTTCCTGCAGTGGAGCAATGAGAGTCCTCTAGGAACTACTGTAATTCCTGTTTGTGAACTATGGTGGAGATGGTGAATTCCTTGGCTTTCCAAATTATGCAGTGTATATATATATTGCTTTCAGTGATGTGAGGTTCTTGGCTAGTGGCTCACAGAGTCAGAAAAAGGGACGCCACCACAAGACTTTTGATATACGCTATTTTAAAATAGCCTATAAGAGAGAATATTTGTATAATGTTACATCTGAGATTTTCCAAATCACATAGGTACCCCCATACCTCTGGTCTATGTTCACAGAACCACGGAATATTCTGATTTGGAACGGACCCACAAGAATCATCATGTCCAGCTCTTAAATGAATGGCCCATACAGGGATCAAACCCAAAACTGGTGTTATTAGAGCCATCCTCAGACCAACTGAGCTAAGGCAGTCCTCAGACCAACTGAGCTAAGGCAGCCCTTCCACAAACCTTTCAGAAGTTCGCAGTCTTTTAAGAGTAGCAGAAGAAGCACTCCTTAACACCTTTGTAAATCCAGGCCCTAATTCACATCAAATTTTAATTAACTGCAGGATCCTCTTTTTCTAAGGACTTTTTTCACAGCCATACCATTTTATCATAGCACCAGAGATGATCATAAAACAGGGTCCTGTTATTAGAGTGTAAAACTTATTTTATAACCTTAATTCATGAAGGCCTATTGAAATCAATAGAACACATCGAAATTTCATGCTTCACCATTTATTGTAATTTTGCTTATATGTAAGAGATAAATACAACTAGATTTCTTGTAGATCATAGGTCACTAAATTTAAAATAGGTACCCTTGCTTTTGCCCTTACTGAGTTGTGCTTGACTGAAACACACTTTCGGTGTGTTTGATGAATGAAAAACATTCATCCTTGAGATGAGGCCGTGGAGAAGCTAATATTTCCTTCAACAGTATGTTGTATTGCTCAATATCTGTCCTATGAATATTCTTCGATATTTTCTTCCTTTGCATATTTGGCTTCAGCTTTCATGAATTGCTTGTGTCTTCTATAGTACACCCTCTTGATGTCAGGTTTTGGTCTTTTTGTTGGTTTTTTTTCATCTATTTCTAAGCCTCATTGACATCTATTTTATAAGTCAAACTGACTGAAGTCTTCAGGCAAACCTTACAAACCTTGCAGTCTTCCTTGCAAACTACTTTTTTTGGTTTTTTTCCTCCACTCTCTTCAGTTTCCAACATCACCTTGAGGATCTGGAGACCAGAACACTGTGAAATACAGACATTAATCCATATATCCAATTGTTTTAATTCTACTTGCTGCTTAACCTGTTTTCACATGCAGAATCTCCTAAGGCCTTTTTTCTCATAATATTAAACTCCCAAAAAAAACTTTTCAGCAGTGAGTTTTTCAAATTAAGTACTCACATCCATATCCACTACTTCAGTCTGGTTTTAACTGACACCATTTCAGCATGATCTGTATTCATGAATTCTATATTCGATAAGTATTTATGAACATCTTGATTTACAAGATTTCTTATTTTTTAGGGTCTTCCCTTTGATCAACTCCTTTATAGTGCAACAGTCTCCTTAACAGCAATGATTTCAGAGAAGATGTCACTTAATGCAAAATGAAACTTAAATACTTCCAAACATCCTTGAACATATGTTAATGATGCTTGGTTTATTATTAATGTAGACTCCAGTGGGAGAAGCAGGATCAGCGTATAAACTCTAGTCTATAAATAAAATGGACCAAAAGGAAGCAATGTCTCTTCAGTGATGTGGCTCTCCAAGTTTCCCAGGGTCCTGGATCCCATGGAAACTTAGGGCTAAACAAAGGTATATGTAATGGGATAGGAAATGGTTGTGGGTTCTAATTAGTGACTTTAATAAGCTTGCATTCAAAGTTTTGTCTGTCTCTACAAAAGTTCACAAGTTTTGCAGTGTGAGAAGTCCTCCATTTCTCAAGGAAGCCTGAACAAACTTGGAACAAGCTCTCTTCCTTTGCTACAAGGAAAACACACATGGGCCCATCCCCAAAGAGACATCTCAAAGAAGTTGCTTAAAACCATCAGCCTGTCTGGGCTTGCAGGACTGAGAACTGGGGCTGCTTGTGTTGAGAAGCAGGTCAGCAACAGCAACACACACACTCAAAAGAGAAACTCTGGTTGAAGTGGTAGCTGAATGCCTTGTCTCCCAAAAGAGGACCAAGGAAGCAATTTCACAAGGGCCATCCAAGTAACTCACAGTAAAGTTCTAACACAAAACTGGTGGTAGAAGTGTCTGGGGAGCTCCTTCATACTTCTGGGGTTGAGTTCATAAGGCCTTTCTCCAGTGACAAAAGAGAGACATATTTAATAAGTGGGGTAGAGGAGAGAAAAACATCCTGAAAATTCCATCATTTACCTTTTACAGGTAGAGAAGTCCAGAGGCTGAACCCCAGTAGAGCTAAACCAGCATTGAAACATTTTATATAAATAGTCTGACTTGATGCCTCTGCATAAAATGGGACAACACCACCATGAAACACTGACTGTTCCCCTCCTCTTCTCCCTCTGCCAGTGTTTTTCCAGGTTCCAGGGTCAGTGCGCCATGAGAATCCCGACCCCTGATCAAAACGCTCTTCACACAGTTAACTTTTACACACCTAAGTGTATTCGTCTTATACTTTGACCAGACCTTACTAGATCAATAGGACTAAGCTTTTCCTCACTGGGAGATTTGTTTGCCTTTATCTATGACTGAAAGTTTTTTGAGTATTTCTAGGCTTATTTAGCTCTTCAGCTGGAAACAAAGTACCCTGTCAAAAAGAAGACAAACATTTGAAAGAAAACTGTGCTTCCATCACAGATTTTCTTCTAAAAGCTTCAAATTTAGTGAGAGACTTGTGGCTCCATAACTGTATACAAACCAGGAAAAACTTTGGCCTCTGTCCTTTCTCATAACTATATTAAAAGACAAAAAGCTTTTACTTTTTTTTCCCATGAGCAAGATTTCCTTCCCTTTGAAGATACTCCATCAAGATAAAATTTTCTTACATCAATATACTTTCACATAAATATACTTCCTTTTGTTTTCACGTCAATCTAAAGGGAGTAAGAATGGAACACTCTGAAGCTGATTTTAATAAATTAATAATAATGATGCTATCCTTTTTAAGCTTCTTCATGTGCTACTTGGTATAGAATAACCTCAAGCTAAGAGAGTCTTCAATGAAACCCTTCAAAAAGGAACATGGATTTGAATTTAAGAATGAGAAACTTTATATTTACACCATGGCAGATGAAAGAGATGCTATCTGTAACATGAAAGCTTTAAAAACATTAAGTCCAAGGTAAACAAAGTACAAGTAAGTGTTCAGCAACTACACTGGAATTTGCAGCAAGATGTCAGTAGTCAAAGGAACATCCGTTCAGGCTGGCTGAGGACTGTGACACCGTGACACCTTCCATCTGCATTTGAAAATGCTTTTGGCCCTGAGATCCCAGGGTTCCTGTTCTGGTGAATTTTTCCTATGTGAAACCTGAGGGCAGAGATTTCTCTTTTTTCCAGTCAGGGAATGAGGAAAGAATATTCTTTATTAATCAAATTCCCATTTCTTCCATCATCTGCTTCTGTGTAGAAAATTTAAGATGGTAACGTGCATGAAAAACAGAGCTCGTAGAACCTAAGGATTAGGAAAATTATGAATAAGGAAGAAGCTTCCTTGTCCTTAAAAATGAGAACTTATGATCTCAAAATATATGATGCCTGGGTAGCATTAGCTAAGTTTCAAAGGAAACCTGTCTATAAAGGCAAAATTACACCAGAATGATGTGATGGTCAGGATCAAATCTTGGCCAGAGCTTCTAGCATGTCTGAGGTTGGATTGTAATGTCCATTTCCCTTGTACTCCTTCAAACCACTCTTTTCCTAAAATAGACAAATTCAGAGTTCTTAGATGGTGAGATATATATGTTTGCTTGACTCAATTAGAATATCTCCATGTTGAAGTTAGAATTGAGAATGACCCCAGATATTTTTTTACCTCTTGATCTCTGTGACAAGTATAATATTTTTATTGTGTTCTATGGGTTCTTTCTGCAGTAAGTGACGTTATTGCAGCCTTAGTAGGCCATTGGGTTGGAGACCATTTTCCACACCTGCAAGGAAGAAAGCTAAAATTAAACCTCACAAAGGCAATTCACTCGGTGAAGGGGAAGTTTTTTACTGCTCAACAGTGACACCTCTTGATATTCACCAGAATATTGCTGATAACCTTCAAAGATAATTTAATGCAGTTTGCAGGACAGAGTACTGCAGGCAGTGCAGTGTCTCCCAGAGGAAAGGGTTTTTTTCTTGCTTTCTTCAGGAAAAAGCAGCTCAGCATCCAGTCTATTGTTCCAATATTAGAGGCTCAGGAAATGAAAAAGTTTATAGGGGAGCAGCTCAGAACTGTGAATCTGTATTCCCCAGAAAATGCCTTTGCCATGAAATTAGAAAGTTTTAAAATTGTCACAAAAGGAAAATTATTGAAAAAGATATTTTATCAGCTTTGAGTTTTTCTTCTGAAATGTTTATATTTTTAATATGATTGTTGAAATCAATATCTACCCAGAAAATTTTTTATTCCGTCAAACCTTACTTTATGCCAGAAATTTTTATTATGAAACTTCATATGCACAGCTTCTACAAAGACCTATACCCAAAAGTCAGCAAAGAATCTGGCTACTTGCATATTTGGTTAAATAGAATTTGTAATAGCAAAAATTGAATTTATTAACTCTTTAAAGTACTACTATCATGCAAATGAAAATTTAGATTTAAAAAAGCCAAAGAACTGAAAGATTGAACTAAAGGTAGACCAAGTCTAACAAGTATCCTTCCAGCCGGATATGGAACATGGCCTATCTTTATGGTAGCTGCTTTAGCTGGCTCTGAGACCATATTTGGGATCTAGCCATGAAAAGTTTAAATAATCATTCTTTCTAGGCCAAATGCTGAGTGTTAGAACAAGAAATTTTGGCTCACATTTATCTCTATAACAGATGTTGATTGGGCAGCTGAAATTTGTTCATGCATTTTACGAGTAAGTGCACCCTTTTGCCAATTCAACAGAAGCATTTGTGAGAAATCCAAACACATCCATTTCTGTTGGAGCTCTAGCTTTATTCTGCTCATGGTACGAGTTCATTAGTGGAATAACTGTAGATCAACTGAAAATAGCTTGGCATTTAGGTATCCTCCACTGGCACAAATTAGCATTATGGAATAACAAGATCTATGAAGAAAATCTCTGGGGACGATAGCATAGATAGTAAATGTGTGAACAAAGAGTTAATTCCTAGCTAATAAATTCTCAAGACACTGAAATGACTTAATTGTGAAAGGGTTTAATAATTTAGTGCCAATAATAGATTGTAAATTGGAAGGTTTATTTCAAAACCAGCAAAAACTGCACAGAGAGAGGGTAACAGTAAAAGAAAAAGTGCTAACCTAGAGGGAAGAAAATTTGAAAGCCGTAGGGAAGATTTAGGAGCAGCAATGGTTTTAAGGGCACAGTCTTTATGTCTGTCATTACGTTTTAAGTGGAGCTTTAAACCATACCTACCAGTAAAATGTTGGTACTTCATTGTTTGTAAGAAATCAGATGCTTCATTTTTTTGTAAGAAATCAGCTGTTACTTTTGTTTAGTAGTAGAGTAATATTTGGTGCTAAAAATCTGGGATGCATGCTATGCCTGCATACCATAACAAAACCCTGCTGTCCAAGCTTTGCAATATGTCTTAGAAGTAAACAAATGTGAAAAAGCACATTAGACATGGAGAAAACAAAACCCCAGAGGTGAGACACATAACTGAAAATGCTCCTTATTTCTGGGCAGTGAAACTTGCCATTTTAATGATGACAGGGTTGTCTGTTGAAATATTTTGAGAAAAACTATTTTAAAAATCTTTTGGCCTCAACCTCTAGATATACACACATGGGGACATTGAAATAGAGCCAGGAATATTTTAGTTCAGATTTTTGGAATCACATTATAGCACCGTGCCTATTTTCAGGGTCTTAAAGAATTAGGAGGATAAAAGTATTTAATTTTGTGAGTTGAGTGCTTTATCTGGAAGTGGATATATTCCATTCCTGTGCAACCAAGATGAGAACACTTTCATATAATGAACCCTGTAAATGAGTAAAGACCCATAGACTGGATTTTTTGTTGTTTTTTTGGAAGAGACTCTTCTCTCTGCTCAGTCCATATAACTAGATTTAGTTTTTTGAGCAGACTTCATTCTGTGAACACATACACACACATGAAAATTTGCATCCACATAGGAGAAACACATACACAAAGGAAAGAAAAATAAATTGCCACAGTAAATATAGCACAATATAATACTTGGGATCAAACCGGCACAAAAGCAGAGACTAAATAATCTAATACCAATGGAAAATCAAGGCATCTAAAAGCCAAGAATGCACCTTCAGTAAGAAGTATTTTCCTTCCCTCTTTGGCATCTGTTGACCTATACATCTGATAACAAGAAATTATTCTTATTTCTTTTAGATTAGTCAAAAAAAGCTCAAATTCTTGGCTATAAGACAATTTGCCAACACTCTTCTAATCAAAATATCTCTTTAAACTTTTATATAAACACAGTGTTATACCGGTCTAGTTTTCTAATGGATTTTATTTTCTCTAACTTTAGACAGCTAAATAAAAATTAAACATCTAGTCTAAGCTAGCCATCTGGGCTACAGTTATACCCAAAACAGGGATAGACATCCAGGCAGAGAGAAGGGCACCTCTAGATTGTCTTTGCCTCACATCCCTTTTTGCTATGAGCCCTTGGATAAGACAGCTCTGGACAACTCTGCAATCTCCCTCTTTCAGCCATCATTGAAGTGTAAATAACTGAACTATGTCTCCCTCTCATTTAGGTGAGTCCAGCTATGTAAGATGAATTTCCAACCTATGAGTTACACCTCCCCTATTATTTTTTTGGTACCTCTGTGCTTTGCTAAAAGCACAAATATGCCATTATTTAAATAGCACAAATGGGAGAGCCAAATATGGACTTTACTCAGCTACTATATTTCTGCCTTGCTCCTTCTAAACAAAATATGTGAGAGACAGGCAAGATAAATTGAAGCATGGAGTTTCCTGCTTTGTGTGGTTTCTACTGCTCCAGATCTACCATGAGAATTGTGCCACTCATATTCTTCCTTCAAAACAAATAATATGCTTTTAAATAAAATGCAGCAAAGTTAATCCCTCATCTAGAAACTTGAAAAGTGCATTTTTGTCCTAGATATGTATAATTATCAAAAGCACAGCTTTGAAAAAAAAAAGAAATAAATTAAAGAAATTCACCTTTTTCTTTATTTTAGACAGACCTTGAAGTTACAGAAGAACAACTGACCTCTTTCTGATGAACAAGATATAGAATAATAATATTAATACGTTTTCTTGAAATCTTTAAAGTTTTATAAATTGCCCATGGAGGTTTGTGAACCAAGGTCACTCTGTGTCTTTTCATTCTTTTAATTATCTAGTTCCAGCCTGATACACTAGCCTTGCTAATTGGACACAGAGAAATCCCTTATCAGTGAAGTTAGAAAAGGACCTATGAATAAAGTGTGGAAGACTCTTGTTAATCAAAGCAGAGGAACTGAACAGAAGGAAAGCCAATCAACTGTACCCCTCCGAGCTGTGAGTTTATAGGAAAAGCTCAGCCTTGTTGGATGGAGGAATAAGTGGCCAGCAGGTAGTTACACGTCATTGACCTCTCCCTGATAGATACTGTTGTGAGGGGAGCCAAATGCAGATCCACACCTGCCCTTAATTTCTTGGGGAAGGGAAGATTTTAAGCAATAGCTTGTGCTTTGGGGTGTGTAGGTGCTAAATCCAATGTTATTAATTTCTATTCCCGTATCTCCAAGGAGTTCATCCATACCCTCTCAAAGCCCAGTGAGGGAATTAATTGTCCTGTCTGGTTTCTAGCATTTTCATGCACATTTGACAAGTGTAATGCACACCAGAAAGTCTGTAGCTCTTTCAATCTCTATTTGGTAGAATAAGAAATGTGCATATCTGTACTATCCTTGACTTTCTCATTCTTTTCTTTTCCCAGCACTTTTCCACATTCTTCAAGGTTGTCAGTGATTTTTCTTCTCTAAATCAGGGCTTGTTGTTTGAACAATAGCTCCCTTCCATCTCAGATCTTCCATTTTGAATTTGGATGGCCACTTTAAGCAAATCACTTTCCCCTCTTCTTACCCATTTGTTAGTATGAAACCTGTTTGTTCATCACCACTTCCATTTCCCCTGTCTTAATGAGCCTCTGCAGTGTATATGCCAGTATCTAAGTCTTGTTCTTCTGCCTCTACATTTTTTTCCCAGTGCTCAAATGTCAGATGTCCACAGAGATATCCAAAACTATATCTGATTTTCACAAGCTGTATTTAGTCCACTTTCATAAGGTGTGTTCACCATATGGCCAGCACCCTAATATATTGTCCTTAAAACAGGAGTGTATACACAAACTATTCCAGAAATACTGAACTCTTTATTCATCAGAAGATATTATGGAAGCAAGGAATTCCCATTATAACATCATGCAGAGTTCAAAAGAATCAGTCAGTCTTCCAGAGAAAACACAGGGATATTGTAGGAGAGGAGACATGAAGACATTATCTGTTAATAGAAAAATATAATTACTGTTTCATATGTATGAAGGTTATTTGGTTCTGTTTGGTTTTGAGACATGGAACTTAAAATTCTCAACATTTTAACTGCTAAAATTTACCATGGCATTTCCATGACATTCAAAAGGCATAACATGTTGGCAAAGTGCTGATCAAAGTACAAAGTGCAGACCAAACACCATTCACCACAATTGCGTTAACATGTTTGTTTAGCTTTCTTCTATATCATACTATTTTGGGACTTCATATTACACTCCGGGGTTTGCATCCAAGCCCTAGCTTCTCTCACATCCAGTGTTTCAAAGAAAAACAGCCTGAACTTCTGCACAATTGGGACTATGAGGAAGATCACATATAGATTGTCCATTTTGGCACATAACTTTCCTTAGCTATTTAAATGCTACTGTCTGTAAAAGTGTGAAAGAGTGTTGGGTCTATCCAGCAAGCACTGTATACACAATTAAAGGAACAAATCCAGCATTGGAGATCACATCCAACAGGCAGCTTTTGTGCAGCCATTTGTTTTGTAGAGTAAGAGGGTGGCTTTGTACAAAAACCTCTGTGCAACTGGCCTCTGTGTTAGAGAATAGTCCAAGCACATTTAGCATCATCTTATGGTAATCCAAATAGCAGCTGAAAAGAGCAGAGCTGACTCTATCCACTTTATTCAGGTTTTAGTGTATTTCTACATTTTAAAATTTTAAGATCCTGCCACCCCATAAATTCAATTGTACCCTAATTAAATTAGAGAAACATGCAAAAACATGAGACTAACACAGCATTATGAGAGACAATCAGAAAGCTTTCTGCCTTTTTTTCGCAGAAGCGTAGCGCTATTTCACTTTTTTTTCAATCTTACATGCTTTCTTTTAAGAAGCAGTTAATAAATTGAATACTTTTCTGCAAAATCTTTCCAGAAGGTTATTCTTCCTTATGTATTTCATTCATAATGCTTCCCATGCTTGTCAATATCTCTTATTTTGTTCTATTTTCCTTCAGCAAAGAGGAAGCAAACAACATTAGACAGAATATTTTAAGGTGTTCAACTCCAGGACAAAACAATCACAACAAACTACATTTTAGAGACAGTACTATCATGTCCCTCTCTTACCTCTTGTCTCCATTAAAAGGGGCCTCTGAATGAATTGGAAATTCTTTCTAGCAGAGATGCATCTCTTAACAGTAAAAGTGATATTTTGCCCATGCAGTTTATGCTGACTACATGCATAAAAGTTGAAGCTGTGAATAGACTTGCTTATGTTGCTGGTTTTGTGAATATAAAAATGTCACTAAACATCATATCCCCTAACTGGTATAGCCATAATGACAAAAACGCTAACATAGATCTGGGTTTCGTTTCCACTGTAGTGATAATAAAATGGCACCTGTTTTAAGCTGCTGACAGAGTCTTGAGAGATTTGAAGGTTGCAAGAGGTCCGTGGCAAATAGGTATCACAAGAAAGATTAATGTCGTTAAATGCAGATGTTTAGAGTGGTGTACCGTGCATGTCTCAGTCAGTGCAAGCTCTTTTTATGGTGTAGAGAGCACATTTACACTTGTTCTGACTTGTGTTAACTTGTCACTAGTTCAGACTAGGAATAGTCTTACACTTAAGGTTAATAAAGCCTTTTTCTTTTAGACTGGTAAAAATTACAAGTAAAGTAGATATCTAATATGCACTAGATGCAGAGAATAGCCTCAAATTAGTGATCTATTGTATATTCCTAAAGGTAAGAGAACGGACCCCTACCCTGTGTGGTTTAGATTTCTGTTAAGTTTTATTCCATAGAAAGTGAGGTATTTGGGCACATACTCTAGCAGCTACCTAGATAATATACAGCTTTTCCCATTTTCTTTACCATCACTTTCAAGAAAAACTTTTTAAAGCTGAAACGTAAGATTTACTGCCTCATCCATCCTCCATTCAGTTTTGGCTATTGTCGAAGATTTGGTGAAACCATAATAGTGAAAGGAAAAACCAGTAAACATACAGACAAAATTTGAGATGATTGTTAAACTATGTTTGATGGAAAGTAGCAATGAGTGAACCTTAAAAAGCTCATTCTAATCAAAATAAAACTATGACATGGATGTTTATCTGAATGCTTCCAGTTCTTTTTCTTTAAGGAATGCAGTTTAGACACCTCTTGATCTCCTCAACATTGTTTGGCCTAAACTTTAAAACATTAAAAACTACTTCTTTTATGGTATTTCAGTGCTTCTAATCCCTGCAAATAGGGAGAAAATACTTGGCAGGTTTATGTTTTGGTTTGGGCAAAGGTTGAGAACACTCTTAAAAACAGAAATTTAGACTCAAAGGCTGAAGAGTGACAATATCTTTCCGGCTGAGCGTCTCGGTTCCCAAGAGGAGATAATATCCCCCCTCTATTACAGTAGCCAAGAAGAATGAACAGAGGTTCCAGTAATAAATATAGACAGAGAGACGTCTGGTTTCTTTTCTGCCTCAGAAGCTATCAAGAAAATTTAATCAGGCTTTTCTTTTCCAGTCAATCCTCAGATTATTTTAATACTTTCACATTCTGTATTGAAATTCTGTCATCCTCGTCAGTGTTTTTTCCTGATGGCTGCATGCAGTCATTGCTAAACAATTTGTTAAAGTGCTATATTTTTAGAGAGGTCTGTTCACTTACCATCCAATGGTAATACCACTTTGCAGAGGTCATAAGGAAAGAACATATCCATGATGAGAAAAAATCAAGCAAATGGTAAGACATGAGCATGTTCCTATCTTATTCCCTTTGCCTCCCTACTGTCTTCTAAGCAGAGAAAAAATAGCTCATACCAACCAGATTTTTACCATATACTCGTGTTTTCTTCCCTACACTAAATTATGTAGTGCTTCTGCAGAAAGCGTGTACAAGAGCTGAATGTAAATCAGAAAAGGATGCAATTGTAGAACTAAGAGGCAGTCACTTCTCTCTAAAACCGCATTGCTATATGGCAGGCTAGTCTGCCCACCTTATAAAATCATGGGATTACTGTAGTACCTCAGATACCTGTGTGTGACAACACTAAATTTAAAATGCATCCTGTCCTTCATATGAAATAACTGACACAGACCTGAGTGAATGGAAAAAGGGGTGACTTTACTGCTAGAGAGATAAAGGTGTCCTCTACATTAAAATGAATATAATAAAAATCAGATCAAACACAGAGCAACATAACAATCTGTATGTTCTGCTCCTGTTTGGCAGGAGGTGAAGAAAGAAACCCCCTTTATTTCTGAATTGGAATATAAATAGCAAAAAAACAGAAATATACTACATAAAATGTTGACAGCTGTGACTGATCATTTACTTTAGCTTATAACTCTCATGAATTTCTTTCGTTGCTCCCTTTTATATCATGTGCTTGCTAAAAACAAAAGTCATTTGTTGAATTAATTGTCAGGGTTTAAATACAGCAATAGCTTTTACTGCCAATCTTTACTATCCCTTCGATGGTGCACAATACTTGCATTACAGTATTTTACACAAAATAAAACAAATTACAAAGGAAGACAGAAAGTGCTTTAGTCTTCTCTGTACTCCTCATCATGACACCATTAGAGCTATTTTTAAATTTATGTTAAAATAGCCAGTACATGTGTAATTTACAGCTTAAACAATCATTTCGTGACCTTTTGAATCTATAGGTATTTATGGGCCCTGGAAGGAACATTGTTAAAATTAAATTGTGTTTAGCTGGTTCATATTTTTACATTGCATATTCACTAGAATGGAGTTCCCACTGGGACATGGGAAGAGGAGAGTGTAACAAAAGTGTAAAGCACAGTCTCGGCTGATAATTTTAATGTTGTTTTACACCTCTAGCAAGAAAAGTCTAACACGAACTCACACATGTACTACATAAGTTACTAATGAGTCAATCACTGGTCTTTCAAAAAATTCATGAGTATTATGATTTCACTGCATTCTGCTGCTTTGACTAGATGGCTATTGTAAGAAAAGCACTCAGCCTCCTTTCTCACATTACTTATAAACAAAAAGTGTTTCCTCCAGTTCATGGGAGAGTTGTGAAATAGAGTGAGCACCTTGCCCTGACTTTTGGTGAAAACTAACCTCTTCCACTTGTTCTTAACTATTTCTTTTTCTGTTTGCAGGCACGTGGAACCATCTTTTCAACTCCAGTTTCTAACAGACGTGAGATTTGTAAGAGCAAATTACAGTCAAGCATTCTCAATGCAAATCTTGTAACTTTAGAAGACCAAAGAGGCCTCTGTCATGCCAGTGGTTTGAGTGTGTCCTGTAAGGTAGAAGGTAATGGCTTTGTTGAAGGAAGGAACATTTGTCAATACTGTGCACTGACAATGAACAACTCTTGAAGGGTCATCTTCAGCTACAGTTTTCTTTAGGAGCTAAAGCATCATATTCCCACATGCAAACCCAGACACATTCCAGTGGGTTTGGGATGTCAGTTCATATTTACAGCCATTACATTTAGCATCTAAGTTAAGAAGGCCAAGTCTGGATTTACCCTTCTAACATCAGTATGTAGCCTGATGCCTGAATTAGAAGACTTTTAGCATCACTGAAATTGAAAGAAAAGAGAGTCATCTCCAAGATCAGTCCCACCCACTTATAGTGTTTCTCACTCTCTTTTTGTATTTACAACACTTTTGAGGTTTAGTGTCCACCATAACCATGTATTGTGTTGCTAAAATTAACAGAATTGCATAGATTTGATCCAGTAACAGAATAGCTGGACAGTCAAAAATGAAAGATTTTAATCCATGTGTTTTGAAGACATGACATTGTTTATGAAATTGCCAGTGGACAGAAACAAATGTTCTCAAGGTTTTTTGTTGCAGAAAAGCAATTGTTCCCCTAGTCACGCTCCCTCCAGGGATGTGTGTGTATGAGACTGATCCAGTGATTTCTGATACAACACAGCAGGAGCAGTGATCCATATAACCAAT
Source organism: Callaeas wilsoni (assembly GCA_013398955.1). Lineage (NCBI taxonomy): Eukaryota > Metazoa > Chordata > Aves > Passeriformes > Callaeidae > Callaeas > Callaeas wilsoni. Next base: position 196,045 of record VWPU01010554.1, read on the forward strand.
TATTCCTGTACCTTTACTGACATGGTGAATCATGTAAGTTTTTTCCTCAGATGATAATTTCATTGCTCTTTTAGTTTGTGCATTTATTTCTTTATTATTTCCCTTAGCTGAACCTTTTGTGGCATGAATTCATTAATGTTAGGTAATGAGGTGGAGATTCAGGCTTATAAAGAGGAATTAACACAGCCTAAATTGCAACTATATTATAGTACCACCATCTGTTTTACTCTTAGAGAAAGTTTACACATCCTCATTTCAATTAAGTGTGATAGTGAAAATAATTTTAAAATCATTCTCTCTCAGACATTACAATAAATAAAGATAGCATTACTTCTCAGGGACTTAATAACACTTAGTGTAAAACATGTATTTCTATTCAAGTTTTACAACCTTATCTTTATCACTTTTTTTGATAAATATCACAGTATAAATAAAACAAATGGAACAGTATTTTGTCAGCTTGGATTAAGGTAATATATATTTAGCACACAAACGGCCCACATAGTGTTTATTTAGACAGGACTGAAAACTTTCCAATTTTTTCACTTGTCAGAGTCTTCAAGGCACTGCAAATTTTTTAGTCAAGCTTAGACTGAACATTCAAAATTTCCTCTATGTTTAGGAGTCAAAACTGAGGTTTAGGGCCCAAGAAGAATTTTCCTTTCAACTACTTTAAAATTATTCTGTTTGAGTTTAGTTGGTTATAGTTGCTCCAATTTGTTCATATTTTGAATGACATAAAAATTGGGATGCCAGACACCTTGCAAAATTGCCTAAAGAAAATGTGATCTTATGATTTTTCAAATGCTTTTCTGTTTATGCACAATTTCAATTCAACAGTTGCTTTGGTTCGGGGTTTTTTTTTTCCTTACTTTCAAAAAATCATCTCCTTTAAAAAAAGAATAATTAAAAAACCAGTTCACTAACATGCCTAATTTGAGACTCAGAACTGCACTACCCATCCTTGACGGATAGCTGTTTATTTTCTACCTTTATAAATAAAAACACTGCACTTGCACTGCTTTTAGCTTCACTTTTAATATGCTACATTCTGTGTTTCTTCCTTGCAATTCTCAGAAGCATTTCCAAACTTTTTGCTCATTTGGTTTTATAGTTTCCTTGGGCACACCTTTCTTGTCTGGTCAAAAGTGTATTTCCAGCATGCCTGCTGATTTCTGCAGCCAATGGATTAGACCCATATATTATCTGTATATTTCATTTTTGCCAGCAGTTCTAGAAGATTTACAGGGCTGCTTTAAAAGATATAAACCTCTCCATTATGGCAATCTATTCCCCTACCATATAGTTCTTTTGCTATAGTGGAGACGCAAAAGAAGAAAATATCAATAACTTAAAACTAAAATTGTTTGGTTCAATCTTTTAAACCAGACTGTATTTTTAATATCAGGTACTATGGGGTCTACAAATAAAAAAAAAAAAAGAAGACGATAATAAACATCACTCAAGTCTTGGTCTTTTAATCAGAATATAACTAGCAGTGAGGGGATCAATACTTTGTTTATGCCTCTGTGACCATGTTCAGATGTCCTAATGCAGTTGCTGAAATATCAGAAAAACAAATTGAATCCTGACCAGTCATTGAGTCTTGACCAGAACCCCAAAACATGCGTGGCATCTGTGAGGACTTAGAGAAGCACAATTAATTGTCTCAAACACTGTCAAAGAAAGAAGATCCCACAAGGTAAGCCACAACAACAGGAACTTAAGATGAGCACAGACGGCAAATGATACCAGACCTTAATGGAGGTGAAGGTTTGGAATTACCACACTGGACAAAATTCCACTGTGTAGACTATGGGAAAAGTGCAGACAACAACAACAGGAAGATGTCGGGCCTGGTGAGGCAGATAGGCAACCTATCTGAACAAAAATTCCCACCATGGCAAACTGAGAAAGGAAACAGCTGGTTGTACGCCATCCCAAGTTGTGGGAACAGCATGTACACCTCGTGGATTCCCAGTACTTGGATTCAATAAAAATGGCATCTCCAGGAAACTCTGGGGAACCCACCACCAAACCAGAGTGAAGAAGGACCAGCAGGACACCACAGGAATCCACGTGGTGATATCTTTGTTTAATATCTCTCTCTCTCTCTTCTGTCTTATTTATATTTCTCTACCCTACATTTATTGTTAAATAATATCTGTACAATTGACTTTGGCATATGGTCTCATTAGCACCTTAATTTGGGCAGAGGCATTTCTTAATAATCAGATCCTAACAGCATGTGTGAGGCACTGTCCCTGGGGAATAATTTTTTTCCTTGCCTCAGATGTATCAGGGCATTACTTATGCACATTAACAGACAATTCTAAGACTTCTAAATGAAAAATCTAAACACCTGGTAATTATGGATGGCCTTGCAAACCCTTGTCAGCTACATTTTGGAGATCTGAACCAAAAATAAGACTTCATTCTACCTCAAACTAACATAACTTCAAATCTCAGTCCCCTTTTAGCGATCAGAAAAAGCTTTTATTAATTATAATGAGTTTCAGATCAAAAATTTGAAGACTTTCAGGAGATATATTTGAGTTTGATGGTAGGTGAGTGGTACAGCAAGACTTGCTCAAGAGTATTTCCTACACTTGTTCCAGAGTACTTTTCCAGAGCACTTCCAAACTGTGGGATGACTAATAATCCACAGCCCATCCTCGCCTTTCTAGATTATTGTGCATTTCTTCATGAAGTCTAAAATCAGTAATCAAACAATAAAACCAGAAATTATAAACACTAACTGACTACAGCTTTGCTGATTCATGCACTCTCTAGCAGGTTATCCCTCTAGAACTAATTGGAAAATTCTGTTTCTCTTGAACCGATGAGCCTGCATCTTTAGAAGATTTGAACTTGAAATTCAGGGTCTCTGGAATAAAAGACCCATCTCCCCTTCTTGAAGACAATGTTTGTAAATGAATAAATGAACAAACAGCTCTTAATCTTACTTTGAAGACTTTACATCAGGCTCTAGAGAAAAACCAGGCAGTTTTCCAAAAGAATTTTTACAGTCAGCACACTGAAAGCAGTCTATCAGTAACAAAAGGGGAAAAGCAAATTCAGCTGAATTAAAACTGCTCTAGATAAAAAGGGAGAAAAGACAACAATGATGATTAAGAAAAAACTGTATATACTGGTCACATTGTTCTACTGCTTAAAAGTGCTAATCTGTCACAAGGAATTAGCTCAGTACAAACAAACAAACAAAAAAAAAAAAAAAAAAAAGAAAGAAATCCAGTAAATGTTATAAGCTACGTGTACCTGGGCTGCTGAAAGAGCAGTCAATAAGAAGAGTTAACATATACTAGAGGTATATACATTGTCACATCAGGGGTTTTACAAATTAAGGCATTGCTGGGGACTACACGAGAGAGGAGAATGGCAAGCATAGTTTTTACCAAGAGGCTGGGGAAAAACTGACTTACCTGGGATCAATGAAAGCTTTCAGAGGCACAAGGAAGGTATGGAGGTGTCCTGTGAAATGACACTACTCTGGAGTCCTCAAGGAGCTTTTCTGGAGGGCAATCCACTTCTGGAATATATACTTTTTTTGGTAAATCACACTTAAGTTAGATGAAGTTTCTCAAGACTTGTCCTCCTGAAGAGAAAAAGTTACAGGCTTCACATCATAAATGGAAAAATCACAGAGTTTACAGAAGTCCAGGTTTTTGCTTTTTCTTTTTATAAGGGAGACTGCCTCTGAGTCTTCATTCTCCTTGTTATATACTCTCATTCTTTCTCCTTAGAACCACTGCTGTCACATTTAATCACACACAAATTAAGGCTAACAGATGAAAAAATAAAGGAAATCAAATGCAGAATCTGGTTTTCAGCAGAACAGCTTCTATTCTTATTGAAAACAGGCAGAATTTTAGCTTATTTTATTAAAATTCAGAAATGTACTAAAAAGTTCTACACATTTACACGCACTCTATTTCTGCCATCTCTGTAACCGAGACAGGAAAATATGTTGACAATTACCACTGCTTTGCTTTAGCCTGTCAGCTGTGTTTTTCTCTCTCATAAAAGCCAAGGAATTACATACACAGGGATTGTGCTCTGAGATGCTACAGGGCAGACCTGGCCAAAGAGAGGAGTCCTGCCTCTGGAGGTACATAGATTCAGTGATCTAACAGGATGTTTCACATTCAGGTTTTGTGACTGAGTTCATGCCAGACATAACTCCTATCTATGTGCATATGCCTCCCATTCCTCATGAAGTAATCCATGAACATTCACTGGGCTTCTGGGGAACAGAAGAATCTCACACCACAACCACTACTCAGTAAAGGACTGGCAGAATTCGTCCTGCTGACGTTTGGGAACCTTGTCACTCTCATCTGGTATCACTTTCTTCTTGGTCTTAATTTAATTTATTGCACATAAATTAGTTTATAGGTTGCCTTTTATTTTCTGATCCTCTCTAATCTTTTTGAAAGGATGTGAGAGTTGGAGCAGAAGTATCCATACATTTAATTAATACATCTGTTACACACTGAAAAGTTATGAAACATCAAAAGCAGTCATCATTCACCTATTTTTGGATTTATTCAATTGATATCATCAGTAAAATTCTTACTGTTTTCAGTGAGTTTGGGACAATGCCAAGTCATTTTAAAAGTCTCCTTTTCCCTTTCTAAAATGTGCTAAAATTTTAATTATATTGTAAACGTGATCAACTTTACCTTTCACAGAGAGATGTTAGTCTTTATCACCTCCTAATATATATTACATGGAAGTATTTTTTTAAAAATCATAGTACTGCCTCCAAAAGAAATCTGTATTAGCAGAGAGAGACATTTTTCTTGCCTACATCTATAAATTGTAAAAAGTAAAGTTAAATTCAAGCACTCAGCCATTTGTAACCACTTTGTCTTAACCTTCTATGGTTTTCTGTGACGTTGCAAACTCAGTGTCCCAAAACTCTGTACTAGAGAAGCAGTCTTATTACCCATGGTTGTTTATTTTCTTCTGTGTCATTTCTGTTATTGTGGCAATTCAAACAGGAAAAAGAAATCTTCTGATCCTTAAATAACAGGAACTAGACAAATGCACAGTCATAAAATATGACTCAGCCTTCTTTTACCTGAAGTATTCATTTCTGATGCTGTCCTTTAATCAACCATCACTAACTACAAAAATAAACCTGTAGAAAAGAGAGTGATATTTTTTTCTGAATCCAACGTTTTCATAACTTCATGTTAAATCTAATCTTATTTAACAGCTCTGCTGATAGCCATTAAGATGGCAGCAACTGAGTACTGTTATTAGAAGGGCTGGCAAATATCAAAAAAGACACAATATCCACATTTATTAGAGGCTCATTTCCAAGAAAAATGAAGCTCCCACTACTAGAAAAAAAAATACATGTCAATAAAAAAAGGTAAAAGGACTGACCTAAACCTAGCAGAAAAAAACAATATTTGCTAATGTGTGCTAGAACATATATTCATGTTCCACAGAAGTGGAAAGTGAAACAATCAGAGAAAAAATTCTTATTTGGAGAGTCACCAAATGGGGGCAGAGGGAGGGCCAAACTGCCTGTGTATCATACAGTCCATTCTTTGTTATATGTAAAAGGGACATGTACTGGAGACAGAAGGTTTTTTGAAATGTTTAAAGCAATAAAATTAGTGGCATTAAATCTTCTTTAAAATATCAGATTCTTATGCATGCATTATTTTGTTACAGACAATAGAAAAGAATCTCTTGTGGTCTTTTTTCGTGTACTTATCTCCAAGGGCAAAAGGAAAATTTGCTATAATGTGCAAGAACTTAACTGCCAGAATCACTCCAGAAAGTTCCAAAGCAGGTCCCCTTTTTCTTCAAGTCAGTTTCCAGTAGACAGTTACAGCACTTTCTCTAAAACAGGGTATCTGTGGCTTTACCAATCCAAAAGGCAAAAATAAATTTCAACCCAAATGTTTCTGCCTCCTCTTGTATGATCAAGCTAAATCTGAATCCTGAATCAAGCACTGAACTTGTTGATTCCTTACCTGAATATCTGTGTGCAATTCCCTTCCCCATCACCCTCCACAAAGCAGCAGCCTCTACCCTTCCACATCTGGAAGCAGAAGCAAGTGCTTACACATCTGCAATCTTTCCAGAAATCTCTCTCATCAGCCTTTCACTGTGAACCTTACTGAAGGGACTATACATTGGCTAAATCTATGGCAGCCCAGAAAGGCGGGGGAAAAGAAGGTGGCTACATAGTCCATGGACACACAAGAGTGTGTGTGTGTCAAAATTTGAGTCTGCATTTTGGGCCACAGCTATGGAGAACAAAACCCCGTTAGACATCGGGAAAGCAGAAAAGGATCCAAAGAAGCAGGATGTTAAGGCTCATTCACACAATCAGCATCAAATGAAGGATAGGGAAAGGGATATGGTCTTCCATTCCAGCCCTCAGACTTTCAGGAGGAAATTTTTGAGCATCAGGTTCTGATGACATACAAGAGCTGGATAAGGTCTTGGGAGACTGCTTAAATATAAGTACTGAAAAGCATTATTATTTTATAGGTAAATTTTAATTTTTTTATAGAACACTCTAGAGTAGTTTTGCACGTCCTTCCAAATTTTGTATATTTTCTTGGCAGAGTTGACTGAAAAAAGGAAACACTGGTTTCGGATATTTTTGCAAAGAAATTTCCTTCAGGTGTTTCTGATAGAAAATTAGTGGACTTCATTTGTTACCCTAGCTCTAATGTATACTTGCTGCTAGAATTGACTACACAATGCAGTGTGGGACTTGGCCATGAGCACCTTTAAGTCATTCTGGTGGTTTTAGCCACTCTGCAATACCTCATAAGTAATACCAATAGAAAGAAAATAAGGCTTTCTCACATAGCAAAATATATTCTCATATTCAGACAAAGAACAGGTGAGGGAGTCTGGGCTGCATTCCTGCAGAACAAGAACAGCTTCTTTGTCCTCTTTCGGCTGTACACATTACAGCACTTGCACAGTTCTGTACATGCCGTGTAGCCTTTCTCACTTGATACTGCAGAACTAGAGGGAAGTACATAACGCTGAGATGTGAGTCCACAAGGTCCTTTGTTAAATTTTCTTCCACTAGCACTGATAAATTAACCAATTAAAAATAATGCTTTCTCCTCTAAAGGAATTTTGTGGTAAACCAATAGAGAATAGCATGGAGTAATATAGATTGAATTTCAAGTCAAAATTGTAGCAACAAGTATACATTAGAGCTGGGGAAAAATTCAAGTCCACTAATTTTCTACCAGAAACACCCAAAGGAAATTGATTTGCAAAAATATCAAAAAACAATGTGTCCTTTTTTCAATCAACTATGCCCAAAAAATGTACAAAAATTGGAAGGACATGAAAAACTATTATAAATTTGTTTTTAGTTTTTGGGTTTTTTTAATTATAAAATAGTCATGCTTTTCTGCAGTTATATTTAAGCAGCATCCCAAGACCAGTTGTATTAATCCGAGTGGCAGAAATGGACTAATTGACAGAAAAGGGTTTGTGTTGTCTTGTCATAGTATTAAGCATTTGGAGAAGGCTGGATATTTCTAGTACAGAGAGTATTAGTAGTGCAGTGTTTAATGGACCACAGGCAAGTGGTCCACGAGTCAGGCAAATTGTCCCAAACATCTGTAGATGAGTCATTCCTGCTTTATTCCTCCTTCTGCCACATGTTCCTGCCCCTGTGCCTGCTCCAGCTCTCACTTGGCTACCTCATGGGCACTAAAGCCATGAAAGCATACCTGCCAAGGCTGCAGACTGGTTTTTTTTCAAGTAAATGAAAGCCTCAACACAACATAAATTTTTCCAAAATAAAAGGAACTGTATCATAACAAGCTGTTTTAAGTGTCCCTTTTGAAGCTTTTATTAAAGAAAAGCAGAGAAAATATAAATTCCAGTGCTTCTTTCTATACAGGTACATTAGAAATGAGCAAGAAAACCTTCAGAAGCGGTTGATTTTGTCACTGCAAATACACTTACTGCAATACAAACCTGGATAAATTAGTGAGGATAATAGATTTCTCTGATCTTGGTAAGCTGATAACAGGAGACATCTGAGCTCTCATGTTTCAGGGGATGCTCAGCCTCTATTTGAATTACTGTTGTTTTATCCAGAGCAGCCAGGGCCCCACAAGTTTGACTTCACGTGACAGCTCAAGCACATATTTTTAATGAGGGATAGGCATGTGTTTCACATAGAAACACACACACACACACAAATAGACACAGAGAGTCTTGAAAACACGGGAACAAAAGGGTTTTTAAGAAATGGTAAATTAATTACTGTGCAATTCCAAGCTTAAAAGCAGTTGCTTAATACAGTCCAATAGATACAAATCATGGCACAGCCCTAGAGCTTAAACAATGCGTGTGTGACCATACAGTAATTTAAGCTGTGAATGACAGCCAAAATATTCAGGTTCAGAGTATTTAGAGTTTTTGAAAAGTAAGTAAAGTAGCTCAGGTACTCACTAAGAAGAATGTGAAACATAGATGTCCTTACTGGAGAAAACTGTCACACTCAGGTATTCCAATATTGTCATCAAGCAAAGAAATCTTCACATGGAGAAAGGTAGAAATGTAATAAACTTAGACAGACATAGCAACAAAATGTTCAGAAATACTCAGAGCCAGGGAGTTGGACAAAAGCATTATTGATGCCATACCATTTATATGCATATGGGCAAATATTAGAGTTTAATTTAGCAGTACTTTCAGGTAATACTTTACAAATGTAGTTTTTCATTGCAGTGTTTTATATGTCACTGAAAACTGCTAATTCTCATGCATATTAAACTGTTATCTGTTGCAAAATGTTAAAATGTTAGGTTAAAAAATATTCTTGTTTCTTTGTATGTGCCCTTCGAGCTAATTCTGTCTTCTAGCAAGAGTATCTCAAAGCAGTAAGAATAAGCATTCAAGATAATCGTTTTCTTTATGGATCTTCTTCCCTTAGAAGTGCAGCAGATGAAGTAACAAGGAATCTGCCCAGCAGGTGAATTTCTATTAAGGCTTTCTGTGTCTTGGCGGTGGCTCGCAGCATTGACATTCTTTCACAAAACACTTTGTATCAAGGAATCAGCATTTTTCTAGTGACAAGCCATTTAATAAAATTCCTGAGGTGGTCCAAGTACAACGCCTAAACAACAGTGATGCAGTTAGGATGGTTTAAAAGGTGTGCCAGAATGTAAGTTTATTGCCATGTGTAAAACAATCTGCAGCACACACAAAGGATGGTGGCTCACTGGAGAGAAAAAGAGGTCGTTGTCTTTGCAGCCTCATGATTTTGTTCTCCGCCTCAACCTCTCATGAGGCAGAACATTTCCTGCACGTTCCAGAATTACTCTTCTGAAATGGGAGAGTCATGCTTTCTGAGCTCAACAGCTTCAGCCCTGGCTGACACCAGTGCCTGCTTTTAGCCTGTCATTAGCCAGCACACTATCTGACCTGCCCTGTAAAAGCATGATCGCGTCAAACCACGGTTTCACACCAGTGGACACATCCAATACGCTCATGTGAAGAATGCATTTGTTTCACAACTGCCCCAACCTGCTCTCGTATTCCTCGCTGCTTAGCCAATAAAGCCTCCTGCAACACAAAGTACACTCCAGGCTGATGCTCGACATATTACCTCTGTGGTGAAAAGACTTCACAGACTGTCAAATAAATTCTTCTTAGAACACTATCCTAAATTTCCGTTAAGCTATAGGAAATAAAATATTTTGTAATGTGTTTCCAAACACATAGTCATTTGTCCTCTGAGTGCCCCAAGAATGTTTACAAACTGCTGTGCAGGCTGGATAGTAAAGCAGTTCTGGTTAAAAGGTCACTTTAAGGGTTTAGGGCAATAATGGTCCAGTTTATAGAAGTGAGGAAGCAGAGGCCATAGAAAGGTAAGGGCTGAAAATGAAACATAATAAAAACTACAATTTCACTCAGTTGTTCTACAGGAATGAACAACATCATCCACTTCTACTTTCCCCTGCTGCCTAGAAGGCCCTTGTTACAGCTGCAGTTTATAAGGTCGATCACTTGAAGGTATAAAATTTTCCTTTCTATGAGCAAGTATGCAAACTACTCAGGGAAATTTGGACAGCAAGTAAACTTTCCTGAATACGTCGGGAAAATTTTTTTTAAAAAGTGTTGGAAAGAGAGGATCTTCAATTCATGAAGGGAAGATGGATTTTTTTTATTAAGAGAATAACAGAAATCTGAGACTTTCTGCTCCAGCTCTGTCACAGGCCCTTTTATGACCCTGACCTGTGGTCTGAATACATTTCTCTTGAAGTCAACACAAGTTTTATAATTGTCTTTACAAGAATCAGCATGATTTAAGAAATTTCAGCAGTGCTTGTTGACCTCATATCCATCATGGAACAGCACGATGCAGACACACACCACTGAGGCTGTGCTCATAGCATTCAGCTGGTGCAGCCTGGCCCCTTCCCATGCAGAGATCCCAGCTGGGGGTGAAAATAGCGTTACCCAGTGCCATGCTGTGCCCGTGCTAGTAATCTCTCCCTCTCAGCCTACCTACACAAGAGACATCTTGACATTATAACAAAGAGACTAAATGAAAGACAGACACTTGACAACTGGACCTGGCAGCTAGCCATTCCGCAGGAGTCAGTGCAATAAATGAAGGGGCAAACTCATGCATAATCTAAATCATCGTTGCACGAGTTTATATCTTTTTTCTTTCCTTCTGTAGGAATTGCCAACTCTTTGTTACTGCGAGTGTGGGAACACCAAAATCACCAATAATTTACCTAACGGACTGAATTTAGATTACTACACACTTGACGTGATTGATCTTAGAGCTGAACAGCTTCCTAACCTCACTGCTGCCTGATTTAGCTTTATTTTAGAAGGTATACCTTCCAAACAAAAAAAAAAATACTCTAAGTTGAAGGAAAACAGTTTTAATTTAGGTCTAGTACCGCCTAGAACACAAGTTTGAGCCCTGTCTCCATCATATTCACAATTCACCTTACCACTGGAGTTCACAAGTAGAAAGGGAAAAGCAGGGTCCCATAGGATAGGTGGCATGAAAATTGCCAAAAGAAATCAAGATGCCTGTGTAAGATCTCCATTCTCTTGTATGAAGTCTCCCAGCTGAGTTAATATATAATCTTTCAGAACTTCAATCAAAAGTATTTTTATTTTAAGAAAATCATGCAGTAGAAAAACACTATAATCATTATAATCTTATAGCCAAGTGCTAAGCCGCATAACTTTCTCAACCAAGAAACAGAAGGAGAACAGTAAGACTAAGGGATCTGCAGCATTTAGGTTCCTGTCTCTCACTTTCCAAATTATCTAGGATAAGTTCCTTCACCAGCTTTTGTCTCAGTTTCCTCATCCACAAAATGGGTGCCATGATATTGTTCTGCTCTCTCAAGTGCTTCGAATTTTGTGGAATTTTGTTTGCAGTCACAGTTGGGAAACTGATGCCATTTTTAACCTAGAAATGAAACAACACATGCTTTCGAGTTAATATTAGTCTAGGAGGTAATATAAAAGCTGGTCTTTTTTTGGAGGCCTCCAGGGACAGTTATGGAAAAATGTCCACAAAAAACCACCCCCACAGGGATGCATACAGTTTTATAAGTTTAATAAATTAGCATAACTGACAAAAATCACCAATTAGGAGCACAAGTGGTGATGCAGTCGGCAGTGACATCAGCGCAGCTGCGACAGGAAAGGCAAAAGCAGGAGGTCTCCTGGTGCTCCTGGTTCAGTCATATCGCTGGCAGACGAGCTGCTGGCAGACCTGGAGGAGGCAGTGGAGGAGGAGGATGAGGCCGAAGGCTCCGAGGCAGGGGGAGGAGCCTCCGATCGAGGACATGAGGGGGCAGCCAGAGTCACCCAAGGCTACGGAGTCTGTGCAGAGCATTGCCAAGCTCTAGGGGTTCAAGACGTTTGCCAAGATCATGCAGAAAATCAATGAATACACAGGGAAACAGTCCAAGGTGGCCGAAGTTTTGGGGTCGGTGGAGGCGGCCTCCAAGTGGCTGATCATGGATGCCAACAACCTCATGGTGGAGACTGAGACATCAACACCATCCACAAGTTCATCCAGGACAAATATTCCAAACAGTTCTCAGAGCTGGACTTGCTGGTGCCAAACGCCTTGGATTGCATCTGAACCATCAAGGAATTGGAGAATTCCCTGGATAAATACAAGAACAACAGAAACGTGCAGCAGATCCAGCAGACCAACACCACCATCATGATGGTCAGTGTGACAGAGTGACCACTTGTGCTCCACCACCCAGGGGCAGCTGCTGTCGGAGGAGGAGCTGGGCAAGATCAAGGATGCATGCAACATGGCCCTGGTGCTGAGTGAGCCCAAGCTGTGCATCTAAGAGTACATGGAGTCCCACATGTCCTTCATTGCCCCCAACCTCATCCTCGGGGCCTCCAATGCCACCAAGATCATGGGGATGGCAGGGGGTTTGACCCCGTTGTCCAAGTTGCCAGCCTGCAACATCCTTCCTCTGGGGCACCAGCACCAGAGGCTCTCCACATTCTTCTCCACCTCCATCCTGCCCCACACCGGCTTCATCTACCACAGCGACGTCATCCAGTCCCTGCTGTCGGATTTGAGGAGAAAAGGGGGGTGGTTCGTGGTGGCCAAGTGCACTCTGGCAGCCAGAGTGGACAGCTTCCATGAGCACCAGGACGGGAAGGTGGGATACGAGCTGAAGGAGGAGATCAAGCGCAAGTTCAACAAGTGGCAGAAGATCCCTTGGTCAAGCAGGTGAAGCTACTGCCTGCACTGCTGGATGGGCAGAGGAAGAAAAGGGGGTCTGTTGGTACCAGAAGATGAAGGAACCCTTGGGGCTGATGGAGATCTGCAAACAGGCCAACAGGATGAGCTTTGGGGAGAGCAAGGAGGACACCTACCAGGAGGACCTCAGGTTCAGCCTGGGCCACCTGGGCAAGGCTGGCAGTGTCTGCGTGCACCAAACCCAGGTCAACAAGGCCACCAACACGTGGATCAGCAAAACCCTGCAGAGCATCCTGAAGAAGCAGAGTGTCATCTACAGAGGAAAATCCACAATCTGGAAGCACAGCTTGGGCATGGCCTCGAGCGTGGCCTTCACCCCCCTGCAGGTGTTCAAGATCGTGAACCCCCAGGCGGCCAAGAAGAAATTGGCTGAGGCCAACCAGAAATATTTCTCCAGCATGGCCAAGTTCCTCAAGGTCAAAGGGGGCAAAAGTGGGGTCCCCACCCCCCCTGAGCACCCTGGGAGGCCCAAATCCCACCTCAAATTCCTGGGGAACCCCCAACCTCCCCCCCTCCTGTGTCACCCACCCCTTTCCTTTTTCATCAAAATTTGGGTTTGGGGGAAGTTTTTGCAGGTTCTTCAAGGTCAAGGGGAACAAAAATAGCGTCTCCAGCCCCTCGACCCCACCGGGACCCCCAAATCCCACCCTGCAACTCCCAAATTCCCAGGGATTCCCTCCTAATGTTACTTTCCTGAAGTTTTTATGAATATTGGAATTTGTGGTTGGAGTACCTTGGGGGAACTTTGGGGGGATTGAAGGAGCATCGGAGAGTCTTGGATAGATTTTGGGAGGTCCTGAATAGATTTTGGGAGTCTTGGGGAAAAAAAAATAAAAAAAACAACAAAGAAAACAAACAAAAAAAATAGGCATCAAAATGACCCTGGAATTTGCAGAAAATTTGTGCCAGAAGACATACTATGCAGCACAAGGATCTCTGGCTTCAAGTAAGATGTGCAGCAAATGTGAAAAATATATCGCACAATGCATCAAATGCAGCTGAATATTCATTAGACAATATCAGGTGGTATTTATCTACTTAATTTATTCTGCTCAAATGACACTCCTGGCTTCAACAGCATTTACACAATTGTATGATAATAAAGACCTCAGTCATGAAAGCTTTACTGGAAACTAAAACACTGAATAAAAATATATCATGTTTATGAATGTTTTCCAGGATTTCATACTTGTTCCTGCTCCAGCAATAATGCTATTTTCTGTTTTGCAGGCCAAATGCTAGGAAGCCTTTTCCCCAGCTTGTTTTTAATAATACTTTTTGTATGACGGTTGAGTTCATGACCCTCTTGGCTGGTAGGAAGGGACTGTCCTGTCTTCAGTCCTTCACTTCCTGCTCTGCCGGCATGATGTGTGTGAGAACACACTCCATTCTCCTCCTGCCTGGGAACGAGAGCAGGGACAAGAATGGGGACCAGGTCCTCTGTCCATGTTCCTCCTGCCCCTTTCCTTCCCTCTCAAGAGGGCCTCAGACACTATCTTCTCACACTTCAGCTGGGTGGGAGGAAAGGGTAGAGCTTCAGCAGCAGATAAAGACACAGAGGACTTAAAACATGGGAAGTGCTGGTTCCAAGGTCTCTCTGACTAATGGGGCTGCCTGGCCCTTTCGTAGGAAGGTGAAATGTCCCATTAGACCAAGGCTGTGAAATTGACATGATAGAAGGCAGGCCTTCTCCTTGCCTACATCCTCATGGTGAAGATCTTCCCCTTCATCCTCTCTGCAAACCTGCTCACGGCAATCACAGGCACAGTGGCACTTGAATCCTGTGAATTACTCAGCTGCTCTCCATGAAAGACAAGCCCTTGATAACTAACAGAAAATATGACAAGAAATGGCTTTTTGAGTTAGGAATTCTTCCTGACGGCCCCCATACAGCAGCAAGTGCCACAGACAGGGAGCCATTTGTAGCTCTCACAATGTGTCCTGCCATTATTGCAAAATTAAACTTGAATTATAGAGCTGCAAAAAGGCAGTGGGTTTTTGAAAGCATGATGTGCTGGTTTGGACACAAATCCAGTAGGAAACAACCAAAAAGGGGCGTCTCTCTCTCTCCTGCCTGCCAGGCAATCATCCCAAGACTCATGAAGATAGTCTTACACTGCCATACATTTACATGCTTCCCGAGAATCCAGATAAACACTGAAATGTAACTTGTTTGTTTGTTTCGCAACTACAGTCCTGAAGTGCTTTGTGCCAAATAGCAAAGCTACTAGGAAATCTTTTCTCAGAAATTTTCAAAAGCTTTCTAAAAAAACACAGCACTTCCCAATTGTAGAGGGTATATCTAAAAAAGCAGCAAGAATCTCTGCAAAATGAGGACTTGAAATAAATCTATATTCCTTCAAGAAGCTTAATAGGAAAAAAAAATTCTTTTTCTGTCCCAGGGAAAACAGCTTGTAAAGAGGGCTTTGTTGGTTTGGTTTGGTTGGTTTGGGTTTTTCCCCTAGTTTTTGTGTTATTTTGTTAAGGAATCTGGAAATAATATTTTCAACAAAAAAAATAATTTTAGGTTATGGATTTGATACTGTGATTTGGGACATCTTGTATTTCATGAACATATTTTGCTTTTATCAGATACAGACATTTGTTATTATAGTACTCTTACCATTTAATTAAAAAATAATTTCAAGGAAAAATTTGGTTCTGTTTCTAAGCTTCAATTCCCCTCTGGAATTTTGATTGCCATTTGAAAAGAGTCACCATACTTCTACTTATGTACAGCCACAAGAATTTCTAATAAGAAATACTTTCTATGAATTCAGTAAAAATTACATTCTCCAGATAGAGAATATATCACAACTTACATTAAAGTATTATAGCCTGACTTAACAATTTATCTATCAGATTTTTTCAAGAGAAACTCACAGCTAAATAATCTGTGTTTCAGAGAATGGAAGTAGTCTGGCTAGGCAATGGATTAGTGATTGCAAATAATTGATCTGGCTAAGCAATGGATTATAGAGAATGGTATTCACAATATTCAAAAATAATCCACAACAAAATAAAACACTGATTTTTTAATGATAGATAGTTAGCACACGGATCAAAGCTAATCAAATTTATTTTTACAAATTAATTATCTGAAAACTTTAGCAGTAAATTATCTGTAGATATGCTGTAATATTTTTGTAGTGTTTAATGACTACATTTTAGCCAGGGGTTTATTCACAAACTGGTGAACAAGCATTCATTATTTATGACTGCCCCTGTGAATCACACAGGACGATTTCTGTTCCAGAACTGGGTGACCGGCACTCTGTAAAAAAAAGAAGAATCACATTTTCCTACTGCAATGTGATTTGCAAAATCTCAGACTATGTTCAGTGAACATTACAACACCAAAATAGAAAAGATTATCCTTTTAAAAGATTATCCTGAGAGGACATTTTTGGACAAATATTTCTATAACAAGTTACTTAATTTTCCTGATAGTCCTGCTTTCATATATACTCATGAATAAATCTCACACCCCAAAGTTGTGCAGGCACACAAATAAGACGCAGAAGGGCAATAAGCTTTATTGACAAGAATATTTACAAGCATCTTTTGGCTACAGTTACCTCCAGCTGAGCCTTACACACCTCCTGAGCTGCCACACACACACCAAGGAAGTGCATCAAAAACATTTTAGAGGCAATTACAGCAGGAAGGAGGAGTGAAGTGAAAGGTGTGTATTATATACAAACAAAAAAAAAAAAAAAAAAGCACTACAAAACCACTTCAAGATGACTTTCATAGTCTCTGGAAAGAAAATTCTCTCTCCACACTGTGAGTTCCACATTTTGATGTTCCAAGGTGGTGGAAAATTAGGCCTGCAGGGAAATTCCTGGCACAAGCTTCTCATGGCAGGGAATTGTTTTTCTGACAAGAAGCAAGAAGTGATGAAGGATGTTCTTAGGCCATGAATTAGTTTTGGTTTCTTCGCTGCTATCAGATACTTAAAATAAAATGCTCCCAAGGTCTAAGAAAAAGGAAGAGGCAAAGATTTCCTGTAATAAAACTAGATATAGGAATTACATATGTGTTTAACTCTTGTTGATCATATGATTTCATATGCCTAAACTAGCATCCACTTGTGCAAACCCATTAAATCATAGAATTATTAAGGCTAGAAAAGATTTTTAAGGTCATTGAGTCCACCATTAACCTGACACTGTCAAATCCATCTCTAAGCAATGTGTCTAAGAACCACCTTAGTACTAACATGTAAAAAATAATCTCTCTACACAGCTGAAGAAAACCCCTATTCTAATCCTCAAGATCTTTGCAGAAGTTGCAGCTCCATTTCAAAAATCCTTGTCTCTAAACCCTTTTCTCCAAACTATTCAAACTTTATCTGAACATATGTGAAAAGAAAGAATGAGATTAACTATGATTCCATCAATATATGGATGACTTCAAGGAATATCGCCTTTAAATCAGTAACTAACATGATCTCCAAGCACTCATGACTGCACAAAGCCAGCAGCTGTTTGGGCCAAGGAGAAGACAGCAGAGAATGGAAGTCCACAAGGAATGTCCTTCCTTTATGACTCTAGGATCACTGGATCATCACAGAGTAATGGAAAAATTCAGGCTGGAAGGGACTACAGGGGGTCTCTAGCCCAGGTCAAAGCTGGATACACTGATCTCCACAGACCATAAACCAGCTCACAGCTGGAACTATTTTGAGACCCTTATGTACTATTGTCCTTAAGAAATTGTGTGGTGGATTGTAACCCACCCTATCAGATTCTGACCCTATCAGTCTGACCATGGTGACCCATGACTTTATGGACACCTGAACAGGTCAGATACATCTGAGGATTTCAGTGAGTGCCAAAGGCAATGCTCTACTTCCTTCAAAACTCCCCACAGGTCTACCACCCTGCATTCTCTTTGTTTAAGGCAGAAGACAGACACTAGCTGCCCCAGAGTCTTCCTTCTTCTCCATGCCTAGGGTTTTGTATAAAGGCAGTTTTGAACTGCAGTGCTGAGACTGTTCATAAATGGAGATAGCACAGTTAGCTGCCAGTTCTGCACCTAGATTAGAAGAATTATTGTCTTCTCAGACAAAACCAAGACACCACCCTTCATGGAATTCTTTAGGCAAGTAATCATATCAAGTCATGTATACTCAAGCAAAACATGGGACAAAGAAAGCGAAAGCAAAATGAAACCACAAAGCTGTACGCTGATCATCCTGTGTAACTTGCTGACAGAAGAATAAATAAGAAACTGGGAAATGTCATTAATTCAGCTTGCAATATTGAAGAGGAGTTCATATAAACAAAGAACATGTGAACATGCATAACACCACACCATCATTTTTATGTTTTGTTTGGAGAACAAAATCGTACCTGACAATTCACACTTGGCCTGTTGTCACTCTTTTCCTGCATCCTCAGTGTCTTCTGAATTACAGATCGTATTTCTCAACAGAAAATTGTATTTATCTTTCTCCCTTTGAAATCCTGTTACTACTTTAAAACTGAGAACTAGCAGAAAATATCAGGACCCTCACTTGGAAAAGGCTGTGGTCTTCCATCTCCAGTGAGGGCACCAAATTCAGCATTCATGGATTTCAAACAACATAAGCAATTATGCTTATGTTTTCTAGTTAAGTATAATTTCTGCTGCTTCCTCTACTCCCTGTAAGAAACTGATATTTTTCTCTAGTGAACCAAATATTGTCTGGCTGTCTTTGACATTTTTATCCTTTTTGGAGAGGCTTTCCCACCTGATAAAAGCTCCACACAAAATTGAAGGGGGAGTTTATAGATAGCATCTGCAGTATGTAAGCCCCAAAAATATAGCATGGAAATAGGGAGCAAGAAGAGAGAAACACAAGGATAAAAGGGGTGGGGAGGTTTTCTGTTTTCTGTAAATATATAACAACTCTTTCAGGGCACCCCAAGAAGTGACAGAGGACCCCATAGACTCATCTACAAAGGATCTCTGTCTTACATTTCTTATGTAGGGGCGAATGATCTGTCAGGTTATGCATACTCTCAAATTCTAGGCAGAGTTAATAGGGGTTACATATGAGAAAAATAACACTAACTTGCAGCACTAGCTTATGATTTAGGACAAGGGGAATGATTTTTTTTCTCCATTGCAAACTTGACTGTAGGATCTTCAGTAAGTTGCCTCACCTTCCTGTGCTTCCATTTCTCATCTCTAAGTCGGGACAATAGCGTTTTCCAGGTATACTGTGAGGAAAAAATACATTAAAGACTGGGAGATTGCCCCGGTAGTACAGTGGTAGGAACATAAAGGAGCCAAAATAGAGTTTTGCTATTGAAGGTTGTCATTAAAATACTGAGTAGTGCTCCTTATTAGAGCTGGCTGGAACACTTCCCATCAAATACATACCGATTTCATCATTCAGCTTTCATCAGAGCCAAAAGCTCTTTAAAAAATCTCAGTTTTGACAATGTTTTTGAAGGAAAGGTTTCTTTGATGCGGGCTGGACACCTCAGTTATTTCCAGAGACAGGGGTCATGCTTTTCAAAGCATCTAAGAGGTTTATCTTTGACCCTATGAAGAAGAAAAGGTTGAAACCTAAAAGGCTACTATGCTACACAGTCACCATTGTCCAGCCGGTCCTGCCACTCCTGACTCAGAACACACTGGGTAGAAGAACTCCTGCGCAAAGCAAAGAATGTGCCTCTTCCAAAAAGGCCATGGAAATGAAACTGTTGGGCAGGGTTTTCAGCAACTGCCAGCTAATCCATTCAGAGTCAGCCAAAGTGCTTGGTCTGACCTACCAACTTTGGCATAAGTATGAGCTGCAGCCTGATTATTCAAACCATGATTATTTAAACCTGCATTTGCAGGCCCGAGCATTTGCCTTCCATCTACATTTTTCTATTTTTTTTTCCCCCAATCCCACATCAAGGATATACAATTCCACTTACACAACATTGGGGCAGTTTGATCCAGGGAAAGTTCTGCAACTTTTTTTTTTTTTCAGTTCCTGTATGCACCCTTTGAAGAAGTGTCCCTCATGCCCAACGGTTCAACAGTTCAAGCAATGCCACTGCCTCTACAAATTTTATTGGTTTTTTTTTTTTTTTTTGGAACTAGCAGTAATTTAAGTGTAACCTGATTTGAAGCATATATATACTGGTACTAGCTGCATTAGGGATCATATGGATGGATGTGATTGTTTCATTATGTAGCTTAATGTACAACAGACATTACTGTACAATTAAAAAAAAAAATTAAAAACAAATTTTAAAAAATCCCCAGAAAAACATCTCATGACCTTCCTACGCCCTACAAATGCCTTCAGGTTTCTATCTAGCTGCCTCCTGCTTGGACTGAGACACGTAAAAACCCCTCTGTGCAGGAGCGGGGAAAGGAGTGCCAGTGCAGGAGCGAAGGGTTCAGGCTCCACCTAGTGGGAACAGCCTCCCTTCCCTTGCCAAAACCGCTCCCGGGTGGGCAGGCTGTGCTCCCACACACGGCTGAGGGCTGACAATCGCCCCCAGAAAGGACAGCTGGAAGGACAGATTCTTGTTTAGAAGCTGTGCTCCTCCCTAGCAGACCCGATGGCACAGCTCCTGGCGCTCAGCATCCCGGCGATGCTCAGCATCCTGTGCTTTTCCTGCATCCCCCCGATGAGTCGGTCCCTTACCGTATTGGGCCAGTGGGCTGGAGGTAAAGGGCACAATTTGATCCAAACTGTTTACTGGGATCTGCACATCCCCCTAGGACCAAAAATGACTCTTTACTTCCAAAGCATTTCAGGGCAGAGTGATGCTTCATAAGCAAACGTGGACTTTCCCTCCAATGTTTAATCTCTGTCTCCTTTCTCCCTGAGGCAGCAACTCAAAGAAAATGACCCTCAAAGGGTATGATTTTCTGCTTCACACAAAGCTTGTTATCCTGGGGCTGCTTTTTCTGTTTCCTCTCTTCTATTCTCTTTCTCCCCTCCCCTCTCCAGAACAAAAAAGATCATACATCTCATCAGGATCTGTCTTCACAGGAGATTCTTTTTTTTCCTTCTTTTGACAACTTTCTTTTCATAAGGAGAAAAAGTATATTTCTTTTTTTTTCAATATAATTGTATTCTGCTTTGAGTACTTTGATATAGTAACGACTGTCATGAAGTAGATATGCTGCTTGCTGTTTTATGAAAAAGACATTTAATCTGAAGCACTAATCATTTAGTCTCATGACTTTTCCCATCTGTTACAAGCTTCTTATTTTTGGTGGGAGGGGGTTAATTCTGGACATTTATTTTGTGAGCAAAGTTACAGATTAATTATCTCTAGTGGAAAAAATCTGTGCCTAGCATGTCAAAAATAGTCCTTCCTGAATTCATTTTTCTTTTCAAGGAATTTTAAAGTCCTTCATTTTCACCTCCGTAGAAAGTAAATTTTTGTAATTATGATCTAAGGATAGAAAAGAGTCAAAGATTCAGGGAGATCTAACATCTTTCATTAGACTGAAATAGATAGAAAGAAGAGCCAAGGCTTCACACAAACGCACCTAACACCTGAAGGATGCCCTGCAGACCCCAAAGCAAGTCTTTTTTTGCAGTGAAAATAATATGGATATTCTTTAACTACCATAGTATCTCTTCAAGCAACTGACAGCATTGCAAGGAGTGCCATCACAGATTTTTTTGTCTTTCCAGCTAACAGTAAACAGGAATAAGAAATCAAAATCTGAATGCTGCAGATCTGTTTTCCATAGACAGTTGATTCCATTTTAAAAATTAAAGTTATGCAGTGAAATTTAAATAAAGCAGGTTTCATACTCACATCCTGATAAAATTAAAGATCGTGTCTGATACTGCAGAGGTCTAACAGTTCAGCCAAGTATGTCAATGGCTTCTCTGATATCTCCCTGCACTGGTCTCATCACTTATCTGTGCAAGTGCGTTTGGGCCCCGCTCTGGCTCTCTTGCAACCAGAAGTAAATTCCCTCAGCTTTCAGTTGAATAAAGGTTTATGTACAAATCCAGCAGAAGAGATCTAAAAAGGCAGGCAGTTGTAGGAGATGTTTGGGCTTGGATACAAGGCTGTGCTATAGATGCTTGGACACAAACAGCTTTTTGCCTGCATGGACACAGCATAGGAGAGATGCTCTGATCCTGCAGAAGAGAGATGCAGGACCAGGCAAGCCAATTGCTGGCATGCAGGCATGCATGAACCATCAGCAATGACACTCTATGCTGCTAACAGTCTCACAAAGCACTCCAAGAGGTTTGCTATTTTCTCTCCTTGTCTTTGCAAGACTTGAGTTATGCTTTCTGTGTTGTTTTGTTAGTGGCATTCGGTTATGTTCATACTACTGTGTTTGCTGCTGCTTGACTATTTGCATGCTGTGCATGTTTTTGCTAAGTAATGAGGAACTACTTGCTGCTATGAAACCTGCTGCCTTAAGTAGCCTGTCTTTCCTCCCCTCCATGCTTAAACAAAAAAAAGCTTGAGCTGCTAGTCTAAGGATTTTGAGACCTTTGAGGCTTCATTTTCTCTCTACTCTGCTATTGTATCCCATTACATTTATCTCCTGCCGAAGAGGAGCAGGATCAGGGCCCATTGTAAGCCAGGAGAAAATAAAATTTCCAATGTAAGTTGCACCTCCGCAGGGTAAAGGGGACTAGAAAGAAGAATTTTGCATGGGAGAGAAAGCAAGCAGTATAATGTAGAATTGTACTCATCAAATGAAAACTTTGCTCAGGGAGCTAGTAGGTCTTGTGAGGGACAGCTTGCTCAGGAATCAGGAAACCAACCTTTCCTTCTATGCTAGCTCACAGGATTTGAAGAAAGCAGTAAGAAAGAGAAGCCACCCACAAGAGCTGGGATTTCTCTATCCTGAAGGGAAATAATGAGTTTGATTCATGGGTTCATCACAAGTCATCTCTGTCACTCCTTCCTCCTCAGGGCAAGGACTCCTCACACTCTTCCCCTTCTCCAAAGTGTGGACTCTCCCACAGGAGACAGGCCTCCATAAGCTTCTCCAGTGTGAGTCTTTCCCAGGGGCTGCCGTTCTTCATTAAGTGCTCCAGTGTGGGTCTCTCCCATGGGGTGCAGTCCTTAAGCAACAGGCTGCTCCAGTGTGGGTCCCCCGTGGGGTCACAAGTCCTGCCAGCAAACCTGCTCCAGTGTGGACTTCTCTTTCCTATGGGTCTTAGATTCTTCCAGAAGGCTGCTCCAGTACAGGCTTCCCACAGGGTCACAGCATCCTTTGGCCATCCACCTATTTCAGTGTGGAGTTCTCAGTCTGGCTGATATCTGCCCCACTGTGGATCTCCGTGGTCTTCATCAGGGGCTGCAGTGGAATCTCAGCTCTGGTACCCGGAGTGCTTCCTCGTCCTCCTTCTTCACGGACCTTGTTGTCTGCAGAGCTGTTTCTCACACTGTTCTCACTTGTCTCTCCCGTTGCAGGTTGTGGTGCAGGTTTTCTGCCCTCCCTCTTCTTAACTCTGTTATTCCAGAGGCACAACTACCATTGCTGATCAACTCAGCCTTGGCCAGCAGTGGGTTCATCTTGGAGCCAGCTGGCATTGGCTCTGCTGGACGCAGAGGAAGCTTCTGGCAGTTTCTCACAGAAGCTACGCCCGCAGCCCCCCCACTACCAAAACCTTGCCAAGCGAACACAAGACAAGTAAATACAATAATATTCTCTATCAGACATTGTATTTATTTATGTTTTGGAAATATTGCAGACTTTCTGTGCTAATTTTATTTATTTATTTAAAGGTCATTTCTCATTAAAAGAATAGGTGGAAAAAATGTCATCAACTATTTCAAATATGTAAAGTTCCACACCTGCATAAATGTCTGGAGGACCAAGGAACAGCCTGTGGGTGGTTTTGTTCTGTGTGTTGGTTTGAATCTCCTAATAAAATAAATTTTCAACAAATATAAAGGTAGATGCAGAACATTATTACTGAACCTGTGCATACAGATGTTACAGCTGAGGTATATTAAATAGGCTACACCACCTGATGAATGGCTTGTGCATGTACAGGCAGGAACCAGGTGAGTTAATGAAAAACTGCTATAATTAGGTGACCTTTTTCATGGTGCATGACATACTGAAATTTTGTTTGAATAAGCGAAGTTAAAAAAAGGTATTTCTGTCAATTCCTAAAATATACATTCTCTTGATATATGGCACTCCATATCGAAAGAAGCAAAGACATCATTCATCAAATGTTGTCAGTGGGTACTTCTGATTTTTAAGGCCATTGCCACTTACATAAATAATTCTGAATTTTTTAAACTATTTCTTTATCAATCAGTGAGAACCTTAAAATATTAGGGGGTTTTTTCCTTATTTTTATCCACTTACCAGTGGTCTTCATATGGATAAAAACCAAGTCAGTAGCATGTGGGCAGTGCAAGAGGACCAAGCTCACCCAGGCTCCTTGCCTCCAGTCCTCTAAGCCTTCTTTCCTCTTTCTCCTCATGCTGACCCTGCTTTTATTTTCTGGTGTCCCACCCAAATTACCTGAAGACTTATTCCCAAGGCACCAATTTTTTAAATTGTATGGGCTCATGAACTGTCCATGTGAAAATACAGGTAGTTCCCCCTGGGTTTCCAGTATCGCAGGCTGCAGGCTCTTCTATGAAACGTTCTGCAGCAGAATAGAAGTTTCCATTACATCATACATGGAATGACTTTAATATTGATCTAACGTTTTATACAAGGAAATAGTGTAATATTGCCTTATAAAAATGACTTTCAAATGCTAAATGTCAGCATTTTTAAGGAACGTGAGAACAGCTGTACCTGGTCGGAGACAAGGTCAGACTAATTTAGCATTCTGTCTCCAAGAGTACCCAATTCCCTAAGTGCTTTGTAAAAAGTGTAAGAGGAGCGCAAGCATAGCGAGATGCTCACCTAGGTTACTCTCCCAGCCTCCAGTAATCTGCAACTCAGGAGCTTTTGGCATCAGACTTAATGAAAAATACCAGGAAAGCAATAACATGTCAAAGAAAAGCATGCACAAGCCTACTGCTTTATATATTCACATATATAAATTGAAAACACATATAAGTGTCTCAGTCTGATCCTAAGACTCTTCAAGCAGAAATTTCTTTCAAACTTTTTTGTTAGTCTTACTAACAGATAAACCTCTTATTAGCCCACCCAAAGAAGATACCCCTCTTCATCTTCCTCATCAGTCCTCATCACCAATAAAATCAAACATTGAGTGGCTCAGGATAAGTGGTTAAACAGCAAGGAGAACCAACATAAAATAAAGCTTTGCTGGTAATATTCTGGGAACTTAGACTCAAAGCACCTGTGTGTCAGAAGGGGCCAGTGTATCCATTAGATCTTGTGCCAAAATTGTTAAAAATTACTGCTCAAGGTTAGGCATCTAGAGCTAGGTGCATAGAAGAATTGGTGCACTATAACAGCCATTGGTACTTTGCCATCAGAAGCCTCAGCCACAAGGCTGGACAATTCTGTACAATTCATGGCAGGGGAGACAACCAGTCAGGAATCAGATTTATAGGAAAAAGAAGAAATTTAAACCTTTATGCTCCAAATTGTCATCCTTAAAACCCTTACCCAGCTGCAACCTAAATCTGGATATACTCAGAATCTATTCCTAACTTAATTTTTTACCTTAACATAGTTCAGGTCCCTGGAGTAGTTCTGGATCTGTGTGTTGTGTATTGCCAAGTGTGCCTGGTTTTGATACTCATGGTTGTCTGGGGACTTCCGACTAAGCACCTATAAAATGAAGAAAAAAGGCACCTTCCCATGAGAGCTCTTATAAACAGTGAGTTTGGAGGGGGTCTCACAGCACCTCTGGAAGCTGTAGCTTCTTATAGATCAGGATCCAAAAGGAAAATACTCATCTGGACAGGACCTCTGATCCAGCCACTGCCCTGAACTTGTTTCTCGGGGACTGCATCTACAGGCAAGAGCCTTTTTCTAAAAATACTGGAAATGCTTCTGTCAAAATGCAGCTGTGCCTCTTTCCTTGGGCCTGTACCCCATGGGCCCTCTCTCAGAAACAGTCACTAAAGTATTTCATTCAAATGGAATGAATTTCACAGTCAGTCAGAGATGGTCATTTCTTTTCACCCAAAAGCCTGGCAGGATGCTCTTGAGGAGAGGTGGCAGATTTCAGTTCTTTGTCCCTTCTCACACTGAAAGGATTTGAATTTATGTATAACATTCCCACTGCAGTGACCCAGGTACCAGGCAAAAAGATATTTTGGAAAAAATTTTCCCTCCTTTGAAGTGTTCAACTTTGTATAAAGCACTTCAATGGCTATTGAAGCCCAGTTTGCTACCACCTCTGGCATTAGCTATTTCATGATTTCAAGGATGTCCTTTGGTAGCAGTGGCAGTCTGTGTAGGCTAAAGTCTGTTTACGACCACGTACAGGTAAAGAAGCCAGTCCTCCCTCTGTGTGTCTTTTACATTCATTTCATATACTTTTGTTCCTTTGCCTAGCTCTGAAATAGAAAAAGCACACTGGGAAAAGTGTGATTGTGGTTTGCCTAAGTGTTTGGATTGTTTCTTCCTTTCTGTAAGCACGACTTCAAAAGAGAAAATATTTCCACTACAAGATTTGTGTGGAACAATATCAACAGCAGCAAGAAAAGATAACTCTTGAGTACTAGCTTAGCTTATTCTTTTACTAATCTGTTTCTTGATACAAGTAAATCCCTGAAAGGGATCTTCTTTTTTCTGTTCTTTGGCTTATGATTTATAAGAGATTGAGAAATGCATCTTCTTTTGGTGTCGCAAGATTTCTTGAAATCCATAGATAGGTATTGCTATGGCAGCATGAGATATTATTAATATGCCACAGTTCAGGGTGAAGTTTATAAACATGTTTTTTAATGTAAAAGGTATACCTAGAGGAAAATTAGACAATAAGCTTGAACTGAGATGGCAATCTTAGTATTAAGTACTATTATAAAATAAACACTACTTGCATATAAATATAAACAAAAGTACTAACTGTATTGTCATGAAGCAAAAGTATTTATTGCTAGAAGCAAAAATATAAATAGTTCTTGAGGTTGCAAAATCATTATCTGTTACATTTGAAAACACACTTTCCCCAAAGAGAGATTTTTACAAATGTCAAGCCCAAAGCCAAACGATATTTGCATTATTATTCTAATGTGCCTTTCTGTTCTGTTTTGTTTCTTTTTCTTTTTCCTTTTTTTTTTTAAGTAATTCCTTACCTGATCACTCTTCTTTCCATTTGTGCTTTGTCATCACAACCTTTTGTTATCCCCCCATTACTGCTGTGGTGACTGAACCAACCACAGTAATGCCCAGGGGGCCACATAGCCCAGATAAAGAGGTTTGGTGGGCTGGCTCCAAAGGTTAAATGCCCCTCTGTGAGAATGGCTTCTTCCACTGAATTCCTGGGACCTGATGTAGGCTTGGTCTGTCTGATTGACAGGTGACAGACACCCCTTGTACCTCCTACGGAAAGGTAGCCAAACCTGTCCTGCCCCTGCCTTCTTCCTATGGGTCACTGCTATGTCATTCCCACCGCCTTTCCTGTACTCCTTTAAGTGCATCACAAATGGAAGTTCACTCTCTTCGTGTTCGGACCCCTTTGAGGGAGTTTCTACAATAAACCCTTGGAATACTGANTCAGTCATTATGGCTACGCTTGGGCAATCCATAAGTCCTGGGCGTGCATGGCTCTGTGCCTTCCACTGCACGGGCGAGGAAGCTGCTAGCGAGGCACACAGTGCCACAGAGTGTCCTCCTCTCGGGTTGGGCACCTCTGGACAAGCTGCAGCTCTCCTGGCCCAGCCAGCGTGCCGGCATATTAATATACATTACTCCTTGTAATAGTGCCTTGTGTCCTTGCATTTTCTTCAGTTTTGCCTTTTTGTTCTTCCATGACATCACTTTCAGACATGGAAGATTTGGCTCTTCAGTTTCTCCTCAAACACTGGAGGAAACTTAGAAGCACTGTCTCTAAGCTATCACCAATATCGCACTGCCACATCATAGAAAGATGGGATGATTTGGAGGTGAAGACACTTAAAGATATCCTTTTGATCTACTGATTCAGGCATGACCCAAGGAGTAGGACAGATTCTGTCCTTCTGCCCCCCCCCACCTCCCCCACTCACCACTAGTGATTATTTCTCTCTCTTTTAAGGACTGTTCAGACAGTCCAGAACATATTTTCAGTGCCTAATTTTCAAGTTCCTGCTTCCTTGAATAGCAGGTAGGCTGTTATTTAGGGAGTTCATCGGGCAAGTTGAGGGGTTGGACTGGATGACCTTTAAAGGCCTCCTTCAACCCAAACAATTTCATGATTCTGTGATTCTAAATGAGGCACTTTCAGCAAGAGTCAACTAGTCTATGCACTGGTTGAACTCCATGTGACACAGTATTCATGGCCAGCAGAATGCCAAGATTATAAATTAACAGTTAATGTTTGCCACCTTTAGATCTTTAGATCCAGAGTGCAGCAAGGAACCTTTTGCCCATCTAGCATTTAGCACATAGTTAACAGTGGTATTTGATATATATTTTATCTTACTATTAGGTAACACATACCTAAGGGTGTATATTCTTGCTATATTTCTTTCAAAATATTAGTTTTTAAATACAGCTTGAAGTGGTGATACCAGTACTGGGACTGACTTCCCTAAAAGGTATCACAGACAGTCTGTGATACAGGCAATTTTCAGGTCAACCACAGAGGCAGCATGTGCCATTCAGCATCCTAAGTTTTCATGAAAGGATGCAGCAAAAAGCCTCCTCTGACTTCCACGTGCACACACACGCACAGAGATACACAAAGTCACAAGTTTTATCAGTGTTATCTGGATTCTTTCTCTTAAGAGGCCTCATAACTTACACGTATTGCAGTGCCACACACCACAATACATCATAAGTCTGTTTATGGATCCACTCTTTTTGTTTAAAGCACTTACATGGAAGACATAGACTCTAGATCAATTCTTTCTTTCACTTAAATTAATCTCTTCCTAATTTAAGAATCCTTCAATTGATGTTCTTTTTCTCTGGTTAATAATTAAGGGAAAATAGTGTAATTACTTGGTAATGAGACCTGGTATTAACTAGTCACATTTGTTATGAAAATACAGGGAACAGGTTTACCACATTAGGCAAGGGACTCACACAAAGGTGGAGTTGATATTCATGTAGTAAATTGCAGATCCATGTGATAAATTACATTTATCATGCACCTTTGACTGACTCACCTGTGTTCTGCCTACTAATCTATCTCTGTCAAGATTCATTCCAGCACTCTTAACCTCTGAGCAGTTCTCAAGTGTCTGCTATTTTTTAATGTTCTGTCACTAAAAAAAAAGGTTTTTTTGTTCACCAAAAAACGCACAAATTCCTCTCCAAATTACACTGCGTTAAGGAGGAAGATGAGCAATACTCAAAGCAAAGAGATGTTTGTGGTTCGCTTTATTCTCAAGAATGCAGAAGAAGCTTGCTCCTTTCAAGGGAAAATAATTGGTAAAAAGCTTTTTCCATCTGAACTAGCAAATGTTTCTATCTTAGATATGCTGGCATATACTAGAACTGGAGAGTGGAACACAGTGATTTATAGACAAGTTGCTTAAGATCATTTAGAGGTTCAGAACTGTATCAGTAATCGTTCTGAGGCCTATGTAGTTGCCTCATAACAGCAAGTTAATTTAGCTTTAATATAGAAGGAAGTGCAATAACAGTATCAATTAAAATAATCATAAAACCTGCTGAACCATTTCTGAAATAATTTTTATGTTAAATTTGTAACATAGCTTAGCTGCAAATGTGTTATAAAGTTTTTATTGGCACTCATTTGGGATGATCTCTGATAAACTCTGGGATACACCACAACTCATACATACTGTACCTGAGTCCAGACTCACACCACTTGGCTAAAAATACCTTGATTTTATTTAGAGATTGGGGAACTGCAAATACTTTCACCAGCTAAGAATCTACCTCCAAAATATTTAAACATCTTCACTTTTTTGACTTTGCTTTTCTTTCTTTTACTTTATTTTCTAAAAATATTTTAATGTGTATGTGATTGAGAAAGAGATAAAAGGGACACATATTAATGAAAGTATTCAGACTTTGTACTATCTAAGTGCACACTTCCAAAAGGGACTTTGATGAATGGACTGCCAACTGGATTTATTCATATATCTTTTAGCAAAATCACGGTCTAGCAGAGTTTGCATTATTTATTAAATTAATTTGGTGATGAATCTCTAATTTCATGGTCATTTAAAATTGTGAACATATTTGCTTACTTATTCACAGACATGGACAGACACACACACTTCTTCACAGCATCCAAATACAAGCATCTTGTGTAGAAAATTTTAAACTTAATGACCTAATTTTGGCACTGTTACAAACAGCTATACACAGAGTTTTCCAGTTGGGAATATTTCAATTGTAAGTCACTGACACCTGAGTTGCCTGTATTATAGCACATATTACCTAGCGCTGTAGATTAGGGTTCAAATTGCAATAAAAAATAATTAATCTTACATTAATCAAAAATCAAATTAAAATTCTACAGTGGACAATTTTAGCAAGAGTAATCATGTGAAAAAAACTATTTCCGAGAAATATTTTGCTTCACAGAATGCTCAGTTCACTGAGAGCGTTCAGATATTTGTGTTGGCTGGTAAAGTGTATCAAGTAATATTATGTTGCTTTTGGACTGCACAATATGTTTTTTTTAGTTAATCAGCAGACTACATAAAGGACTCAAAAATGCAAAATCCAGAACAAAATCCAACACCAGCTTCAAAAAGATATTTGATTATTAGACAGTAAATTTGCTTATCTGGAGTTTTTCACACTAGTCCTTCTCATTTGATGAATATTTGCAGAAAGCAAACACAAGCATTATATCAGCATGCTTGAAGTAAATTTATTTTAAAATCTGAAAGAAGATATGTAATGTTTGCCTAGAGCTAAAAGAAATAGGGTTATGAACACATCATAAATACTATGCAAAGCTTTGAATTCTGTTGCTGAGACACATTATCAAAGGTCGTGCTATCAAGCAAGACATAAAATACAATTGTAGGACCATTTCTTATCTAAAAGTTCACAACAGAGTAGAAATTATAAATTTTGAAGTGATTCCCACACAAGCATAACCATGTTTTGGGGATTGAGTGTCATCAAATACAGCGCTGAAGCAAAATGATTTTTCAGCATTTTTTCTACATTTTCAAAGTTTTCCACCTTCTAATAAAATTCGTGTTGCAAAGCATGTAATATGATCTTCTGTGTATACTTCTAAAGATGGATATACTGTATTTATACACATGCACGGGATGTTTTTCTTCCAAACATTCTTAGTTAACAAGGATTCTGTCCCGCACATATACTGCACATGTATAAACTTCTGCCCTCAGGAAAGAGGAAAACATTTATTTATTTTCTTTTCAAGGAGCTTCCAATTTTGGACATTTTTTTATGGGCTATTATAGTATTTTCTTTTGAAATAAAGAAAACAGGAAAATATTGTGGAGAACAATAATCATTATTTTAAGACTATTTTTTAAGGCTCAACCAGTGCATAACAGTTGAGAGCAAAGGGAAAAATGGCTAGTCTCCCTCAAATATTATCTGAATACATGGTTATCATTCTGTTTAACTGTGGAACATCAGATTCTCCCACGTATGTTGGAGGCATCATCAAAATGTATCTTGGTTAAAATTCTCAAGATCAGAGTGGGCAGAACCACATCCTTCAGGGTGTTTTTTTGTCAGGAAAGACATAAAAAATGTTGGGATCCTTTTCTAAGCAAGGCACTTTTGCCCTTTGTGAGTGGCAGACCTGTGAGAAAGGAAACTGATAGATTGTTCTTTAACTGAAGCAAAGGTTCAATTTAGCTGTTTTCTTATTGCCAAGAGAGAAACCTAAGTATATCAGCTTTCATGTTTTATAGGAAACGAAAAAGTATAGAACTGGATTACTTTCCTTTTTTTTTTCAGGTCTGGGGTCAACCGCGAACAGCTTTTGGGTCAATCTCCCTGCATTACGCTCTCTGTGCATCCAGAGTTTTCCCTCCATTTATGTAAGGCTGGCTGCCGGATGGTAGTACTTTGCACTGCCTTCTTAAAGGTTGACGAGGCGATGGATCAAGCTGGCAGGCTTTTGTAGTGCTGGCGAACCACAGACGTAAGAGACGCAAAGAATCTCGGTCCCAACCGGCGTGTACAGTGTTAACACCAGGAGTAATTTGTTTTCAGTATTTTTTGCATTGATAAGAGTCAAGAGAGAAAAAGAGGTATGTTTAGTTGAGTGGAAGATAACAAACACGCAGTACCACATTCCCTCTGTGTGCTCTTTGTTATCAGCAGGACTAGCGGCATTATGTACTGTACAATGAAAGATAACCATAGAGTGAGAGATAGCTGGCTTTGTAGCTCTATTGATTAAACAGGACAGCAGGCTAATCAGAAAAAATGTTACAGGGATGGGAGTCTAGCCACTTGGAAAGTGTGAAAGATGATGGCTACACTCGAAATGTTAATTTTTTAATAAGCTTGTGCAGCAGAAAACTGTTTTCTGAATTATTTGTTTTTGTTAAAAAAACCCCCTAAAACCTATGCACAGAGGTATCACTCCATTGACAATTTACAAAGACAGTAACACTACACGTATCTGAGACAGTCACAAGACAAGATACCATACAGGTTTGAAGCCTTCCTAAATAAAATTCACTGGTCTAGAGTTTTGCTACATACTAATATTTACATGGGGGTAACTTGTCAAACAAATGGATATACCAACTGCCTAAAGACTTTAGAGGAGGTTTTTTGCATATAGGAATACTTAAAGACTTCAGAAACCAGTCGTATCAAAAAAGAAACAAACAAAAACCCACAAACAACCAAAAAAAAAAAAATCCCAGAACCTTAAAACCTCATTAAGGCATTTGGGACTCTTTTGTGATGTTTTATTTGTTTATTGCTTTGCTCAGCTCTAAGCATTTAGAATAATATTTTTCACAGCATATATCTGTGTCAAGATGAATTTGCTTGTAGGTAACACAACTGTATAATTTGTCTTCCAAGCTCTTGCTCAGTCTGAGGCTAGCAAGGGACAGATCCAGACTGGAATACAATGGATGTGCTAGGTGTATGGCCCCAGAAATTCAGGCCAGCTCTGCAGGAGCAGCCTAGAATTATGAGGATTCGGAGGTAATGTAAAGTCATTATTTTCCCTCTTGACTTTTGGCTTTGAGGTCTGTGCTGCATCTCCTAGAGGCACGATATAGTCTCACCTGACGTGCTCTGCATTGGAGTGCAGGATTTCACTGGAAAAGCCTCTTTTCATGCTACTAATATCTCCGTTCTAATTTTATGAGATTGCTCATGTTCCTTTGGGACTTCATTCATAATCCCCTCTGGTAGGGTGTAATCTACTGTATCTCTGATCCATCTCTCCCTGCTAGGAGCTTCCTTTGCTACCTGCTGTCTTGCAACATAGCAATTTACTATTGACAACGTTACTGCCGGTAGTTGGATCTGATGACTCAGTATAGCAATTTCAGCTCTTTCTTGCCAATATATGTTGCCAAGGATTCACAGGCACTTCTTCCAGACTTCATATTTGCCCCAGAAACATGGGGAGGGGGAAGGTCACAGAAGGCACAACACTTGCATTTCTGCATTGGTGAATGCCTCAGTCCCAGCTCTCTGAGATGACATATTTCAGATGCATATTGGAAGTTAAATACATTGCTTTAACCTTTCTTTATCCTTTCCCATACAGAATGATGCCATTTAGAAGCAACTGATAGAGCAATTTATACTACACCTTTGACAAATTGAATTTAATAAACAGTAGCAGCTCAGTACTGTTTTAACAAATCTGCTCATTCCTCCACAAGCTCACTTCTCCATCCCCGCCTTTGCCAGGCTCCTGGAGCCTACAGCAGCCCCTTGGCAATATTCAGCATTTAGACTGCGAATCGTCCTTTGCCTTTCAGGAACAAAAATACTCCCAGACAGATTCTGGGTTTACCCTGAACTGGGAAGTAAGTCGTGATAAAGTAAAGGTCACATAGATGATTTGCAGCTTGATCCTGCAGCCACTTAAGTCAGTGCCTAATCCTTGTTCCTTTAAGAGGAGGAAGGATTGAGCCCAAAGCTTTGTTATGCAGTTAAAGGTATAGTGCTGTGTGCCTTTCCTGTTTCTTTACATAGAAGCAACCTCAAGACCTTTGTCCAAAATTCTTTTAATTTGATAGAGCAAGTAATATGAAGAAGTTTTTAGCTGAGGCTTGGATCTTTCAGTAAATTATTTTATTAGAGATCAGTTTGGTTTTAGAGATCAGTTTGATTGTCATGCATTTTAAAGTGAAAGTATCAAAACCTGTTTTTTTCTCCAATTACCCCCTCCTGTCAATTCGATATTTATTAATATGTTAGCCACTTCATCTGCTTTTTCAGAACTCACTGATTCAAAAATATTTTATAAGTTGTTTATCAAAGAAGCAAATTATACAGGCTGATTCATTAAGATACTAGCAACACCTATGTTTAAATTATTTGCTGTTCAAATAGATTTTCTCCATG
This sequence comes from Callaeas wilsoni, assembly GCA_013398955.1. NCBI lineage: Eukaryota > Metazoa > Chordata > Aves > Passeriformes > Callaeidae > Callaeas > Callaeas wilsoni. The sequence goes on from VWPU01010554.1 coordinate 230,393, forward strand.
AGACGCAACCCCATGACACGATCACAGTGTGCCTTGGTCCCACTAACCAGTCAGTGCCCACTGAACCTGCTCCCCATGAACACACGGGGTGTGGCGAAAGAGACTTCATTTGCAACATGAGCTCAAAGCTGCTAATCATTCTAGTCTGAGTGCACTCAACAAGAAATACCTTCACTCAAGAGTCAGGCACGCTTTACAATGTGCCTGCCTATGTATTGCTTCTCTTGTTATGCATAACACCAGAATATCCCAGAGATTTTACAGACTGCATTATGCAGTGTTTTTACCAGTCAACCAATAATACTACCCCATGTTTTGCTAGGTACATGTGTTCATAGCTACTCAAAGCCCTTCCAGAGCATAAGATTAATAAAAATAACCTTACAAAAAATATTTTGTGCAGTTAATTTCAAATTGCAGCCTTTCCACCCCTGTTATAATATCCTGAAGACTTTGCTTCAGGCATGGGCATTTTCACTCAAGGATTTATATGATTTTGCACCTATTGTTGAGCCCTAAGGTCCCGCTGTCAGCCAGAAAGCAAGCGACCAACCTGAAATCAATTGGCCCATACCCAAATTTAATTAAACTTCTCAACTCTAGAAGAAACTGATTTCCCTCTTTATTGCTTATGTGGATAATATGTGAAATTAATTCTCCTTCACTAAGTTATCACCACATTGAGCAGACAACATAGATATAATGTTATTAAAAGTAATGAAATAGGTTCATCAGCAGTTAACGTTAATGTTTTGTGTCATTGCAATCTTGTGTGCAGTTTAGGATAGAATTATTCAGCTTTGCAGCTGCAAGGTGCAGAAGGTCAGCTGCTCAAGGGTTTGCAAAGGTTTTGTCATAAGGCACTGTTTACACAGAGTTTTCTGTAAACACACAAGGGAGGCAAAAAATGGATTCCTCTTCCTCTCTGTGGGAGGTGAGAGGAAGACTCCTGCAGTGGCCCTGTAGGTCAGGAACGCTGTCCCGGTGTTGCCTTTGGTAGTAACGAGCCACAGGTTTTCACTGAGTTTTCAAGGTCTCAAGGGTTGTCGGGATTCATTTGTCTGAACCTTTCTTTAACTGCCATCAACTCTGTTTTAGGAGTAGTGTGTCTAACGGCCAGTGCTAACAACCAAGTAGTTATGCCATGGGAAATTAGGTATTTATTACTCTAATATAGCAATGTACTGTAGAGGAGAAGAAACCTGGTACAACAGCAGGTGTCTTAAGAAGTGGAGACACGAGATGTGATGTAGAGAAGCAGGCAAGGGATGGGAAGAGATGAGAAACTGGCCAACACTGGAGACCCTAAGAGAGTAAATAGCTCACCATGACACTATTAAAGAAATGCAGATATGGAATTGTACAAAATGAGGTTTAGGTGTATCACACCGAAGAATAAGAATTTAACATCCACAGATGATAAATGTCCAGCTACAGACCAAGAAAAAGCAAGATACAACAGCATGTCGAAAACTTATAAAATGGCCTCTGGTTAATCCAAACAAATAAATGAATAAATACATATAAGAGAGAGGAAGCAGAAGCCTTTGATATCAGTACCATGGTCATCTCGGAACAGGATTCATGATGCTAGTGGCTTGTACTCTGATATACACACCCAGGCTGCTGTCACAGGACAATGACAGCTTGAAAGCACCTGGCAAAATATCTGTACTGTATCTGAACAGATCTAACTCATTAGAAGATCCTGGTAGGCAGTGTAAAAAAGGGATCACAGGTAATAATCAAAGCTGAACTGTTAAATCTACATCCTTGTAACATGTTTAAGGGAGAGGCTAGAAAGTCATAGCAACCAAGGTAATGACAGCTAATTTAGTCTTAAACAGAGAGAAAGTCAAAAGCGTTTGGCTTGCAGCTACATGATCAACAAAGCTATTCACAGCTTATGCTGACCATCTACCATAGAAAGCAATAAATATTTAAGACAGTAGTGCCATGGGGGGAACATACCCTCAAATGCCTAGTGCTGTGCAGAAATCTGAGCCCAAGTTGGCACCATTGGAATCCAGGCCACCTGTAAAGGCTTGGACACAGTCACCGGCTGTAGTGAATGTCCGGCATCCTCAAGTCTGTGGTGCAGGCTGAGACTGGACCAAAGCAGCAGGGCTTTCGTTGGTGTGAATGTGACTGCAGTGTGTGTGCATGGTAAAATAGCAATCTTGGAATAGAACACACTAGCCACCTGCTATGCCCATGCCCCTCAGCAAATAAATTTTACATTTTATGTCAGTGAGTGGTGTGGTTCAAGCCTTGAGGCTGCTAGGGACATTTCCCATGATCATTCACAAAGCACCTTCACAGCAGGTGGCTCCAGTGACCCCAAGAGGTCCCTGCCTGGCTGTCCACACACCACACTCACACACAGTCAGACCAGGTCGACTTGCCAGTTCAACCCCAGGTTTCCCATAGCAGAGTTTCAGATGTCTTGTTCCAAAAAGCAATTTATTCATGGTGCAGTAACACAGAAACAGCTTGAGCTGGTGCCTCCAAGGAACCTCACAACAAAGGAACCCCATGGCTTTTATCTCTTCTCAGTCCAAGTGCAAGCCTCACTCTTCCTCCTGAGTCCTCCTCTTCTTTCTACAACCATCACATCAGAACTAACAATAATTCTTTGATTGCTATGTTAAAATTTTGTTCTTCCTAATAATAAACTCAGAATTTGCATATAAGATGTGATTTCATTTTGACCATAATAAAATTTTGAGTACAAAACACTACTCCTATCTGCTCTATCTACTCCTGTCTGACCCAATAGACTTGGGAAAGGATACCACATTGATCTAAGATAAAAAATTAAAGAACCTAGCAGCATATGATTGAATGGAAAAAAAACTGGCTCAAAGAGGTCGTATTATTCACTGTTTCTTTTTAATGTATTAGTTAATTTATTTTCTCTTAATAAGATCTCAGATAAAGAAAGAAAAAGCCCCCAAATTCCAATGCAGATTGTTTTTATGAGATAGATTTGAAGACAGCATTTTAAAGAAAGTTTCAGTTCTGCTGAGATGTGAGCAAGATTTTATAATCTCACAGAATGGGTTTTTTTCTGATGTCAGTGATATGAGAGTCCTTTTTCCTATTCATAGTGATGTGATCAGCTGGTTAACTGTGCTGATGCTCTCAGGTCTCTATTGCATACAAATGGCAGATAAATAAATTTATCTGCAAAGATCCTTGTGTAGTAACATAAGAGAAGTCAACAACCAAACTTAAGGGCTGAGATCAGCATGTAAATTCGTATTCAGTTTCTCAGACTTCTTACTTTGATATTTTAACCTGAAGAGTTAAAGGTGATCATAACAGTCTAGACAAGGCTGGGAGATGTGAATCCACTTTGATCATCTTGATAAAGAGGAAAAAAAAGGCTTAATCTGCTGATCAGCTGGAGATACAAGAAGTAATTTCTCATAGGTATGATCAGATGCCTTTTGGATATCTGATTGTGAGAGCTGGATGATACCCTTCCATTCCTTGGTCTGCAGGCCATCTTGGACAATTCAGAACAGATGTTACCAATCACGACAAAGTCAATCCAAAACAGATTTCCTCCTCCCATGAAAGGGATATCTGCTGTTTTCCTTTCTGTCTTGCCTTACTGGTGTTGTAAGCTGTTTATGGAGGTACTCCTATCATTTCTGCTTTAGGTGCCTAACTCAGGTTAACAGAAAAGGGTAAATACTTCTAGATTATAATCCATAGCATAAGTCATAGCATTTAAAATATCGTGGTGTTTCCTGGTGATTTGCAAAGCTATATCCCTGTCCTGAGATGTAAAATTCTTCTCTATATATCAGAAGCAGGCTGCAAGTATGGTTTTTAGCTCTGGAACATGGAGCATGGCTGCTACCTACCACTTCTTAAATTACTGAACTGAGAAAATTAACGTGAATTCTAAATTCATGTCAAGGTAGATATGGTCATAGCTGGACAGACAGAATGAGTTCAACAATTACTTGTGGAAGTTAATCATGGCCAAACTCCAGCAGGTATTTATGTACTACCTGTCTGAATTTCCCCTGTACTTTCAATTAAATTTTATCTTCACTTCCTCCTGTTAAAACAGTGCTGTGTAATCTGCTGTCCCAGAAGGAGTTACTATTCTTTCAAGAGAAATTGTATTTCTGCAGCAAGCCCAGCAATCTTTGTAGGGTCTCTGAGAAATTCTTAGTATCCTTCTGGGTACATGCTTCTATAAAAATGCAAAGTATAACAGTATGCAATGCTACCACTCTTCTATTCATAAAAAGCAAAAAGAAAGTAGGTCAGTATGTGAAGAACACAGGACCTTGGGAATGTTCCCAAATGCAGCTTCTGCTTAACCCAAATGCGGCCACACTAAGCATCCCAACAGAGGTGCTCCTTTTTGTCTTTAAGGATGCCAGAAAGCATCAGCTAAGAGGTGTAGGGCACCAAAAGTTTGATTTTGATTCGTGTACCAAGTGGAAATGTAAATAGATTTCCCAATAATCTTACTAAGATGTTAGAATTGTTCTAAAGAAAATCTATGTTAATATGAGTATGGACGTCTTTTCTTAAGGTATCCGTAGGCACGACATACATCCATATACCATAATGCATATAAGGCTTCTGATGGATTCTTGGGTTTGTTAGCTTTGATTTTTATTTTTTTTTAAGCTGACTATAATAGTAATAATGACCTCAGTACTGGGCATTTTCTGGGGACTAATGACCAGCTGGGATTAATGACCTGAAATGTAGCCGCAGGCCATCAACTCATCCCAGCCAACCATTAATCCTATGGAACTACCAGTGCCTCTACTGTTATTGCTTAATTTAGTCTCCCTAATTTCAGCATAGCTTTAAAAACCTCACTGCAGCCTGAGCAACTCTGTATTTTATTAGCCTTGCATTTCTACTGCTGAGCACAGGTTGTTTTCCTAGCTGCTGATCAACTCTAAACACTGAATAGACTTTATTAAAACTTGGTTATCAAGCTGCTGAGCATCTCCAGACATCTAAATATTTTATGTGTGTTTGCTTTGAGTGGCCCTGAGCAATTAATACATTGTTTCATTAGGAGGGCTTTTTACTAACCACTAAGTGACTCTAAACACCTAATATATTTCACAAGAAGTTTGTATTCCAGCCATTGAGCAGCTTTAAACACTAAATTGGCGTCATACATTTAAAAAAGAAATCACTCAGTGTTATACATTTCTCACAAGTAATTTCCTGTCTCTAACCTTCTAAACATTATTCTTTTATTTTATGGGGTTTTTTCCATTGATACATTCCTATTTAGCTTGTTGGACCTCCAGTACTGTTCATTGAAAAGCTTGGAGCGTCACTGGAATTGGCTTTGCTTCATTTCCGTCACCTAGCTTCATTTCCATCATCTAATACAAAGAAGAGATGACCCACAGGAGGCAACACAGACCTGAGTTTCCTTTCAACAACAAATTAAGGAATTAGAAAATATTTGTGTTGTTCTGACCAAGGCAATAATTCAGACTTTAGACTTAAAAATAACCCATGGTGTATCCCTGCATATACAACCACCATCAGCATGACAATCAAAATTACATTGATTCAGTAGGTGCTCTTAATCATTGTTATAGGTCTCCAGCCCTGTGCTGTCAACACCAAGACTGGCCAACATCTGCTCTCAGGCATCTCAGCACACAGACCTCCACACCGCTGTGCTGGGTTTGTGTGCCAAGGCTTTGGTAGCAGGGGGGCTGCAGGGGTGGCTTCTGTGAGAAGCTGCCAGAAGAGCAGTCTCCATGTCCAACAGAGCCAAAGCCAGGCGGCTCCAAGATGGACATGCCAGTGGTCAAGGCTGGGCCAATCAGCGGTGGTGGTAGTGCCTCTGGGATAATAGATTTAAGAAGGGTGAAAAGTTATTGCACAGGAGCAAATTGCAGCCAGAGAAGAGAGTGATCATATGTGAGAGGAACAGCTCTGCAGATACCAAGGTCAGTGCAGAAGGAGCGCGAGGAGGTGTTCCAGGCACCGGAGCTGAGATTCTCCTTCAGCCCCTCGTGCAGACCCTGGTGAAGCAGCTGTGGCCCTGCAGCCCATGCAGATCTGCAGTGAAGCAGATTTCCACCTGCAGCCCAATGAGGACCCCACACCAGAGCGGGTGGATGGTCAGAGGTGACCCTGTGGGAAGCCTGCGCTGGATCAGGCTCCTGCCAGGACATGCAGATGCCTGGGAAGATGAGCCCACACTGGAGCAATTTGCTGGCAGAACTTGTGACCTCGCAGAGGTCCCACACTGGAGTAGCCTGTTCCTGCAGGGCTGCACCCTGTGGGAAAGACTCACACTGGAGAAGTTAGTGAAGGACTGTCGCCTGTGGGGGGGATCCCACACTGGAGCAGGGGAAGAGCCTGAGAAGATCTGCCCCTGAGGCGAAGGGAGTGGCAGAGACAAGGTGTGATGAACTGACTGTAGCTCTCATTCTCCATCTCCCCATTCTGCTGGCGAGGAAGAGGCAGAGAAATCAAGACCGAAGTGGAGCCTGGAAGAGGAAGGGGTAGGGAAAGATGCTTGTAGGATTTGGGTTTATTTCTCATTGCCCTACTCTGATGTGATTGGTAATAAATTTAATTAATTTTCCTCAAGTCATGTCTGTTTTACAACAGTAAATGCTGAATGATGTCTCCCTGTCCTTATCTTGACCCACGAGCTTCTCTCCGATGTCCAGCTGAGAGGGGAGAGCTAAAGCAGCATTCATGGGTATATTTTTAGGAAAAATTACTAAGGAAAACTTTAAAAAAAATTGTTAAGGGGCAGATGAAACAAAAAAAAAGAAAAATATGAAAAGCAAATTTCCATCTTTCTAAAATCGTTTGGAAAATTTGTCCTAAGACAATATAGGCATGGATTCAGAAGACTGGAGCACTGATATAACCAAATAAACACCTATTTTGCAATTATTATCTCACAGGTAATGTTTTTAGAGCTCAGCCTGGTTGCACACACCATCTGTCTTCTAACATAATATGGAAATATTCTCTCTGATCATATCAGTTGGATTAACTGAATTCAAAATATAGGTTATATCATAACCTCAGAAATTATCCAATTTGATGACCATGGTATAGAATTGTATCCAGTACAAATTTAGACATATTTTACCAGGATGCACCAAGAGTGTTTTGTTTTGTCCAAGTCTCCTCAGGCACTCCTGGTATTCACACCTGGTATTCTGTGTTGGTTCTGCAGCAAGAATGGCAAGGCAATTCTTACCTTCAAATGATATCCAGTGCACTATACTTCAGAACTTAGCAATAAGACCTAGCCTTATAATATTTGGATTGCTAGTTATGCACCAGCCTAAGTTAAGGAATGAGCTAGTATGGGAGAAATGAGTGGAGATTATGGCATATGAGTGAAGATTATTACTTGGATAACTCCAGTGCTTTCAGTTCTGTGCATAAAAAAAATTGACTTTAGGTGCTCTGGTTTGGCATACTTGTAACTCAGACTGATATCATCTGTGTAGCTGAGTTGTATATCTGTGTGCAGGATTACATACAAGAACACACTTGAATTTTACTTTTAATCCTCCAATCACTATTACTTTCCTGAAGTCCTGTCAAAATTACCTGGTTCCCAGGAATCAGCTCTGGGACTACAGACTGTTACCTTTGGACCAAATCCATTTTGGGCTGTTCCTCATGGGAGGTTTGTGTTTGGCTTTGTTTTACCTTCCAGGCACTGAAAACCCATATATTTCAAAGCTGAATCAAATTTTTTATTTGGCATGCATATTTTATTTCGCGTACACATGTGGTTTTCATGCAGTTAATATTTTAAGTTTAGAAAGCCTAAAATAAACACAACAAAAATCAAAATCCAAGTTAAAGCCTTTAAAAATAAAGGGTATAATGAAAATATAAACTGACCCTCAATTCTGTAAATACAGAAGCATAACTGTGTTGACTTTGGGTTAGGCTCAGTTCAAAGAGGATGAATGCAATATTTATTTCAGCATGAACTGCAAGCATTGGAGTTACTGCCAGTTATAAGTGAAGTCAGTCCTATGATAATCAAAATCATAATTGAAGAATATATGGTCATGAGAGCAATACAGTGTTCTTGTATTAAACATTATTCTTGTATTAAAAAGGATGTCTGCCTCTTTTCTCTTACTGTGATTAATGCTACAAATTTTTATGTATTTAACTCTTCAAATGTTATAATTCTTGGACCTTTATAACAAAGACATGTCTGCTGCAACAAAACAAAATTTTAAAAAAACCATGTAATTTTACATTCAAAAGGAGAGTTGCACTGTTTAAGTTATTTTTTTCAGCACTATCTGGTAAAGTATGTTTTACTAATACAGTCTTAAGTGTTGGTTTTTAGTGAAGACTTCTATACAGAGTTCTGAAGTAGGTCAGAAGTTCCTTTGGATGTGTGCATCCTAACAAACCAACAATAAAAATTCACACCATGATGCAGTTTCTGGAGAAAGCCATACATTTCACAAGTTCCTTGTCTGTGATGGCATTATGTGAACTTAAGAATACAACAGTTGCACTGATAAAATATGTAAATAGCAGAGATTTGCCTGTCTTCTCTGGTAATTAAATTTCATGGGACTGAACTAGAAAAAGAACATATACTTCATTTGGCACAACCCAGCAAATCAAAGACAAACTTCTCATCAAAAACACTTGTCCTTTTAAAAGCAGTCATTTCTGCACAGACTAAAAACCATTTTCCATCAGTACACTGGCACATCTCTATGTGATGTCATTTGTAATATTTATTACTTAATAAAGACCAGTTCTTTATTTGTGAACTCTTAAGATAAAGCTCATTATCAGAAAGCTCAGATTTGAGTTCTACTTTCCATCCAGTTAGTAAATACAGCAAAGATTTTCCCACTGATTTTCAACAAGTTGCTGTACTGCAAACAGTTCTGTTGTATCTAATTGACACAGTCTTAAAGAATATGAAATAGACCATGTGTGAATATCACCTGAAGTTAGAGATTTCGAACAATCTTTTCCTTCCCTATAATATTTTTCCTTCTAGAAAGAGATGTTTAACAGACAAGATCTCAGTCTTTTCACTTTCTCCGTTCATCAGTAAATTTCTCAAAGCTTTTGTCAGTCTTGCTTTTTTTCTTCTTTTCCGTTTTATAGTTCTCATTTACCTTAGTTCTTTTCTCTTGCTATCTTAAATTTTTTCCATCTAAAAAATCAAATTACACAGCGTCTGCTTCTTAAGACTTTCTGAGATAACAGTGGTCTCAGTCAGCCATTCATTTCTTAAAATCCTAGATTAACCTTTTGCAAATAAGTTGCCTCTGGAACATATCTTCCTGTTGGGTTCTGCGCAGGCTGCTCTTTGTTCAAACTGGATGCGTGTAAGTCTTGTCTTAGGTCACAAAAGGAAATTACACCAGTAGTCTCTTCATGTTTTCCCAGTGCTTAATATAACAGCATTACTCCACGGTTTAATACAACTGTTGACATACTTGTTGGAAATATCCCAGAGTAGAAGACAGTTGGAAAGAAGACAACCTTGCAACCAAAAGCAGCACTAGCAAATGTAGAAGATAAAAGTGGTCTCTTTTTTCACAGTTTAGTACCAACTCTTAGTTTTGGCATGAATCTGTATAAAATCTTAGAATTACTCCTCTTAATGGAAGTGTTTGATGGCTTTGTAACACCTCTCTGCCAGACACATCCCAGGGTACTGAAGGCACTCCTAGGACACTGAGGTACTCCCTGTGCTCTAGTTAACCTCATTTTTAACTACAGGTAATAAGTCTGTTCTCATGCCCTCTGTTTCGCAGTTCTTGCTATGCCTAGGTACAACCAATTTTTTTCACTCCTTCAACGGTTCAAGAAAGGTTTGGGAAATACTGGGATGAAAATTCAGACTTGTTTATGCAAAACGTTTCCAAGGAAACCACAACTTCTTTGCTACTCCTTCTCTGGGAAATCGTTTATTCCTTTAGAGTACCAATGTGGCGGGTAGTGACCAGTGTGTAGCCTAAAATGCCCAGTCTCGCCAAGGAGGGTGTTACATGTGAGTACCTTGGAAATGGATGCGGTAACAAGGTAAAACATGCTGAGTTAGAGTGTGGCTTTGAAAACTGCTAAAGCACCATTATTCATTTCTGAGCCCAGGAAACTCTCATAAATGTGCAAGCAATCAAGAGTACAACCTAGTAAACCCTCAGGTGTTAGCAACTCTGCTGTTTGTAATTTGATCATTGTTGTCTAAAATCCAGTCTGCCATAGTAAAAATTACTGATACAAATTCAGAAGTGAAGAAAGCCACCAAATTTTCTTCCTCTGTGGAAACAGCAGGGGAGCATTGCAGTCCTTTTCATTCAATTAACCTAAGGTCATCCATTCATGTGCTAAATAGAAAGGCTGTCTGATGGCTTAACTTGAGCTTGACCGCCAGACCACTTAAATTAGGTCTCTTAAACTAGGAATCATGCATAGGTCACCCTTCTCCTACCATTCCCAACGTTTTCAACCATGTTGCAAGCTGAACTTGGTACATTTGTAATAAAGAGTTCCCCCCTCATTTTTATTATGTAATTTTTAATTCACAGTTTGAATGTCAGAGTGCTGTGTCACTAGCTATCATCAAATCCTTTTAAATTGAAGAACAATTCTTTTTCCTTGTTGAAATGCTCACATAATAAAAATGATCAAGATTAGAATCCATGGATTTTTCCCCAGAAATGTCTTAGATTGTAATAAATATTGTGATTTCCAATACTCTGCAGGTTCCCCACAACCTGTTCCTCTTTTCCACACCTCCATTTAATAAGTCTTCTTTGTGGGGATTTAGAAGCATCCCTTATAGCACACTCCCTAAAACTTTCCATGAGAATCAAATGCTAGAAAAGGAATTTGGAGAAAGCATCAGGAATATGGTTAGCACATAGAGAGCTAGAATTTTTATGCCTGTTCTTTAAAACAGTTTTTCTAATTTAAGATCAGCTTATTTTTATGGGCAGGAGTCCTAGCTGGCAATTAACCAGCATTTAGTCCATGGAAAACTTTCTTTTTGAAGAAAGTAAAGGAGTGATCAGTGAGCACAGCAGTGAGATTAGCTCAGTTGGTTGGAGCATGGTGCTAATAACCCCAAGTTTGAGGGTTTAATCCCCATATGGTCCATTCACTTAAGAGCTGGATTCAATGACCCTTGTGGGTTCCTTCCAGCTCAGAATATTCTGTGATTCCTTTCTGTGATTTATTTAATCCTTCTCCCTTTTGAAGCGACTGCATTTCTACATCTCCTGCTTCCTAGCTCATGCCAGACACTGTGCAGAGGGCACCACCTCTAACCAAGACCCCAAACTTCTGCACTCAGCTCTTGCCTTACACCAGTTTTTAGCAGAATAGTAAACAACTATAAATTGAGAAAGGGGCTCTAAGTAGGACATCTGGTTTGACTTGCATCTGGAAGGAACAACAAGTTCAGCCAAAAAAAAGTTAAAGCTCTTGTTATATAATTAAATACATCTGTGAGAAGAGATGTATTGAGTAATATGAAAGGTTCAGTAATATTGGGCTAGGAGGACTCTCAGGAAATGAGGCAGCTAGTCAAGACAGCCTTGAAGTCTAGAGAAGAAAAATCTGTACGTACAGAATGCAGATTTCTTATATATAACTTTAATTGAATCACAGAAGTGAATGTATGTGCCAAACAAAGTCAAAATGGAGCCTTTGAAGAGTCAATGTAAAGATGCACAAACAATAGCCATCAGAAAAACACAAAACAAAATTTTGCAGAAGTTGAATTTAAAAAGTACGAAGACCAAGAAATTATGTAAGAAAATACTGTGTTGTTCTCGTATGCAAGTGTCTGTATAAAACCTTGCGTGAGATCCTTTGGAATATTATTGAGCGGCAGTCAATACAAAAGTACCAACTTTATTAAAGTACCAACCTTACCTTTCCTATAATCATTTTAAGCTTTCTTGTCCTAAATAATACATCGAGGTTCTGCTACAAAGTCAGATTGTCAAAAACAGAGGTTGTCAAATTCTGTTACAACAGGACCAGGATACAAGGGAAGATATCAGAGCGCATTTACAGAAATTTCTCCTCTTAAAACTGAAAAATTAAATTTCAGATACCGAGGATGGAAATAATTAAAGGAAGATATCCTATGAAGAAGTACTGAAAAGGTTATGGCCTTTACATCATCACAAACATGTTCTGGCACAAATGCTTTCAAAATATATGTTTAATGTGTAACAGTGAGAGAGCAGCTGAACAAGATGAAACAAACTAGAGTGAGCAAATGTGCAAAGGGCTTTTATCATTGAAATCCCTTGATATTAAGAATGTTAAAGATCCTTCAATGCAGTTTTCTGGAGACCAATATGAATAACTCTTTCTGTCCCTCTGTAACAAATGGAAACATTTTAATTTTTCCTGAAGCTTTTAGCATTTAGGTCTATGTAACCAATCCAATAGAACAGACTGAATAGAACTTTGTACTGTATTTTGTCATCATGCTTTACCAATACCTCTGTAATAGAATCCCATTAACATTTTGTTTGTTTGTTTTGTTTTAAATAGCAGGATCCTGGATTAAGCACATCTGCATGTTGAGAGAACAATTTAAAACAGAGTATCTAGGAAAGTCTGCAAAGTCACAGTTCTGGGGTGGTAACCAGATTATGTTTATATTTGTAACTTTTATTTGGTCTCTTATTGGACTCACATTTGTCTCTCACTACACTCTTTCTCATGAGAATTCAGACATCACAGTTTGATTTGTGCTCTATTTGTGCAGAAGAAGGCAAAGTATGGCTGGGAATGGTGCTGCAGCAGCACTGACTAGGATCTCTGAATGCTTTAATGTGATGCCCAGAAGAACTTGCTTCTGGGAACATCAGGCAGAGAAATAAAAAACATGAGTGATTAAAGCACATTTCCATTTTGGAAAGTTATTGTATAAACATGGAAGTGCTTTATCCAACAGATGTGTAAACTTTGTCTTTTGAGCCATTATATCTGCTTATCTAAAGAATATGATTTATTATATTTTATTCCCATGAAACAGTGCAATCTGGGATATATATACAAAGTTAGAAATAAGTTAATCCTGACTTGCATATGATTAAAATAATTTTTAACTGAGCGACAACTCTGAAATATTCAGTACATATACATACTACATCCTAAGCATGTAAGCAGTCCCAGGGAAATCATTGCGTAAGTATATATTAAGCAGTGACTAGGGAAACATTCAAATATCATAAAAGAGGTTACTGGTCTCTGTTGAAGTAGATAAAGTAAGAGCTTTGGAATGCAGAACAGTTAAAACAACAGTCTAACATGAGAAACACTTATACTGCAATTAGAAAAAGAGAGAACTTCTTAACAAAATAAACTGAATAAATCTGAAGAGAAAGAAATAGGAAAACAGTAAGTATAAAAATTTGCAATACCATCTTTTAGACTGCAAACACACTTGCAGGTGACCAAATTTCCAACAAGGCTATTTTTCTGTTCACTAGCATCAGCATTTTTGACCTTCTCGTTACTACATATATTGATGAACTGACTATTTTACATCCTCCTCACAAAGCATCAAAATTAGAAACTGAGGAGATTGAAAACAGCTAACATACCAAATTGAAAACATTGAATAGGTCAAAGTCCTAGACTTTGCTGCAGTCCTTTCTGGAATATATGCAGAGGTAGAGCAGTCCATGTTTCATTTCTGTGCTAATCATTGTAAAAATTCTGTGAAATGTCAGTCTATGAACACATTCCCACAGCAAAATCACTTTGTGGAAAAAAGAAAGTAAAAATGCAATCCATATTTACAGAATTTACAGTACACTTAAAATTGACTAATTCTTTTGTCTATCTATACACAAAATGACAGGAATGGGTTATTAAAACCAAAACAGATTGAAATTGATAATTTTCCTGTGCACCTTCCAAAGAACTGTCAAAGCTTTCGGACAGAAGCCTCTTCTTATTGGGAATACTGAACCCTTGGCTACTCATCCTAATTAAAATGTAATTAGGTAAGTGTAATTAGGTAATAATACCACTCAAAACACTTAGCCTGTTTTCCACAATTGAATCCACAGTTGAGCTCACTATGGCATAAAATTCTGAACTCGGATCTCCTGACACTAATTGCCTCTTCACCCCAATTTAATCTGACGTGTAGACAGAAGCCTAGAGCTGCAGGGAATATTTATGGTATGAACTAAGAAAGAGATCTGGGAAGAACATCCATGACCCATGTGGTAGATGTGCAACAAAGACAGTGTAAATATGGGCTGCTACGACGAGTATCTACTTCACAGAAACAAATTTGGTAATTTCAAGGAAAGATTAAATAACCCATTTAGCCCTTGAGGCTTCCTGTCACATACTTTTAGCCGTCTAAAGACAGATACTCTTTTAAGGTAGTCTTTTTCACTGCCTCTGTAGTCAATTGTTGTGGTGACTGAACCAACCACAGTAATGCCCAGGGGGCCACATAGCCCAGATAAAGAGGTTTGGTGGGCTGGCTCCAAAGGTTAAATGCCCCTCTGTGAGAATGGCTTCTTCCACTGAATTCCTGTGATCTGATGTAGGCTTGGTCTGTCTGATTGACAGGTGACAGACACCCCTTGTATCTCCTAAGGAAAGGTAGCCAAACCTGTCCTGCCCCTGCCTTCTTCCTATGGGTCACTGCTATGTCATTCCCACCACCTTTTCTGTACTCCTTTAAGTGCATCACAAATGGAAGTTCACTCTCTTCGTGTTCGGACACCTTTGAGGGAGTTTCTACAATAAACCCTTGGAATACCGACTGAAGGGCCGCCTCACTCATTAATTTCTGGCTACACTTGGGCAATCCATAAGCCGCGGGCGCGCGTGGCTCCGTGCCTTCCACCGCACGGGCAAGGAAGCTGGCTAGCGAGGCACACAAGTGCCACAGAGTGTCCTCCTCTCGTGTTGGGCACCTCTGGACAAGCTGCAGCTCTGCTGGCCCAGCCAGCGTGCTGACGTATTAATATAGTCATCAAAAAAGGTAGGAGATCAAACAATCATTCATTTCACACAAGTGTGAAGTTTAAAATAAATGGGAGGAACTGCTTTCTTCCACAAAATGGACTGCCAAGAAGAGCCGGCAAAAATGAATTTTGACTAGATGCTGAGCTTCTAAGATCAGTAAAGTGACATGGAACCTGCCTCTGCAGCAGAAAATATCTCCAGCTACTACCTCACCATCAGCTTTTCATGTCTAAGGCAATAAATAGAAAATGCTGGACAGCCTCAATCAAACATCACATGACATCTGTCACCTCATCAGGGTTTCAGGTTCACTAAAGAGACCCTCAGAAGTCCATTCCACAACAGTGGAACTACTCCACCCTTCCCAGGCCAGTTACATCACTGTCTTACCTTAGTTGCAGTCTGATCTACCTGGACCAAACCTCAGGGCTAAAGGAGCACATATATGTGTGTGCATGCACACACAAACAGTCAGTGTCTGTTTGTAAACATCTGCAGTAAAAATGCCCAAGCCCTCGGGGCATGCCAAGTAGGCAGCTCTGGTTAACACTGGCACCAGCCACAAACTGGTGCAGACAGGAGAAGCTGCCATGAGCTCCATGGCCAAAAATTCCTTCAGGGCAACCTGCTGCCTTTCCTGTTTTCTTAGTCTGTACAGCTATGAATGTTTTCCATGCCTAGAAAAAAGCACCTTAATGATAAACAGCCATTCCAGTTTAATATATGCAAAACTGGGGTGCTGTTGCCATTCAGACAGGCTACAAAGAGCTGGTTGGACAAATGAACTCATCTCTCAGCCAGAATAAATGCAGTCTCTTTTACATGGTGTCATTCAGCTTCTGTGAAGCCTTCAGAGCCTGCTGAATTTATTAGTAGTTGCCAGTTATTAATGTGTGGTTGGTAGTGCAGGATCATGGTTTCCTTTTCCTGACTGCAAGTGCTTTTTCCTACCCCTTTATCATCTCAAGCGCTCCAGCCTGCTTCTGTGGACCATTCCAAGGTCTGGCTCTTATTGCCAGCATTTAAAAGGGATCAGCACCTGCCTACCACAATTACAGCATGATCTGTGATGATAAATGGACTCCTAAAAGAAAATGCATGTTAAAATAAAAACAACATAAAAAGACCACCCCAACAGGACAATTCACGCTTATCTCAGAAAAAGCATCCTGCTCAAGATGTTGTAAAATGTAAGTCAATTACATAATAAGATATTAGAGGAGACCAGACAAAGGAAAACAGGGTTTTGTTTGTGATTCTGCTTTCAAATTAATAATGCTCAAAGGTCAAGAAAAGATATCTTTGTACTTTTTGCCTTCTTCAGAATGCTGAACAATATACTTACCTTAGCTGGCCTTAGTTTTTATCATTACTTGAAAATGCAATCATATGCAAAAATATATTGATAGCAAGCGTGCTGCTCACAAATTAAATTTAGAAATCATTAGAAATACTTGACATTAAAAGATTTAAATTCATTTTTTGAATCCTAATGAGTACATTTTTTAATCTAGTAATGTGTGTATTTCTCTTGAGGATCTACTGAGGATAGAGAGCATTAAAAAAATAATTGGCTTTAAACCCTGGTAGATTAATGTTTTGTCATGATTTACACTGTCTGTTTTGTATTCAGCTCTAAAGTTGTTTTCCCCTCTCTGAATCATGTATCGATAATTCAAATGTAAGGTTCTAACTGTTGTAATAATGAGAGCAATATAAGTTAATCACCACATTAATGTCTTTTTTTTAATAATCACTTTATCACATGCCTGAACAATCTTTTGGTTAAAATGACAACATTAAAACATTTTCAAGAAAAACAATATCCTAGAGCATATCCCAAAAGAATAGACAGACATATTCTTCTATGACCAATGGAAAAGTGAATAAAAATTATGAAACTCTATTACACTTTGTAGTATGTTATTTTAATATTTTGTCTGAATGCTTTTTTTGATATATTTAAAAACATAAAAATTTTATGGTTTTAAATATCTCAGAAGATCAACACCAAGCAGATTGTAAATTGCCATACATTTATCTTTCATTTAAGTAAGAAATAAATCATAAAAAATTACACAAAATATTTTACTAGTTAAAAAAAAAAAAAAAAGTCAGTTTTCCATCAGTCATACCTAAGAGTATCTTAGGTCTTCTTCTTTGAAGAAACACATTAAAGGAGGTTAGAGGTTTCACAAATAAATTGGTTGGCAAGCAATATCAATGGTGCCCTAGACTGACCCCATCTATAATTGTTTGCATATCATTGCAGTAAAAGCAACAACGTGTTTAATCTCTGTGTGTTTATTTTGATCTATATATGGACCTTAAAGGTCAATGTGATTTACTCACATTTACTGTTGGTTATTAAAAATGCTGAATAAAGTGATGGAAAGGTGTTAGAAGGCATTTGCAATTAGGAAAGAAAATGACAGTCTGCATGGAACTGCTTACTCACAGTTTTATCACAAAGGTGTTTGGGGTTTTTTCTACTCTATTTTCACAAAGCTTTATAACTCACAGCTTGAGAGAAATATATCAAAGCATTTTTTGCCTTCAGTAAATGGGTGGCAAGACTAATCTTTCCTCCCTGGATCTCACATAATCATGACTATTGTAAAATTACAGGAATGGAGAACACAAGGAATACAATATTTTCCACTGTCCTGGTTTTGAGTTTGGTCTGGGTTTTTTTTCCTGGGAAGTTGAATGACATTGTTAAAATTACTGGACTTTTGCCAAAATCAAGGAGGAATATCAGAGTGCTGCCTAAACATCAATCCACTGAAGTAAGTAAAAAAATTTCTTATTCAGTTCAAGAGATTTTGATTTTCTCTTTACAGTGAAAAGTTTTCCGACTCACAAAACCTAACATTCAATTAGAGAGAAATTGCTCAGCTTTGAAATTTAAAGTTGATTTTACTTTACTACTCTGTCTTACTAAGTCATTTTACTCCATTAGGAATTTCTACGTGAAATTAAAATAAGAGAAGAAATGAAGAGAAGAAGAAGCCAGAGCAGAGCATGTAGAAAAAAGAGAACATGAAGACAGAAAAAAACACAGAAAAGAAAAAGACCTAAAGCAGCAAATGAATGTAGGAGGAAGACAACAAGCCTGCAATTCAATATACTCCATAAGCAAGTCTTTAAATTTAAACACATGAAGAGAGGAACAGAAATCAAAGTCCCATTCAAACCTGTGAACTAACTATTCCCCAACTGGAGCATCTTGCTGAACCAGTTCCTCTGAGAGCAACGGATAATGGGAAGGACTGATCTTAGAAAACATTTTTCCTACTCACAAGCTTTGACCAAATCCAATTGCAACATCATATTTGGAGATAAAATTTTTAAATTAAAAAGTTGAAGCTTTTTAAAATAGATTAATGCCTGATTATGGCAAAGCAGTGCTTAAGGGATGATGGTCAACATTTCTTTTCCTAAATCCAGAAGTTTCTCAAGAGCAGTGGCAATAGTCATTATTTTTAGAGATTAGACTGGATCATTCATATTCATCTAGGTAATACATAAGTCATCACAAATTTTCAGCTGAATTGTGGCAGAACTGAGAACTCTATGAAAACATCATTTTTTCTGAGCTTTTTTTCTGCCACAAACACCTAGACAAGATCTTTCACTTGGCACATTGTCATTCAGCATCAAAACCAGCTGATTTACTGAAGCCAGTCAGAATGGTTCCTGACAGAGAAATTGGGTATAAAATCCTTATTTCACAGCTGCTCCACAAACATGATATTTTGCACCCAGGATCTCAGGATCATACCCTGCAGCACTGACAGGAAGACCTTGAGCAATGCCGTCATCCTAAGGCTTACATTTTATTTACAGCTGAGGATAGTCAGGGTAGGAGTTATTCTCTATCATTTCCTGGCTGATCTCCTGCATACAAAAGCTCTGGTAAGCTCCTGAAAATGTTCCTGCTGTCTACCTCCCCATTAGAGCCCCTGGATAGCAAAACATTCAAGTTCAGATTTAAGCAATACCGAGAGGTCTAAAATATATGCTGAGGTGCTCTGCAGAATCAAGACTTGAAACTGGAGCTTTTCAGGGAGTCAAGAGATTTCCTGCCCTCAATCCATGTTGTTGAATGCCCAGTACTGCAAATCAGCTTAGCTGATTTCACCACAGAGTCAAGTTGTAATTCTTCTGTTTGTTACTTTACAGGGGGGAAAAAAGTGTCTAGAAAGTCTACTCAGTCATCTCTCTTGATATATCTCTTATTTTGCTAAACACTGTGAGCTACCGAGCAGTTACTCTGAGAAGCTGTATCTCCCCAGGGTGCAACAGCATTGTAAAATGCCAGTTTCCATTTTTTATTTGTTCCTCTAAGGGATAAGCCCCTTTTGGCCACTAGTAAAGCTTTTGAAATTCCTTGATTTGCTGCAGCCCATTTAAACCATGTACCCAGGCTAAAGAGTTACTACAGTCAGATGCAGCCCTCCTAGCTAGAACACAAGCCTCACAGGGAGCTAGGCGAAAAATTCCTTGCTACCATCAGAGTAAGCAATTCCTGCCTTTCATCATCATTTCCCCAGGGGGAAAAGCAGCCCAGACAATCTGATGGATGTTTAGGTACCACAGGCCTGATGCCCAGGAGCACACACAGGAGTTCTTTGCTGCAATCATAGACCTGGAGCAGAAAGCAGATGAGGAATGGAGCAAATGCACTGCCCTTTGCATGTCATTTCTGTACTCTCCTGCTTCTTTCAGGCCATGTTATCAAATACACTTAGACATTTGCGAGTGGATTTTTGTATAGAGCTAGGATAACCACTGATTTATCTGTGAGCCTCTCAAACAGATTTGATTACTATCAGGGCAGTAACACACCTGAGAGCAACTGTTCATGAAAACGCATATTTGGTTTTGACTAAAAAATATGTTTGCCATATCCAGTTCACTTCCTTACTTGCCAAGTCAACAGGAAATAAGTGGACCAAATTAATAATACGAAACTGCAAGTTATACCAAATCAGTTTCAACCAATTAATTTTCATCTTTTTACTTCATGCACCTTCTAGCACCTTGAGCTCAAACTTTTCTTGGAAATCAAAAAGAACAAATATTTGAAAGCAGGCAATTATCTTTTAGTAAGGTGTTCCTTATCCTAAGAAAATACACTTGATATGGTTTTAAAAACAGACCACGTTCATTTTAAGGGAAATATTTCATCCAAATTATATTCTTCTAGCAAAGCTTAATTTGGTTGTTCATATGTGTCTCGGTAACTAGATGCTTTCTTTGATTTCAGAGTTCTCCAATTTTGAAATATTAGGTGTATAATTGCTAAGTGTACTTTCCTGTTTACAGAAAAATGCCACTAAACTTCTCCTGTCCATCTATAAGCTTCTGGCAAGAGTTGATACAACTGTGGCATAAGGTGATTAATGGAAGGCAAGTAAAGGAATAATTAATCAAAACACATAAGAAAGCAAGAATAAAAAATGATGCAGAAACTGACAAGAATAGTCTAAACTACTTGTGCTTTGGAACCAATGAAAACAGACCAGAGAAAAAGGCTAAAAAGTTCATGAATGTGCTCCAATTAATCTGTATGCACACTGCAATGCTCTTTAGTTTGGTTCATTTAAATCTGAAATTCCCTTCCCTGTTGATGTCAGCTAGTTAGCCAAGATGGTGCATTACTGTTATGATCACTGCAGCGCATATAATTTAGATTTATCTCTTTAGGGACTCAGCTCCACCCCCTGCTAGCTAATATGCTCACCATGTTTAATGATGCAAAAAATTTCCCTGAGTACAGGTTATTTATCTTTATCAGGGGCTGCTTTTGGCTGGCTGTCAGTTATCAGCCAGAATATTTGTTCCTAAATGGTTTGTACTCATCCATATTCCAGGGCAATTCTGAGGCCCATATTATCACTGATGTTTGCAATAAAAGTGTTTCAGTTCTTCAGATACACCTTAGTAATACTGATTTATGAGTCTGGACTGGCTGTATTTCTGATGCGGTGATATGAACCCTGAAATATCTATAACTGTCATGGAAGTGAAATATCTATCCAAAATCTCAGAAACAAAACCCTCTTGTAGGAGACTTGAAGAAATATGAGGAATGAAGATATTTCTTTGAATATGTTTTGAGAGGCATGAGTCAGAGGTGTGTTTTTTAAACTCAAGATCTGTAGAAAATAAAATAAAATTAAGAACAGACCAATGAAAAGAAGATGAATGAAAATGTGAGAAAAAGGACCAGTGAGAAAGAGACAAATATGGACAGAGAGGTAAGGAGAATAAAAAGAAACAAGAAAAGAAAGAACTTTGACTGTACCAGATGAGTGAACACTTTGAGCCTATAAGATTGAAAATTATAGTTGGAAAAGCAGAAAACTTAAGTTTTTCACTTGAAAGTACTTGCCTGCACAGCAACATGAACTAGCACCCAGCTTAAAAGTGAGACGCAGATATCCCGAGTGGAGAAAGAGTTCAAAATACTGAATGTAGCTCTACAGCACAGACATGAGCATTATGCTACAGTTCAAAGATGAGACCAGTGAGTCTGGCAAGTAAGAAAGAATAAAGAAATGAAGTAAGTAAATTTCAATTTTTTATAGTTTTGACTAGGATGACAAAAAGGGCAGCAACTGCGTGTCAGATTTGATGTATGCAGTATAATAGGCTAGATTTTCTTTTCATGGCATGAAAACATCTGTGGCACAGAGATTCCCAAGCTCACAGGAACCAAGCGCGTTCCAAAACTGGAAGCAAGAAAGCCAGACGCGCTCTCCCCAGGGTGGCATGCTGAGATAACACAGCTTCACTGCTTCCCAGACCTGAGCTCATGCCTGAGCTATGCTGGAGAGCCACATCAGCTTCTTTAGTGCAAGTTCAGGTGTCTCTAACAAAAGACATACTTCAGAGAGTAAGAAAAGTTAATTCCCCGGTTTAGATTCCTCACCTGTGCCTATAAAGATACAAAAACACCCAGCACCATTATTCTCTTCTTACTATCTATGCACCCACTTGGTAAGGCAGAGTAGTAGAATCATAAAATCACAGAATAGTTTGGATTGAGAGACCTTCAAGATAATCTGGTTCCAGTTCTCCTGCCTTAGACAGGGACACCTTCCACATAGACCAGGTTCCTCAAAGCCAGTCACACAATCAGAGAAGTTGCCATCCATAATTCAAACAAAATTTGGTGTTGAAGCTGGCACACAAAAAGTTGCTTTCAACACAGGAATATATATAAGTGTTGACTGAACAATTTTTATCCCGAAGCATTCATCTAGCAGACAGGTGCTCCCTAAGGCCAGCACACGCCTGTTACATCATGGATACAAAGGATTTTGTAACCGCCCACTACTGTCATTATCCTTTCTCTAGGCTTAGGCACACGATGGCTGTTCTTTTGGCTGCAGTTCCGCCGGCAAAGAAAGCTGTCATTCAGGAGCTAATGGAATATAACCAGAATTCATGACCCTTTCAGGTCTTCTGGCTGAGTTGCTCATGTGCTAGTCTCTCTTCTCCTTTGTGCTTCTCATTTCTCAGTGGCTCAGGTCTGTGTGAGGGTAAGGATTATGACCAAAATATCTCCTTTGCCATGCTGAAGTAGGAGGTGCCTGCTTACTGAGGAGGCTATTAACAATAGTCCATCTTTTCTTAATATACCACAGAGTCAAACAATTTGGAACACCAGAAACAAAGTGGGTAACAAGAGAGGTTCAAAGAAGAATAAACCCCTTTATTGACTTCTGAGGAGATAAAACGCCTGGCCAATCTGAATACATCAGATTTGGGTAAATTTCCTGAATCTTTATGGAGAAAATGAGAATGTAACTTGGATACATGTAAAAGCATTGCAATGGACTTTCTTGCTTTTAAACTGTTTGCAACACTGAAGCTGTTACAGGTTTAAATTATTTATGACTTTTTAAACACAAAAGAAAAAAAGAATACCCTAACATTGTGTAAAATATGATTAATTTCCTTCAAAAGCCTCTTAAGTGTTTTCGGCTTACATCACGTACGAATGTTAATACCACAACCAGAAAACAGAGTGTAGAACGGAAATACAGCACACATACTTGGAATCCACTTTTGTTGGTTTAAGATGATATATTTGTTTGATTTCTACCATGACATGCTCTTCCTGCTCTGAAGTTTTCCAGAAGTCTGGATTAATGACAAAATGATCTCCCATATAAACTTCCACAATGATAATAACATATGCTGGCATAGACAGAATACTGCTACAGCACCACTGAGAGCCTCTGAGAGCATGAAATAAATGCACAGCACTCAAAAAAGAACTTAATTTGTGTTTTATTTCCAATATTACTGAGGTAAATATGCAGGGACTTAACTAACTGACCATTTAATGCTAATAGGATGATATTTAATATTCACATGCTATGATAAGTACTTGAAATACTCACTCTGTGATACTAGATAAATTCCCTATTAGACCCATCCTTAATAATGTGCATATTGTTTCTGAATGCAATTTCTGAATTATTTAGAAAAGACACGTTTTCCTACCGAGACATAAAATGAACTGCAGATTTTCTGCAAGTTCTTATTACCATTAGGTCTAGACCACATTATGGCCAAATTATGGTGAAAACCCTTGAATAGGGTAATTTCACAGGAAGCTGTTAACCTGTTAAAGCACCAAGAAATACAGATCAAACTGAAATGAGTTTTAGTTGTATGCTTCTTGATTCAACTATTTAGATAATGTACTTTCATTTAGATCAGCAGCTAAACGTGTGAAGGATAATAGCCTTTCTTGTGCAGGTATAATGAGACATCAGAGCAGTGGTACAGAATAGCAGCAAAGAAGAAGGGAAAAAAGAAGTTCTGATGCCTGAGGTTTTCTTGTGACAGACACTTTCTTGAAAGAATATGACTATGGAAGCAACAAGTATTTATGTCAGACAATTTCATACAGCTGGAAAACATGAATCTGTCACCTGATGAAAACTTATTATGGGCCATCAAGCTCAGAAGTGGAAATTCTATGCTATTGAGAGAAAAAATGCACAACATAAAGAGAGGAAGATATTTATGCACATGCCATCTCTTTTCTTGAGCAAAAAATAAGCAAATTTCCAAGTTCAAGTTTCTTCCCTCCTCCATCCTATCGTTATAAAATCAGATCAAAAACTTTAAAGGACAGATGAGATAATGTAAGCTTACTCTTCACTCTGAACTTCCTCTAACTATCTCTAATATGTCTTCAGAAAA
Organism: Callaeas wilsoni; assembly: GCA_013398955.1. Lineage (NCBI taxonomy): Eukaryota > Metazoa > Chordata > Aves > Passeriformes > Callaeidae > Callaeas > Callaeas wilsoni. Next base: position 254,630 of record VWPU01010554.1, read on the forward strand.
ATCTAGTTCAAACTGGCATCTTATTTTCCAGTGGTAAAATATCTTCTGTAAGTACATTAATGTATATGACAATAGTAATAATCTGATTTTATTTTCTTTGTGTATTTACATTGCAGCTTAAGCATGCATTTTTTTTACATCCCTAACTCACTTTGGTTATATAACAGATGACCTCAAAACGATGTAGAAATACTTCTGGCTTGCTTGATTTTTATCTTTAGTATCAAAATTTGTATGCATGGCATATGCTACTCCAAAAATATTATTGATTTTGACCCTGGAACAAAGAAAAAAATCCCAGGAAATCTAAGGGGAAACTTTAGCTTGTATTTAAAATAGCTCCATACAGAAGGATTTTGATGAATGGAAGTCCTTAACCTGTGATGATATTATCATTTCCATTACTATATGACTACTATTAGTAGAGCCAGCAAAAATGCAGCCTTTTTATTTTTTAAGCTCTTTCACTATTTCAAAATTTTTCTTCACTGAAAATGAAATTAAAATTTCTATTTTTAGAATTAAATACCAGGTGGACTGCACCTATTTATTTGCCTTCAGTGGATTTATTGTTTTGTTTGTTTACTCATTTTTTTGTCCTATACCAATGGCAGTGAGACGTTATACATCATTCAAGGCAGGGCACAATGTGATGCACAATATGTTAACTGTGCACCCCTCCTGGTTTGCTAGGTTACATGAGATATGTGTGCAAATTTAGCACAACACATGGGGAGTCTGCGTGTGAGCTATTCACATAGATATCGTCGTTTTGTAAACAGAAAGAGCAGCTATGATGCACAATCTGTTTAACTTAATTTATATGTTTACTTACTTAGCAATGCCATAGATCAAACCCTAGGAATGCATGTTTCTTTCCACTAACCAGCATGAGCGCTTTTGTGCTGGTCTTGGTTTCATGTCATAAGACACTTCAAATAATTTGTACCTTGGCTTTACTTTTTTATTCTGCATTATTAAAGTATTTGCAAAATCATTACAAGCTACATCGGTATTTCAGGTAGCATGCTTTTTATGTAGTTATTTCTTTTCTGTCTCCAATTTGTGTTTCAAAAGAAAAATCTAGTGCTCAGCACCCTGAGCAAAAAGAGGACAACTAGCTTCTGTATACTAACTAGAGGTTGTCCTATTTCAGTAGCCCAGGAAAACCACACCAGGAATATTGAGACCACTGATATATTTTCTTATTGTTGCTGTTGCCATCATTATTACATGAAGCCAAGGTGAGACCTGGACCCTGCTTGGACTCAGCACTGCAGAACAAAGGACAGACCAAAAGACAGAACTGGTTGCACTGCTGAATAGAGCAGACAGGAATCCCAAATTTTTCAATCTAAGACAGAAGGTACATCTTTTTCTCTTGCATAAAGGATTTGAATTTACTTTTATCTACTGTATTTCATACGTGCTTTAGCCATTGGGGAGGGCTATTATTCTTTTTCTTTCAAAGTAGGCATGACCAAAAAAGAAAAAAAAGGGAAGACACAGCAAAATCCTCTAGTGAATTAGAAGGATATATTGCAAGCTACTATTAGCACTATGCCTTTTCTATTAGGAAGAAAACATTGAGACAAAAAAGCATCATGGGAATTTTTTTGCAAAATACTTTTAAAAGCTATGAGAGATACAAAATATCATAACAATGTATTAGAGGCAACAATACAGTACAGGAGATTGGCTTGATAGCTTACATAAAATTGAAAGCTCAAGCTCTTAGATATAGAAAACAGATGAGAGAATTATTTCTGTGTAGTGATAAATAGAAATACAAGTAAGCCTACCTGGCTGGCATTCCAAAGCTGGGAATAGGAAATAAAGGAGACCTTTACTTCCTATAGCTGATGTTCTGAAACCACCAACAGGCTGGCTATCTATCTATCTATCTATCTATCTATCTATCTATCTATCTATCCATCTATCCATAAAGATGTATTGCAAGATATGTAATGTGACCAAATGGAGCAGATGAAAGTGGTTTTTTTCTTTTGTTTTGCCTTGACTGTTAGAAGTTAGGTAATATCCTTACATTTTCAGAAATATTGTACACAAACTTATACTAAACATTAACTATATCATGGGTAGAAAGTGTGCTTTTTTATAAAGTGTCCAGGACTATACTGTACTTTTTGCTAGGATTGCTTGTGTGGATTTTTATATTTCTATTTTCCAGTGTGCTTTCTATCCACCTTACTTCATTGATCTGATTATTTCACAGGAGGTTTTTTGTGTGAGTTTCTTGTTGCTTTTTACCCACTCTCACAAAATATTGATTATCCTTAGTTTCCACTGACTTGAAAAACAACAACAAATTCCCTGTCTTACAGTGGAGTTTAGTTTCTTTGGTGTCTTCTGTTTTGAAAGAATACTATTATGTCAATGCTTTGCAAGATGAGGGATCAAAGCTCAAAGTATCTCAGATTCCACACACGAGCACAGATCCATCCAAAAGTGGGATTCATCCCATGGAAAATCTCAGTAATTTTTTTGTCATCCTGAAATAGAACAAAGAATAAAAACTTACTCACTTTCCAAGGACATGCTAGAAGGCAATGAATGGTCAAAAGAAGTTTCAGTTTATATGAAAACCAGTGATACACATGACCTTTAAACACCCATGAGACACTATGGCAGCTCAGCTAGGTAAAGGCTTTTGTTGCTGCCAACCAAAAAAAAAATGGACTTCTAATTTTTTTGAGGAAGATCACAGTGAATCAAGTCATTAAAACATATTCTCCTATTAACTTTTTTAATATAAATTTATATTTTCAAATGCCACTGATATTTTAAGAAAAGAGTATTTAGGAATGCATCCACAAAAGCTATAATTTGTACCAGATAGAGGCTACAATAATAAGAAAGGAAGTAGAAAAGCAAACAAGGGAAATAGTCACTTCAGAGTTTTTCAGTATAAAGCATGATTCTATTCAAATTCTGTTGAGGTAACTGAGAATCTTTCCCATATCTTCAGAGATCTTTGGTTCACACTATAGTGATGCTCACTGTATCATAGTAATCTCTTTTGTTTCGTATTTGTTTAGAAGATTTTGTATTACATTAATCATCACATATTGGAGATTTTGAGGTCTTCTCTAACTCTAAAATCTGACTTGAAGTATGAGGCTGGTTAGTAATAAAGTAAAGAAGAAGTATTTTTTCTGGATAGAAGCAGGAATTTAAGTTCTGCTAGAGTTTTCATCAAGCATAACTCCAGCCCTGGTAAGTCTTACACTATTAGAATACTTCTATATGTACATAAATAACAGTTGTTCTAAGAAATGGAAGTGTCAGAGATTTATTCATGTTTTGTATCCCCACAGTAATGTAGAATACACAAACACTTAGTGAATTATGGGTCTTCTTTATAGACAAAATAGAAATCTGCCACCAGAGAAGAACAGCAATGACTGATTCCAGGTAAGTGTTTCTCTAAAATAAAATGAGACCTATTTGGTACAAATCACTCTGCTTTCCCCTTGTGCTTCTCCTTGTCGCCAAATTACAAAGGCATTTGAAGAGAAAAAAGTTTCTAACTGGCAGCAAAATGAACTCACTGCCTGTTTTGATCATATCAGAACTCCAGGAAGGGAAGGGCTCTGGGGTGTCAGCAGGAGAGTTCCCTGGCCTCTGAGCCTTGTTTGGGACCCCACTGGGGAAACTTAGGACTGCTACTGCTTTCTGACAGGCACAGAGATGAGGTCTACAATCCCAGATCTCCAGGCTTGTTTCTCTTCCTTTCCTTCCCACACTGGGAAAAAACATTACTCCAACAAGGTCTTGTCTGCTATCCTTTAGCAACAATATTTGGATTTTATTTACACCACTGTGAAGCTTTGAAGAAGCTCTGCTGAAGCATATGGGTTGATCTTCCCTCTTTATCTGTGAGCATTAACCATTGCCTGGAAATATCCCTCCAGAAGCCTTGTTAAGTAACTGGCTCCGGGGATGTCCTGGCGCTCCGAGGTTCCCAGTCACAGAACTTTGTTTGAAGCATTTATAAGCCATTTAAGATTCCTCATCACTACATTTGACCCTCTTAATCCACCACATTTTATTCTGATCAGTCAAGTGTTTGGAACAACAGGAGGTAGCACATTTTTATTTTAACCTTATGTGTCTTTCTCTTAGACCACAGGAAGCTGACAATAACTGTAATGTGAAGCTTACTCCTACTTAGCCAGAACTCCCAAAAAAACCAGTTGGAAATTTAGACTGCTAAAGAAGAAAGGAGGGAAGTATGTTCAGAAGGAATTACATATGTAATGTATGTAACTGGGCCTTCTTTCTGAAGTCATGCTCCCTCATGCCTATTACTTTCACTCAAGGGTGTCTAAGTGGCATTGTAACTTATTTTGGTGTTTCTTTCAGTAGAATTTAAAAGCATTTATCATGCTGAAATTCTTAGAGCAGCACACTCTGTTTGGTATCATTAAATCTCATTAGCAATCAACATTTAAAAAACATTTTCTCAGGGTTTTTTCCTTAATACCCATACATATAGTTTTCCCATAATTAAGCAGGTCTATTAGTTTCACATCGTGGGCGGGATGGAATTTTAAATAACATCCATTTCTTTCAGAAATAAATAGGAGTCTGAAATGAAAAAGTCCTCAGTTAGCTGGCTGCTGCTATAAGGGTGAGCAAAAGGAAGGGATGACAATAATGCAAAACATACTGTGCTGCATTGCTGAGAAAAGGGTGGAAGGTTTTCAATCAACACAAGCCTCAGCAAAGAATGATCATTTCTGTGACAGGCTGTGAAATCCAGTCTCTGCTGAACACAGATCCAACCTTTCAAGGAGGTTTTGCAGGTTATTTTCACTCAAACACTGAACTCAAACCTGGATGTAACCTGCTAAAACTGGAACATGAAGATGCTTGAAATGCTTGGGGATGCGAAGCTGTGGCTGGGGGGAGGGAGACTTGGAGGCCAGGTGTTTTGTTCAGCCCTGTTGCTGTCACTTCTCAGCACACAGGATGTTCAGCACCAAGAGATACATTAAGGTTTTAGATTTAAAAGACCATATTTGTTAACATACTTGGGTTGGTGGAGGTGGACAGGGTTGTGGTTTCCAAATTTGTTTCCTTTTGGCTGAGAAATTAGTAGCACAGATCAGCCCTGCACCAGGATCTGTTTTGTTTACTTACAAAGAGGGAACAGAAAGCCAAACCTAACTCAATAAAAGCAATTAACAGCAGGCATTTTCCTTTTTCAAGAATTCCCAAGCATACAAGCCCAACAAACTCTGTGGCCAGGAAGTCCTGCTCTTGCTCTGTCTCAAAGTCACATTTCAACTCTTTCTGTAAGTTTTCAGCACACAGAGAACAAGTCTTGAAACCTATAAACCAGCCCTACCTTGTGTAAGCAGGGAAATCCACCAGTTGACAGATCAGTGTCTGAACTCCTTAGACACAATAAATAGACACAAAGTAATAAATATAGCAACCAAACTCATAATGCTAACATTAGAAAGTTCTTATATTATTATCTAACAGTATATCTAACAGTACAATGAAATTTGAGGGACTACTTATGCTACAAATTTTTACACACAAGAAAATTAAAATATAGATGCATATTTGATCTTAGCATGGAAAATACTCAAATTCTGCAAGTCATTTAAGCTCTTTGATTAAGTACACTCTGGTTTACACCAGACTTAAGCTTTATTCACCACTAGGGAACATCTTACAAAGAAAGAGGGGGGTTTTACCCTTGTGTATCCTACAAAGCAAGATGGAGGGTTTACCCTTCTGTCACTTTGGCACTCCCCTTTTGATAAGCCTTTTTATCAACATCAACATCGGAGCTGCTTTCATCGTTGTCTCTGCACTGAGCTGTGTAAGGGGAACATCTGATTGCAGATCAGTCAAAGTGTTTACTTTTTTTCTATAGTGCAAAAGCAATAAAAATAGTTTCAAGAACTACACAAATGTGGTGTGCCTGGCTGGAAAGAACATGGAGATCTGATGATGGCACCAGAAAATAAAAATAATCCTTCACATTCTGTCTAAAATGTTAATTGCTTTGCAAGTTAGAATTGTAATATTTTCTTCTTCCCATAGCAGGTCCTTGTTCCCAGTCAGCACCTGCCATTGACTGTTTGAACCATGATGATACCTCCTTAATTTTAAACTATTGCCATCAACTAGCTAGCTTCCATTTATTTCCTGAACATCATCCTTTTTCTTTGCTATTTTCTCTTCCTTACTCGCAACTTGGACCTTGGGACCTCTGCAATTCTCCCCATAGACATCTAGCTGCAGGAGAAGTATACATACATCTGTGTTGTATGGAGAAGAGGAACACCTGATGGGAGCTTCAGACTGACCAAGTGTCTTCCAAAATGGAAAATGTAAGACTTCTCTGAGAAGGAATCCATGATGACTCTTCTGTTGGCCTTCCTCACATTGTGGAAAGCTTTGGTCGCTCTCCAGGCAGCAGGCCAAATCTGTAACAAGGGGTGCCAAATGGGAGGCAGGAATTTGCATTTCTAGCCAGCCTACTGTGAGAATCCTGCCTTTCCTCTTCTGAAAAGTCTTGTCATCTCTCAAAATGCAGCTGGAATTTCTCACATCAAAAACAAGTCTGGAAGGCTGATAGGTGAAAATTGCAAAGCGGTGGGATGATTTTGGGTACAGTGAGCCTACACATTCCCTGTGCCAGCTACCCCTCTGCCCAGCATTAACTCCAGGTCTGATAAGACGTTGAAAGAATTGGTGTGCGTATCAGTCAACCTGCATCAGGCTCAGCATGCGTTAAAGAAAGGGCTGTGATGGGAACTCTGACAACTTTAATCAATCTACTGCTTCTCCAGACTTGTTCCTACACATGCCTGCAGCCCTCCTGCTTGCTCTGTGTCTGTGCCAAGCCTCAGATTTCACAGCGCCAGTCTGTAAAGACCATGCTGTTCATCATCCATCATGAACTCATGAGTAGGGTGTCCTAACTTCTTTACTGTACAGCTTTGAAATGGATCCTGTAGCGAATAATGACTCTCCATCTATTTCTGATCTGATCTAAAACACATTTCCTTCTTTGCTGTACATCTACTTTCCATCCCTGCTTTCCATCTTATTTTTAAACTTTACCATGGAGCTCCATATGGTGTATTAGATTAAAGACATTACACAAAGAAGGAGATCCATTTTGTTGTACTGTTCTCCATCCCACCACATCGAACTGCTATGAGAAGAGGGGAGAGTATGGTAGAGAAGGCAAAAAAAGGCAAAATCTTCTGCTAATCATAACTCTCAGTCTCTGCAAATCTAGAGGAGAGGAAGCCATAGTCAACAGCCATATTGGTTAAAAATTATCTGTAGAACAGAAATTCCCAAAACCAAGTTAGGCTGTGTATAGCAGACAAAATTAATGCCTACTATAACGTACCTTAATTCAGTTTGGAAGAACTTGGACCAACATTATCTAACTTCAAAGATATTTCTACAAGGATGAGCTACAACTTGGTGACATTTATTATGGAACTCCATAAAATGAGAACAAAGCCTCGGCTTTCCAAATGTGTATCACAGAAGCAATTGTAACACCAGCAATATGGATAGGAGGAATAAGCTTATACAATTAAATAAATATGAAATCTTTCAATTAAAGTTAAAGTCTTAGAAGTGCGATTTCATGAACAGTTGGCAAGAGCTGCTATATTTTTAAGATAATAACAATCAATTCCTCCTGTACAATAAAAATAGTTATAAGAGAAAAATCACTCAAAACTGAAATGTAAGAGGACAAAAGGTCATAAATTGCAATAGAAACCCCTAGGGAATCTGAAAATGTATAGGGGTTGGGGGTTTTAAAAAATTGTCTAGCTATTGAAGAAAAATATTGTATTAACAAATGGACAAATGAGACTAGAGCTATCCCTCAGAGTCGCTTCATCAACCACAATCATATGAAGAATCCAGTGTACCTTTTTGAAAAGTAGTTGAAATACTGAATCTGCTAAAGCAGAGAACAAGCCTTTGTTAGCTACTTTTGAAGGTCATCAGTAGCTTTTAGTGTATAGGACGTTTTTACAACAATTAGATCAAAACTCAGATTGAAAATGTTGGTGGATTTCATAAGTTAGAATGACATCAATAGTTGACTCCTAGAGGGCACTGCCTGGGAACAAGGGTTTTATTCTAAAAAAATCTCGCTTCCTCTTGGAGCACCACTGGAAACACACATTAATTTTACCTGATAACAAATGATTGTTTGTTCATTTTAAATTTAAAGGACGTTTGAAGAAAGACAGCTTCATTTTGGTCACCTTGGGTGCTGAAAACCTGAAAACCTGAAAACCCCTGTTGCTTGTGCAACTCCTGAGCAGTCATGTGGATCCTAATAATCAAAATAGATGCACATGCAATGTCTTTGGCATGACTGTCCTTATACCATCTGTTAGGCTAAGTTTGCACGCTAAGAAGATATAAACCAAACACTAAGAGGTCATAACTTCAAAACTGAGGTGAACCTCAACAAGCAGGCCTTCAAATCAATGCTAGCATGTCCTATCTCTGAAAAAGAACTCATTTCATAGTGCTCACAAGCTCTATTAAATGGCATGGCAAATATAAATGCTGTGGATATCAAAAATCTCATCTCCTTTGGACCACAGCAGCATGCAGAATGTAAAACGTAAAGATTTGAGGAACAAGAAAAATTCAGTTTGCCCAACAGGCCTGCCAAATTTTATTCTACTTAATATCATGTGAGAAGGAAGGAAAGTAATTATTATTTTTCTACATGACACTAATTTCTTTTGCAATTGACAGGCTGAACAAAGGCTGCACATGTTTGATTTGGCCAAAAGGCTAGTTTCTGTTCGAGAGCATAATTGATGATTCATTACTTTAAAAAACAACCCTGCAAGAAAATAAAGAAAAATGTTGTGTTGGTGAGGTGCTAAAACAACTACTGTTTCATGCACAAACAGTACCTGAAACATTGTCTTCTGTTACATTAGCAGGATATATATTTTTAACAAGACTGTTAGAAGGAAGCCAATTTCCTCTATTTACTTGTGATTTTAAGCCTAAAATATTCGTGTCACCACCTTGTAATTCCTCAAATCGCCTCCCACAACATGTTTCTGGTACCTCTGTTAGCCTCTGGCACCTGTACTGGAGTGTGTAATGTAGACATTACACGTAAACAGGCCAAGGTAGTGGAAAGAGCTGAAGGTCCCTGTTAAAACCAGTATGTACTCATGTTACAAAGGCAGTGTAGCAATGTCAGTTCTGGCAATAACAGCAGCTTTGTAAAGCTACAAAAGTACCTCCCTCCTGAGAGAAGAAACTCTCCTCACCCACTTCTGCAGACTTAGATTACCTTGCACTCATGAAATTTTTGTCCTTCAAGCTGAGCCATTAGCTAGAGGATGAATCAAAGAGTTGGAAATTAAAACACATGCTGCAGATAGTGGATAACACGTTAAAACTCATTAAGCAGGTTGCTCACATTCAATGGACTAATTTTGTTCAAATTCATGTAGACAAAAAAAAAAATTCAAACGTAAAAATTATAAATATTGGAAACTGAGTTTGCCACTGCAGAAAACTGAAAATGGCATCATTCACTCATGGGTCTATGAGGTTCTTCCCCATTTTCTCACTGTGCCTTTGAAACAGTTAAATCTGCAGCACTGTCATCATATTACAATGAAAGATATACTTAGGGAATTAGATGACAGAAGATTTCAGTTAGTAAAAGCTGTGATTAAAAAAAAAAAAAGAGAGTATATATATATATATGTATATATATAGCATATGGGCAAGAGGAAAAAACTTACAGGGTGAAATTAATTACTTGATTATTTAAAGGAATAAAGATATAAAGGATTGGGTAAGATCAAGAAAATAAATGTGTACAAGAGGCTTCCAAGTAGGGTGACAGTAGGACTTTTTCAACTGCAAAGCAATTCTTAAATGAAGAGGTAAAAGGTCCATTACATCCAGCATTCAACCACCATGCAAGAAAAGCACTAGCAAATACACATAACAGGATTAATTCTCCTTGGTAAAGAAAAGGGTGTGGTTTCTTAACTACAGTGTTAGGAAACATCCTCTATATTCATTATGTTTCTAGTTTTAAAAACGGAGATACTCTATTTTATAAGCATGAAGTTCAGCACTCTTAATCTTGGTGAAAATCGGTTTTATTGCACAGACCTAGCATAACTTTTATTATTCATTGCTTTATTTTCTTCCAAAAGAGTAACACACATCCAGCAATACTGCATATATTATCACAGACTGTAACACAAGGTAGAGAAAAATTATTTTCTGAGATGCTTTGGTCTTTTCTTATTAATAGGATATTGGTCCAAAGATAATGTGTATAAAGGTTTCTCTGCTCCCTGTTATATGTCACTAACACTGAAAAGAAATATGATTGAGCATATTTGGGCAAACTCCCTTATACTTGTTAGGCAAATTTTCTGAGCTCCTTTTGACATCATTGTTTATAATAAAGACAGTTAATCTGTTCTTAGTTTTGCCTTCAGTAATCAAAATCTGTTTCTGCCAGAGGATCTTTCCAACAGTCAATTTCTTTGGATCATATTACCTTTTACCTGATGAATGCAATTACTCATGGTGATAAGTAACACAGGCTACACTCTAGTTTTAAGGCATGCTCCTTCACTGACTTAAGGACCGTGTTCCAATCTTATTTCTAGCTGACAGCTTGCTTTCAATTTTACTCTTCCTACAGCGCATTGCAATTTTTCCAGAAACAAAGGGATTCTTAGAAAGCACCACTAAAGCTAACTCCAGCATTTCCTGACATAATTCCTCAGAAAGCACCATTTTTCATTACCAGTTTTTAAAGGCTCAGAATTTTCACTAAATCCTATTTTAGAGATTTTCAAAATCACGAAGGTGTCTTTTCTTGGTCAAAATGTCTTTTAGGAGATAACAGAATTAACAGACAATTATGTTTCCAAATGAGAAGCATCACACAAAAGCTCTTGAATTGAGCTAAATGAAACATTTTGACAGACCCAGTCTGATGTTCCTCCCCACTGGATTTTCAGTTCACTCTTGCAAAATATCAGTTTTTCAGTTCCAAATGAGACAGTGCCAATATTAAAAATCTTTATAGACCTTCTCTAACTCAAGCTGTCAAGCTGATATTTTAAATAAATCAGTAGGTCTCCAGTCTCTCAGAATTTATTTCAAGATTATTGCCCCAAATATTTTTTTAACAACTGTCAAACCTTTTGCATTGACAAGTTGAGAGCTGTTTGTGAACATCGTATGTTATGCACATCTCCTGGAGTATGAAAGGCCCAGGAGCAGTGTGACCACATTAGCACAGTGTCACATCTGAGGAAATTATCCTCTCTGCTGGGTTTATTAGTTGAAGAAGTTCCATGTCATATGCACCCTGCCTCTGATTTCAGAGAAAATATGACCAGAGACAATGAGAGTTTGACCTCCTATATTCCTATTACACAGTATCTACCCTTTGGTTGCAATATATTTGGCATTAGCTGAACTCCTCATAGCTTCCATTCATTGCCTTTCACAAGCCTGCTCTATCAAACCTCTCACCTCAACCATGCTCCTGAAAAAAGTCCATTTTCCTAGTAAGGCTGCTCAGTAGCCCCTTGTGCAGCTGGGGCTTTTTGAGCTAACAACGACCCTCTTTTTCTTGAGGTATTGAATAGCAAGACAAAATTGCAGTATAATGATGTGCAAATCTCAATGTTTTAATAGCAGCTTTCTGCTCATGGTTTTCCCCTAAAATATAGATTCATTTTTATTCCTATCCAGGATATTTTAAAACACTGGAGCTAAGGTCTATAGAAAATCCTTTCCCTTTCCTCTTTACCCCTAAAATGGACACTTGTGGTTCCAACTCATCAGGTCACACTTTGTTACCTAAGAAGGCTTTCAAATAACCCTGGCTTAGGCTGAAGCTTCTTTTGAAGGAAAAAAATCAATGGGTCGCTTCATTTTTTTAAGTGTTCTAATTCTACCATTCACAGTGTAAAGAGTGGCTGTAGGTAAAGAAAAAACCTTCTTCTCCCCCTTACCTCTGTCAACCTGTTACTTTTTCCCTTTTGAATGCCTTTAGCCTGAGCTATGGAGACTTCAAAGACTTCAAAGGCAGCTGATACTGCTGCTGGGGCTGACATTGAAAATGCTGGATTCAGCAGAGAATGCAAATGTTATGTATCATGGAAGATCTTCATTTGTTTCAAAAGAATGGCGGCTTTTATTAATTTGAAATCAATTAAAAGGAATATCCAAAAGAAGCAAACAAACAAAAAGAGAAGAGGGAAAAATCACAGAAGGACAAAGGAATTAGTGCACAGCAAACAAGTTGAATGTTCTCCTGCATTCAGCACACACTAAGGAGACAGGACAGCCATTAGTTATGGCTCTCTCTGTGGTTTCCTCAAGCTGAGAAGGCAGAGCATAATCAGTCAGCAACTATTTCTTAGGTGCCTCTGCCCGCGGGCACTGTATTCAAGCTGGCTCCTAAACCTTGGCCCTGTTGCTGCCACAGGCTGTCGAGCAAGGGCAGAGAAGCCAACAGAGTGTCCCAGAGGGCACTGCAGGATCACGATGCTGGAGGAATCAGAGACAAAGCCATCATAGGCACAGGGATCTCTGCTGTGCCACTGGCAAGGGGCTAAGGGATGTGAGGTGAGCTGCTGAGAAGGAAGTCATAGGCAAGCTCAGGGATTAACTAGGGAAAGAACCCATCTTATTTTGTTCCGGATTCATTACAGACCCTAGGAGAAAATCCTGTGAAATAAATTAGGCAGCTCTTTGCTTCTCATGTTTCAGCTGAACTGTCCCTTTCTAACTGGTTTCTTGCCATCTGTAGTGATCTCAGCATCAAGTCTGCTGCTGTCTGATCTAACATCTGCTGCAGAGGTCAGAAACTGGGTTAACAAAACATGCATTTTCTACTATTCATTAGGATTTACTGGTGGAATTATCAAAATAATCCTAAAATACTAATATTTTATTTATACAGATACCTTAAAGTCTAGCAGGTCCTCCTGAAAAATTCATTGGGTTTGGATACCATGTGAATTTTATTTCAGGCATTATGCTTTTAAACGCAGCATCATATCTTTTTAACTAGTGCATATTAGCTGTAATAGGCAGGCAGTGCAATTAATGCAAAGGGGCTCTACATCTTTTATTACAGGGGATTCTGGGGTTTCAATTTTGCGATTAAACAATTTAAAAAATCACCTTGAAAGGGTTTGAGCAAGAGCCCTTCAAAATGAAAAATTATTGTCGTAGCTGGTTTTGGATGAACTACTCTGGTAAAAAGAGTATTGTTTAATTTTCATATTGAATTAAAGACCTGGAAAGCTGAGTAATACACAGGCTAATTCTGAGCTGAGCTGTGCTTCTGCTCATCTGAGTGCCATAAAAATGTATTAAAAGAGGAATTATTTTGTACACTGTGCTGTACTTCAACATTTAATTCTCAGCAGGCTATAAAATCGCTTTCAAGATAATGAAATTACAAAAGAATTTAAATTTCATTTTCAATCCCTTATCATCACAAATTACTAAGAGAAGATGGTCAGAAGATCGCTAGTGATATTGCTACTCTCCCTCATCTGATGACCAGGGCTTTTTGACTGAAATACCTGCAAAAGACTTTTGTAGGTAATTTAAATAAGGCATAGTGCAGAAGATCCTGAAATATGTAGCTGGGTACATCAGCCTATGCATTATGAAAACACTGCTGTTAGGAAGGATTCTGAGTGGAATAGGCAAAATAATAGTAAATACTCAAAATAATAACCAGGCAAAACAGTAATAGTAAACATCATCACAGTAAGGGTTAAAGGTAAAAAGAAAAAAATCATATACTCTCAGTGTCAGAGCAATAAAAAATTAACTACGCTTTGGTGCGATTTCAAAGAAAAGACCAAAAAAAGCTTCCAACAACAAAGCTTTTCCCTGCAATTTGTAAAATATTCAAGCATGAGTTCTTTTTTTCCTTGTGGGCCAAAATCCACAGTTGTTGTTCAAGCCAAATTTTCACTAGAACCAACAGAGGCTTTTCATACTTACTTTCTTTTTCACAGTTAGGCATAGGCAGAAGAAGAGACTTTACAGGACTGACACAAAAGTTACTGGCCTGTTACAAAGCAGATCTTAATATAATTCTTCCATGAATACAGAGTGTGTGGCTGGAGGTACAAATCATTTTAAGCTTCTGCACATTTAAAATGCTGGTTTGAGCTAAAGTTAAAGACTAAGACATCTGTAAACCCCAGTAAATGAAGGGAAACTCCTCAAAGATCAAGGAGTGAAAATTCCAATAAATTTTCTCTCCAAGAGTAGATTTCTATAGGAGAAACAATGAGCCTAGGTACCTATAATGCGTTCAAGTGGTAATGTCTAGACACACACACACAAAAAAAATAGTTCAAAAAAATTCCCTGGACAGTTATCTAAGCAGTTTCCCACACACAATTCAGCACACACTATTAGATTGAGCATATCTTGCTTAAGCTCAAGTTCAATGCAAAGCACAACAGAGCAGGTCAGTTCAATTATCAGGGAAAGGCCTTCAATTATCTCGTGCAAGCAAGAGATAAGACCGTTCTACACCCTCAGGAATGCAGGCTCTTTTGCTTGCCGGAATGGGCAGGGTACAGTGGATGGGAGCAAAGCAAAACACTCTGCCTCCTCCAGCAGCCCTCAGTCCTGACCAAGCACTGTCTGAAGAAGACCACCACATCTGGATGACTGTCACAGTGACCTGTGATTTTCATCTTCTATAAGTGACCATCTCTGTGGTTTAAAGCAGTTCATGACCTGCTTCCTAAGCTGTGATGTAGCTTCTGAGAAAGGACACAACCAGAGGCCTTGACCTCTTCTCACACTGGATTATACCCACATAAATCAGCCTATTTATGCATTACAGTTCTCCCATCACCCAACAACAAGACTGTGGGATTCCTAAGTTTTGGTCCCACTTCCAGTTGCAGTTGGTACAATTTATCCAATAACTTGTAAGAATAAAATGTGTAAAGACAGGAGCTAAGTGAGAAAAGAGGAAAAGAGAAACAAAACAATATGCTCAAGTCTGTAGAGCTGGACACAGTCCGAGCCTGCAGCTGAACCTTCCCACAACCTTGGCCAATGCTTTGGGTTCTGTCTCCTTTAAAAAATCAAGAAACTAATCCAGAGAAGGGAGACAAAGCAAAATACAACAGAAATGTGTCTTGATTGTTTATTTCAGAAATACAGCTACACTACTCAGTTTTGCAGTGATTTATACCTGCTTAGCAGATGCCTGCTTTAAGCTCTCATACCTGTTCCCAAATAACCTGTGAAGATAAGCCAGGAGTGCTCTTCCAGCTGGGGACATGAATCATATTTCATTTCTTGTGTAATACTTCTGCACTCTGTGTTTAACAGGTTTCTCTCCTTATTTTATTTAGCTTAGTACAACTTTTTAGGCTAACACTGATAAATTTATGAGTCACTTTTATTTATGCCCCTAAAACAGCTCCATTGTGATGTATGTGATGAATACTGAAAGAGAAGTGATTCCAGAAGCTGCTCAGGAGTCTGTGTATCCTTGCCAAATTCCACATTATATTTATCTCTCAGCTATCGCCCAAACACAGGCTCAGTTCATACTAAACACGCTTTCTGTTTCCACAATATTTTCTTTTAACTACATCCATAAAATACAATTTACAAATTACCTTTACCTTCTGTCACCTCTCTTTACCAGCTCTTCGCCATTTCCTTTCTTTCTTTGCTTTATTCATCCTAATGTTGCCACACTGTATAAAAGTTAAACTGAAGAAGAATCTGCCTTCAGGTGTAACTGCCTTTTCCCTCCGCGTTTAACGTGGCACTGATTAAATTACATGCCAAGTGATCCCATTATGTCTTGTGGGAGGGAGTTCCATTATTGGCTGCAGAAAGCAATGGCAAGGTAAGAAGTGGGAGTCATTTGCCAAAAAATGGACCAATGATGAACAAAATCTTTTAACATCTGCAACTAAACTGCACAGTATGACTCTTCCACTTCCATTCAAAACTAAGGCCACTAACAATATCATTGATTCTGTTTTAAAGATATAACCCCTGTGTCATTTTCTTACCCCAAAGAAGCCAAATCCTTCAGAGAAGTTCACAAGTTTATTTGGTTTAAATTCAAAGCAAGCAGACTTCCCAATGTTCTTTAAGCTATTTACATAGGTTGCCCTAGGAAGAGAAAACCCTCTGGGAAATCTAAAACTGCCGAATAGAAATGAAGGTTGCTCACAACTAAACTGCATTAGTCCAGAAAAAAAATCAGGGACCAGGTAAATTTTTAAGACATTAAGTATAGATGGCTGTGATGATTTAAGAGACATGGATTTGAAGGGTGGACTACTCTATGCATAAGGAATTGGCTGGATGATCATAGCCAGAGAGTTGTGTTTTAACATCTCTGTGTCCAGGTGGAGGCCGGAGGCCAGTGACGACTGGTATTGCTCAGGTCCCTGTCTTGGGACTGGTGTTCTCCAATATCTTTATCAATGACATAGACAATGAGACCAACAGCACCCTCAGCCAGTTTGCAGATGACGTGAAGTTGAGTGGTGCAGTTGACACAACATAAGGAAGGGATGCCGTCCAAGGGGACCGGTACAAATATGAGAAGAAACAGGTCCAAGCGCACGGTGCTGCAGTGGGTCAGGGCAATCCCAGGCATAAGTACAGACTGGGAGGAGAAGTCACAGAGAGCAGCCTTGCAGAGAAGGACTTGGGGGTTCTTGTGGACATGAGCCAACAAAGTGTACTTGCAGCCTAAAAGGCCCATCCTGGACTGTACTGCAACAAACATGGCCAGCAGGTTGAGAGAGGTGATTCTTCCCCTCTAATTTGCTCTTGTGACACTCCACCCGGAGTGTTGCATCCAGTTCTGGGATCCCAATGCAAGAAGATTATGGACTTGTTGGAGCGAGTCCAGAGGAAGGCCACGAAGATGATCAGAGGACTGGAATACCTCTCCTATGGAAACAGGCTGAGAGTAAGGATTGTTCAGCTTGGAGAAGAGAGACCCCTGGGATATCTTACAGAACATTTCAGTACCTAAAGGGGGCTTTTGGAAAAGAGAGGAAGCAACTTTTTACATGGGCAGATAGTGATAGAATAAGGGAGAATGGTTTTGAACTAAAAAAGGAGATTCAGATTAGATGCCAAGAAATACCTTACTCAGAGGGTGGTGAGACTCAGGAACAGGTTGCCCAGTGCAGTTGTGGATGCCTCATCCCTGGGACAGTTCAAAGCCAGGTTCAATGCATCCCTGAGCAACCTGATCTAGTGAAAAATGTTTCTGCATTTTTCTGCAGACCTGATCTAGTGAAAAATGTTTCTGCAACCCCTATGGCATAGGGGTTGGAACTAGATGATCTTTAGATCCTTTTCAACTCAAGCCATCCTATGATTCTATGATTAAACAAATAAACCTTTTTTGGCATTGATTTTTTTGGCGATGTCAAGCTCTGATACAGACTTCTGTCAAAGAGCTTTTCATCCTCACATCAGTTCCAGCATAAATGAGCATCTGGCCTGGCTGTCAAAGACACAGGGATTCAATAGGAAACACATAACCAATAGGCCAGGTGGCTGGAAGAAAGAAAACCAACCAACCAACCAAACAAACATAAATGCACAAACTGGTGTAATTTAGGTATTAGAACTAGGATTTCAGGAGTTTTGTCTAGAAGTCATGCTGAAAGGACTTTTATCCCCATTTGCATAGGGTTGGCACTGAGTTCCCAAACCTGTACTTGGATGGGACTTTAATGACCCACTGCTTGAGCCAGATTTTAAAGACTTATAATATTAATGTTCTTGTTATTTTTTTCTCATTTTGATAGGGAGTGAAGAACTGACATTTTCCCAGTTATGAATGTGTGAATCATCATTCCTTTAAAAATTTGCTGTTTGCATTTCAAATCTAAAGTTTCATATTTTCTGAGGTTTCAGGAAGTTGTTAGGAGCGGTTAATATTCAGTTCATATTTTTACACTTGTTAAAAGAATTTTAACACAAAATTTAAGTTGGAAAGCCACCAGAAAGCCAAAAGATTATTATGTTTTAATTTCACCAGGACATCACCACAGAAACCTCTCAGCAAGTTCTGTTTGAACTGTGGTATATGTTTCAGAGGGACACTCAATCCTACAATAAAGGGTCCACATGGTGGAGAATCAATCACATTGCTAGGTAAGTTATGCCTATGTTTAACTACCCTCAATATTAAAAATCACTTCTGTGCTTCAAATCTAAATTTGTCTTGCCTCAGCTTCCAACTGCTGAATCTCATTATGTTTTTTTACTGATAGATTAAAGAACTGGCTATGAGAAATCTGTTCCTCAGGTAGGTACTCACAGACCAAGATCAAACCATGCCTTAGCCTTCTTCTCAGCAAAATAAATAGATGAATCTTCTTAAATTTCTCAGTATGCAATGTCTTCCAAACCCAAAATCTTTCATTGAACCACTTTGAATGCTTCTCACTATTCATAACGCTTTTAAACTGCAGCACAGGAAAGCTCTCCTGTGTGAAATTATCAGTTGTGCTGACTACGACTATTTTAAATGTAATTATAATTAGGGCCTTTACAACCTTTTATGTGTGTATCTTGTTTGGAGATATCTGAAGTTCAACAGAACCAGAGAAATAAGTTGTAATGCTGTTAGATGCTAGGTTGAAGCTAACCATAGACTATTAATCTCAGCAAGAGGCCAGTGGTTTTATGTTATTTCTGTATTTCCTAGTGGATAGATAAGCAAAGATGTTTGGGAGACAGATATATCTGGGGGAGGTGAATAACTGTGCTGGTAGATATTCTTTTTAGTGCAGAACTTCTGACAATCCACATTTAGGCACGGACAACAGAACATGTAAGAGAAGCCAGAATAAGAGATCACCTGTTTTGCATATAAAATCCAAGGGCAAGCTGCTTGAACCACATGTAAAGAAAAGATAATACTTATGTTTGATCCATACAGCCCTCTCCTCTCATTGCTGCTGCGCCTGCTGAGGAAGGTGTCAGCTGCTTCACTGAGACAGAAGGAGTTTTTACCCTCTCTCTTCACCCACCTAGTATTTTACTCACAGCTCTTCATTTTAATTAGGTTATCTTACCATCATTCAGTTTTGCCTACATGTCTGGGAAGCTTTGAACCAGAGCTAATAAAATAAAATAATTTCTGACAAAGATGATAAGCATCTTTACTTTTTTGTCCATTTTTTTACTTTGTAGAAATAGTTTTCAAAGAATAATAAAAAAATTTCTCGGTTTTGAAATTAAAATAAAACAGAGGTCTTGGCTTTTTTTTCCTTTGTCTCCTTTAACTGTTCTGACAGAAATTGTGTTCTCTCTTTATAGTGACAAAATGAAAATATAGGTCATACTAAGTAGGTCCTTCTAAATGGAAAGGACAATGTCTCTGTGATACAAAAAAGACAAAAATACTTTTGGTAAAAAAGTACCACCTCTCCAAGCAAAAATGCATATGTTGAGATGTCAAGACCACACACAGCTTAACCAGTGCTGTGGTATTGATCTTCCCAGATGTCTGTGGCCCATGCCAGCTATTCCTATCACTGCTAAACTTGGCTTCACCCTCTTGAATTCACTCCTTCCCACCTTTATTTGCACTTGTCAGTGAGAGAAACTGTAGCCGACAGAAGGAAATTGTTTGTGTCATCTGTATCAGAGTTGATCTCAGGCTCATTTGTATTCTCAGTTAGGTACTTAATGCGCACTTGAACTTGAGATGTCATGGTTCTCTCAGTGAGAGTCCTGTGGTGATACCCTGGGTTCCATTCTCTCTGTTTTTCTGGTTTTTTGTGAATGAATCCCCAACAGCATCAAAATGTCAATTGCTGAAGCCATGCAATACCAGTAAAGATTTTTCACTTCTGACACTGGACACTGCCTCAAATACACATCAATATAATCAGGATTTTAGCGACCCAAATCCAGCTCCGCTACTCCAGATCAGTGCATTAACTTCAGAAGGGCTGGAGAACACCTTAAAGGGAAAACAAAGGGAAGACACTAAGTGCTAACTGTTCAGCGCAGTACATGGTAATTAACTTAGCCATGCAGTTCCCATTACTGTTAATAGGAATCAGATGGCTAGATCCCTGTGCTAAAAATGTAGATTTAAATAGATATCTGCATGTGTGCCAAGCACAAAGAATAAAGGTAGCAGAAAATCTCAGTGAGGAAGACACAAACATTGAAGACACTGAAGGCATCTAGGAAGGTTACAGAAGGACTTATGAAACTGGGGCAAAATTGTACTATGAGATCATTTACCAGAAGTAGTTTTCTTACAAATTGGATAAGGTTTTAGAGAACAAAGTGTGGACTGGCTGAGAACAGAAGTCTTCAAAGACAGGGGAACAGCCGTGCTTATGCAGAAGACATGAGAAGAATGGAGGCAGGCTGTAACAAGATCACACAGGAGTACACAGCCTTGACTTGCTGCCTAGGAAACTCCACAAAGACACGTAGTGGTGGGACAGAAAACAGCATGGCTGTAGCTGCTGAATCTATAACTGATTTGCAGGCCTGGCTTATTGGCCTAAACTCCTTCCGAAGACAGGGATAAAACAAGAGCTACTTAAGCCTTGTAGAAGCACATGGCACATATATATTGCAACATATACATTTCTCATTAAAATCTGAGAATATGGAAGAGACATTTAAAGCAAACACCTGAAATCAACTGAATTTTTAAAATTCAAACCTATATTTTATTAGACATATTACTTATACATAAATATAAAAATGAAGATGATAAAGAGATACATATGTGGTTTTCATTAGAGGTCAGCTCTGCTGAAACAAGGGTTGTCAAATCTACAGCCTGGAGTAATATTAATATTGTTGACTATTTGTTTTGTGCAACTGTTCATAAAAATATGTAGTATTAATTTTAATATAATAATTAAGCCCAAATTAATGTATTTACATTACTAGATGGCATCAAATAATGAAACAAGGCTCAGGGTCTGAAGAATAAGGACCACTCAGTTGTCATGACAAAGTGAGAAATCAGTGCCCAAGTCTGGACATTTATTGACTCAGACACTCAAAGGGAAAAGAATCAAAACAAAATAAAGAGTCTTCTGAAACTAAAATAGAGTTTCTGCACGAAGGAAAGAGAATAATCAAACTGTATCAAAATGCTTTTTTCAGAGACAGGATTTTGGATACACTCTCTGATTCTGTCTAGTAATCTTTCTTCATCAGGATGAAAGAGTTAGTTCTGTTGTTCAGGTATGAGCTGTGAATGATAGTTTCTTTTCCTGTCTTTGAAAAAACAGGCAGACATGGTTACAAAAGGGAAAAAAGATACACAAAGGTGAAGGAAATACGGCTTTTATTGATGTTCTCAGGCTTCATGGCAGCTGTCAAGTTACAAACAGACCATTCTGGGCTGCCAAAGACAGCTGGGATGCTCTTACCTTGAACTTTATCTTGCTGTTATCATCTGAGTACGCTGACCAGGGTACTGTCCTTGCTCAGCCAGACTCCTCCAGACCACTTTTTCTTGGCTTTTGGGTGCCATGAAAGGGTAGAAGGGGTATTGGCCCACTTACAGGCATCTCAGCATAAGCATGGGACACACTCTGCTCCAATGCTGTAGCACATTCAGTACCCACTCTACACCTCCTCTGAAATCACCCCTGTGTGCATGGGCTTGTGCTCAGCCTCAGATCCAGCGGTGGGGCCAAGCCTTTCATGAACACTGGTGCTGCTTTTATACCAGCAGATTAAACAGGTTGCTGACAAATAAGACACAGTGCAAGTACATATTCCTTTTCTCCCCAAAATGAGGTAAGCACCCCTGTACTGCTTTTTAGGGATAGTCCCAGGCCTGTGTTATCCCTTCAGCTATGTCCAGATACTGCCTGTGAGAGCACTAGCTGACCCTGGCCAGAGAGAGTCCCGCCACACCACTGCTGCTGATGTGCCAGCAGCACCCTGGCTGTACCTGGTCCGGTTCAGCTTACTAGCACGGGCAAAGACAGAGAGCCTGGTTGAGGGATCTGATCTGGGGAGTTACAGGCTGGATGCCACATGCTGCCTGCAAACCAGAGGCTGCGAGGCAGCCACTCCTCAGGACCTTGCTGTAAGCCCTTGAGATCCTTTGGTTACCACTGCCAGAGGATTCAAAGAGTGATTTTGTTACAACTCTGAATTCAACACTGTACTAAGCTGGCTGTAGAGTGAGGCAGTACCTCTGAAGTCAGATATCCAAATATCAAGATCTATAAAGGACTTCAGTGTGGTGAAACTGAGCCATGCTTTTTGATGAAGCTGCTTGGTCCATTCTTTCCAAGACAGACTTTCCAATCAAGATTGTGCTCCCCACTCAGTATCAAATCAGGGTATTACTTCCTTTACCATCTTTTCTGACTCCAGTAACCCTATATTAATTTCATCCCTATGAAAGACCAGGACATTGTTAAGAGTGCAGGATATGTAGTTTTAAACTCAGACTCAGGTGTCACACTTGCTAGGCAGGTGCTGTGTAGAAAATGCACAGCTCTTTCTCTCTCTGGGTCTCTGAAGAGAGGAAAGGAGCTAGTGAACCACCACAAAGGGATGAGTTACTACCACAGAGTAGGATGATTTTTGTGTTACCTAAGTGCTAAATTCTGGGATGTGGGTAATTTTATGAGAAAAGTGGGATTTAAGACACCATTATCCTTTCTGAACATACATTTCTGACTAGCTTTGGCTTCCTCCCAGTCACTGTGTCCACTTTCTCCATTCGTTGCACAGGGCCATGGGTGCTCTTGGGCTCTGTGTACTCTACTCCTAAAACTGCAAGACTTGCTAACCCTGCAAGGCCCGTGCTTCTTTGTGCATTTGGGTCTGACTGTCCTTGCTTCCAGTTACCTCTCAACTGAACAGCAAAAGCCATTTAACAGACCAGTGAGCTTGGTCCTTTCAAGTCAGTCGGAAATGAGTTGCCCTCAGAAACCATTCTTCCCTTTTGTCCTCTCATCAGGATTTTGCAGTTATCCTTTTTCAGTCCTAACTGTGGCTATTTAGAACTTGAGTCTTTTGTACTGATATGTCACTGCCACAGAAGTGGGCAGATTTGATTATCTTTCTGATCCTTGTGAGTAATCTCATTTCAAACTTTGACCTCCCACAGGCACCTGCTCCTTTTGTCATCAAAGCCAGCTCTTTATCACGGAAGTAGCTTAGCCTTATGGCAAAATTATCGATTGCAGATGACTTATATGCTTTCCCTGTTGTGCTTTATCAAAAGCTGATCCACTCTTTTGTTGCTTCTTTTGAAAATTAGGTTGAATTTGTTACTGTCTCAAGTAGCTGGCTCTATGCTGGCTTATAACTTCTCAGGAATTGTCTCCATCTCTCTTCTTTTTGCATGCCTGGCTTCCCTTCCTTACACTCGGCACCACTATGGCTCAGTGTCTCAAAGGCAGGCTGATGCATTGCCCAGGATCCCCCCTTTTCATCCAAATTTTGTGGTAGGGTTCAATTTTTGCCCACCATGTATCTCTGTCTACACTCAGCAGACCTGCCCTCCAGAAAACAGCCCTCCTGTGGGAGAACGGGCAAGTCCTGCCTCTAAACCTTGGCGAGCCACTGGCCTTACTTCCTGTCTCATCCTCTTTCATGTCTGTTGGATGCACCAGAGGGCAGAATGCACTCATCATCCATATGGACTGTCACTCGTGACAGACATCCATTGCTGTATCCAGTGGCTAGTGTGATTATGTTTGCATTGCCATCAACACAAACATCTCCTAAAAACCTCACCAGTATCTTAGATGAAAATTTTTCACAATTGACAAGTTCACATTTTTTAGACAATAGGTCTAATTCATCTAGTGGTGATCAGTTCCCTTTCCTAGTAGAATTTTCTTCTATTTTGGCCAGAATCCAATCATTCTTTTCTGGGGCTAATGATGCATAGAATGAATGTATCTGTTTACCAATGCCAACCTCTTCTATCAAATAAAATTACTTTTGCTACCTTCATGTACTCAACAATTTTCTTAGACTTTTCCTAAAAGGGTAATGACAAGTTTGATACTGTAAGCCAAAAATTAAATAACTACCTTATGTTCTAGCTTCAAGATCTTATTTTAAGTAGTCTATTCTTCTAGTTTTAAGAAATTGCTCCTGACAGCCTTTCCCCTTCAGTGCTTTATTCCATTCAATTTCACTTACAACGTTCTGCCTGCTTCCAAAGTATTAGGGAGTAAGTGACCATTGAACATAGAGTCTTCAAATCAAGGTTGAGCTGCAGAGCAAAACACAGAGAAAAGAAGCCTGGCAACATTTTCTGCCCCTTTATATAAAAGGGCTCAATGTGGTGCTTCCCCGGAATTAACTCAAGCCCACATCTCAATTAGAATTTTTCTCCAGTTGTAGGATTGGCATGGCTTTATAGAGATGGCTGATGACATTGCACAGGACGAAATGTGAGCTATGGGAACACGAAGCTTCAGTCTGTACATCTGGCAAATCAGAACTCCATAGGAAGAAGTGCCTGCCTAGCAAGTGTCACCTGCTGAGAGTGATACTGCAAACCATGGCCCCAGACTCCCCTAAGCCTGGCTATGACTGCTTAATTTAGTGCCTTCATTATCATCTGCATTTATTTTCAGAACATGGAGCGATAGCTGTTACTGATTTGACTCTTTTTTTCTTCTTTTTGTAAAAATTCTGATGATATGATGTTACAAAAATTGAGAATGCTGAAGTTTTAGGACTAAAGAAGAACAGAGTGTAGGCAAACAATAGCTTTCAAATAAGCCATGATTCATATGCTTAAATGCATATAAACAAAATAAATTAGCATGGTAATAATAAATGGAAACATTCTTACTGTCTCAAATCCCATAAAACATATGTATGCATGATTGCATAAAACTAGGAAGTATTTCATTATCTGAAGAAATGGGAGACATGTTCAAGGATTTTTTAGCTAAAAGTGATATCTATGAGAAATGAAGATATAAAAATTTAACATTTACGTGTATTTATTTATAGAAATAAGAAGAAAAGTATGAACACACATATGTGCACCTTACTGTGAATCTTTCCTCACTGCTTTTAATGTGCTACTTGTCTTCACTGAACAAAAGTTCTGTCAGAAAAGAAACCCTATATACATACAAATACAGCACTCTGAACAGTGTGTCCACTATTTGGCGGTCTTTATGTCTCTGATAGATGGCAAATGTAACAAACTGGACACCATTGATAGGAAATAATGCTTCCAAAACACAGATAATGAAAAAAATTCTGATTTCAAGGTGGATCTTGAGAATAGGTTTTGAATCTATCTTACACATTAAATGATTTGTGATAATATTCCAAACTGGCCTTTTTTTGGGTTCAAATTCTGTGAATTTTTTGGTATCTTTTAAATTATTACTAGCATAAATAACCCAGGCAGAAGACACAACCATGCCACTAAGACCAGTTTTCACAGGTTATACTATAATCACATTGTGACATTTAACATGACACACATAATTTGAGACCATTACAATTCTGGGTCAAATTCAATACTGGATTATAAGAGGTGAAAGTTAGGCTCTTTGTACATAATTGCACCCTCAGGAATAAAACAAAGCATAATAAGGTGATAAGGTGTAAATTACACTAAAATATATATTCACCTTTCGAGTTCTTTACAGCTTCAAAGAAATGCCCATTGAAAATAAAGGAAATTTTACTGAATTTGGTGGCATTTGGATTCAAAATTATCATAAAATACTTTCTACATGATTTGAATGGAATTAATTGCATCTAGGAAAAAGAAGGGATTCTAAATTTTTTTGAATTCTCCTACCACGTGCACACAGTTAAATGTGACAAAACGGTGAGGTGACAGATTTTTTCTCTTCCTCCCTCCAGGTAAGAAGTTAAGTAGGACAGTCATTAAAGGACTTCAATCAGGCACTTGATGGATTTGGGTGCAGATACATCCATTTCTATTTTCTCCATTTCCCTCTGGATTTTTTTCCTCTGGCCAACTATACCGAAAATTATCACCTTACACTTCACTTTCTTTCATGACATAAAAATCCAGGCCCAACCTGCCAAAGTCTAAAAATCCTGTCTTTGCTGGTATCTATTAAGAGGTTGCTTAAAATCACCCTGAGCATTAGCGTCCATCAGTAGCAACCACCACCAGCACTGCTGTCCCCCTGGTGCAGGCATGGAAAGGTGAAGCCATCACAGCCAGAACAGTGGCCTGATCAATACATGCTGACAGCACGCCTGTGGTCACACACTCATACTTTTTTGTTGGTCGTGCTGGCTCACAAAACCCAGAAGACACTGCCAATTTTAGCTGAAATCTTCATATTTCTAGCAACTTTTAAAGCTCTCCATAAAGTGCTGGTCTACCTTGTCCAGAATCGCCACTTGGAGGTGGGAAAATTGAAGAGTCCTGGCTGCAAAACACCTTCCAGATTCCCAAATGACCTCAAATTGATTGGCTGCCAAGGGCAGATGGCCAAGCAGAGGGTAGCCCCTATAAAACATGTGCTCTCATAGTATACATGAGTCAGCTCCAGGTGTTTTCTGGAGGCCCAAAGGGTTGGCAGAGAGCTCCCCTGTGATGGCTTATTCCCACCACTACAGCCACCATCTCTTGGTCGGGGAGCTGCTGAGTACTCTGTGGTAAGACTGGAACAGAAGCAGTAGGTAAGAAAGAGGTTCTTGCATTTGTCTGAGTATAAAACACAGTAGGAGCCAAGAGCTGGATAATATTTACAGATGACACTCTCAAGATAAGGCATCTCTCAGTTCCCAGTCTTGCAGAGTGCCATTTGACATCTGCTTTCAGCAAGGCTTTGGTCCCTCAGCATGAGATAGCTGATCCCTGCCTTTGGGCACTTCTTCATGGTGCAGTGGATCACAGCACATGCTGCTGAGGCACTGCAGTTAAGAGTGCTCAGAAAGCTAGAAAAGCAGGACAGTCCATGTCACAGAGTTATCAGAGACTTGACTGACCTCTCCCTTTGAGCCAGTACCTCTGCTTTGTGCTGTGTGATCGACACTAACTCTACTGAATAAATGTAGCTGTGCCCTACGCAATTTGTAAACACAGTCGCAAAAAAAGTGATATCACACATTTTCATATTTTATGTAGTTCCATTCAGATAGCAACTAATTGCCATTTTTCTTCTAAGTGGAAAAAAGAGATTTCACTGTAATGTTACGAGGAATTAGAGCATATGAGTAATGGGTATATTATGTGTTATCTGTGTTATAGATATATATATATATACAAAATCTAATTGCCATGAGAGTTGGGTCTAAGACTTTTAACCTATTCCTTCTGCCTTGATTTTTCTCATGAGAGAATTTCTCCTTTTGGAGATGGAATAATGAATTTCCTTAAGAAATGCACTCTTTTTTGAATATAAGTTCAAAAAATTGTGGTTTAAACCTTCTCAGAGCCCTTGAAGCCAAATAACTGATTCATTCTGGCATTTTCAACATATCTTTGAAAACTCTAATGAATGCTTGAATAAAATAAAAGTCTTATATTAGCATTTATTTTATCTAAGTGCCTTGGGAGTGGAAATTAGTGACTTCCATTTTATCACTTAACCTTTTCCTTAATTCAATTCACATGTTTGTCAGCAGCATTGAGCCTCCTTATATTGGCATGAGGTGCTGGCATTTTACAAAATTATTCTGTGATAAAATAGAGTTGCCAAGGTTTTCGCAGCTATGTCAAATTAATTATGACCCTTCCTCTCCTTGCACTGAAAACACATGGTTATCCCAACCTAGCCATTTTGTCTGAAGGGCAGTACAGCTCTCTGGGATGCAACATTTCCCACAAGTGCTTTCCTCCCTTTTTTTCCAAGATATGTCATCACAGAGGTCTCCTGTTCTGTGGAACTTGCACTGCTGCTGAAGAGTGACCTAGAAGATTCATCTGAAAAACCTGATTTAAATTTATGCTTTTGTAACACCAGATATACTCCGACAATTATTTTTTTTAAAGAGTGCATGTGTGTGTGCACATACATGTACTTTTCTTTTGTCTTTGGGTGTTTACTGTGCAAGAAAGCAAGTGAAGCTAATCTAGTTCACTAGACCTTGTGCCTGGTTCTCAGGCTGAACTCTGCACATGGAGCCAAATCAAGTGTCTCATGGGCACCAACTGCCCACTAAGCTGACTAATAAGGATTTAAGAGTGCTTTTTAGGTGAGTTATCAGCTAGCCTTCCTTAGCTGGCCTCCTTAGCAGTCCATAATCCAATATCATGCCTTTGATAGGAGTCTTCAGTCTTTATTTTATTGGCAGAAATAAAATTCCCTAATTCTCCAATGATTCCAGGATCACAGGAATCCCAGATCATCCATTCCCTCTACTTTGACTAAATCTTTTATAAAGAATTTTAATTTTCAAAGAGCAATCAGCAAACAGACCTTTTAAATACTGGCTGGGAAAGTGCGCATGGATTCCTGCAATGGACACATACAGGCATGTCTGCTGCAGCATTCCAAATCTGTGGCATATTTTTGTCCAATTTTACCACTTTATTCTTAGTCTGCAGGGATTAGGAAAAGAATCTAAGAGAAAAATCAGTCTGGTATATGTGGCAATCTATATCTACATTCCTGTAATAAAATCTGAGTCTTTAACAAATAGGCTATAAAGTTTCATCTTCCAGCAATATTTTTTGCTCATTATTTATTATTATAGGCTGAATTTCCTTAAGGAGCCTAAAAGATTTTGCTGTCAAAATGTCAATTAAATTAAGAAAAATGTTTGCACTTAATGCTAGCAATTTCTCCTAAAAATTTTTTTTCTTCATACATAATAAATAAGACACTATTAACTATTGCTGCCTAACATCATTGTTTGATTTCCCAGAGGAGCATGATGACAGAACTGACTCTCATCTTAGGGTGACTTTCAAAAGAGGAGACAAGGTTAGTGACCTTACCTGAGTGTGTGACTTTAGACACTTAAGAGGCAAGGTAGATAAAAGTTTGTTAAATGAAAAATGGATGGCCTTTTTCCTCACAGACTGGAATGCATTCCCCTTGATGAGAAAGGAAATTGTGATGGGAATCTGGGACATCCTGAAATCTTAATGCAGGAATAGGGCTCCTGAGTAGCAACTCATAGCAAGTCAGAACTGAGCAGCAGCTCACGGCTTATTAAAGCATTAGTAGAGTACTGAACTTTAGGAGCAGAAATTACTCACTTTTTGGACATAATTTATTTCTTTTCAGGCAGTCACTGACCCTGAATTTCCACTTGTATGAATTTTGGATTTGCTTGCTGAGTAGGACAGCACTGGAGTGTTTTATTTCCTTAATTTGTGGGTTTGGGTTTGGTGATTTCTGTTGTGTGCTTCTTGGCTTATTTGCTTTGATTTGCTTCAAAGTGTGATTCCCTTTGGGGTCCCTTGGCTCCTTTCAGCTGGACAAACTGTAGTCCAGGTCTCTCGCTGTAAACTAGGTACGGATAAAGTGTCACTTCCCAAAGCCAGCACACCTACAGATACCACATTTGCCTCTTCCAGAATGAAATTGTAAAAGGTAAAATTAAGATTCAATTTGCATTTCTGAAAATTATTTCTCAAAGAGCAATGTAATTTTGGATTCAGAGGTTTGGGGTTTTTTTTTTTTCCTTTTTGCTATGCACTGGCTCAGCTATCTGGATATGGAAATGGGAAACCAGGGGGTGGTTCTGCTTTATTTTCTTTTTTTTTCTTTTCTTTTTTTTTTTTTTTTGTAATAGACTCTGCTGTGCTGGCAGTATTTTCTCACCGTATCGAGTAATCTATTCTTACAGGTATGCGGACATGCATAAATTTTCTCTACATAGAGTGAAAGGACTCATTAGTTGACTGAATCCTGACTCTTAATTTGAGGAAACAAAAAGAATAAAAAAGACTTCACACAAGCAAGTGCTTTTGGACAGGAAACAGGTGAAAAGGAATCTTTAAAGTATTTCAGATTAACCCCAAAAATAAAAGCAATATAAACCAAGGTGTTTTCTGATTTAACTTAGAAAATAAAAATAGGAAATCTGTCGAGTAAATAAACGAAAAATAGAAACCTACGTCTGCAGTCTATCCATCTGTTGTCTTGTCTCTAGCTGCAGCCACCTCTGATGTTTCTGAACGACATGAAAATAAAAAGGCAAAAGAAGACATGAGTCCTGAGAATACATCTGCCCAGTGCATTAAGGAAATCTTTTCTCTTCACTGATCCGCTGAAGTCTTGATAAATTTTGGTTGTAGTGGTTGTCTTAACACAGAGTTCCAGGTGTTATGGGCACTCTTGGGGTTGTTCACAATTTATTATCCTTTCCCTGGTCCACATGAATGATTCCTACATTTATAAGTATTAAGGTCAGAAAGTACCAAAACAACTATTCCACCTAAGTCCCTAGACCTACTGGACACAGAATTTGGCCCAGAGGTAGATTAAATTTTATCCCGTAGAAGGAATTAATTATGTATGTCTTTAAAGATCTAAGTCCATGTTGAGTCGTCCCTGTCCTGTCCCCCCTCCAGCCCTTTTAGGAGACTGTTACTTAGTCTAATTATCCTCTCTGCTAGAGAGCTATGACTTACTTCAAGGTCTAATTTGTCTAAGTCTTTGCAACAGATCTTGTCACGTCTTTGTCAACAAGCTGAAAAACATGCTGCTATTGGATCTTTTTTCCATGTGTAAGCAGCTAGACATGATCAATCCACCTCTTCGTCTCCTCTCAGATAAGCTGAAGAGATTGAACTCTTTAAGCCTCACATAGTACAACTTGTTTTCCAGCTGCTGGATCAAACCTCCCAAACCTTTCATCTCTGGCACTGTTATTAGGCTGCACCGCTACCTCAGAATGTGCAAGGGCTCTTCAAAGGATTTAAGGCTGACCATCTGATATTCACACTGAAGCACTGTCTGAGGGGATTTTGATATTTCTTTTGATTCAGACCTTGGCTTTAAGAACTTAATGGCTATGACTGGTTTAGGGCTCAGTAATGGCTTTGCCACAAGCACGCGGGAGAGCAGCTCACTGCTATGGAAGGCAGATGTGCCTCCAGGTTTCTCCCTGCTATGCAGAACATATTCCTGGTACCATTTTTTTTTACTCCCTGTGCCCTAGAAAATGAAGCTGTGGACACGTGAGGGTAAGGAACAGCAAAGCTCTGCCTAGACTTTATAAAAGCCATTGTACAGATGAAGAAGGGAATGCAGCAGCCCCCAAGAAGTGTCTCTCTTTCACAGGTTACAAGCTTTAAAAAAAAAAAGTACTACAAGGGACAAGAACACAAATGCAGAAATGTGCATACACACATCATTTGACATTGCTAATACAAACAAGTGTGATCTACATCAACAATTTTCAAAACACTTTCATACTAAATGACGGTCTAATGCATTTTCAGTGACATTTCAATCATTCCCTTTCAGAGGGTGTGCCCCAGAGCCCACAAATATGGAATGTCATTCCATGTCTTTCCACTGATTTATGTGAATTCTAATCAGTTCCTCATTCTATGAGGGTTTAAACTTCTAAAGATATAATTAAATTCACTACTTACTTTGTGCTATCCTCTGACACCATTTCTAAATGAGATGGGGTGCTTATTAAACTCATTTTACAGGACCTTCTAGTGAACTAGAAGCTAATTTACAAGTAAATAATGTTATAATTTAGGAAGTAGTTGACCATATATCACTCCAAAGTTTTATACACTTCTCAAAGAATGAGTAGGCTTGAGGCAGAATAGAAATGATCGAGAGCAATGAAATGCATTATGTGCAAGTTCCTGTACATTTATAGGTTTGCTAATTAATAAAATTACAACTATAAAAAATAATTAATATAAACTAAAAATAAAATTTTGGGTTTCATCTCTGATTTTCTCACATCCTCTTTGGAGATTTCAATCATTGACAAATGGATAGTGTTTCTCAAATTGGGGCTATGATTACAGATATTTTATGCAAGGAAACAAAATAGAACATGTTTACACAGACCAGGTCCCTTGCTTGACAAGATTTTAATATACTTCTCACATGCACAGACTCACAGAAGCAGCTCAGTGCCATGTTTATTTCCTCACCTCACAGATGGAGTATGTTTTTCTCACCTTTCACATGATGCACCACATCCCAAGAGAGCTTTAAACCTCTTTTTCCTGGCTCCTATGTTCATTTATCAGCATCTGACTTCATTGTTTTCTAAAGTCACCCCTGAGAAGGTAGTCTGAATATCAATTTGTAATAAACAGCAAGAATTTGTTGCTGTCAAGGTGTCACAGTGCAAAATGATATGTGGTTTTTCCGGACACATCTGAAGCTTAAGTAACCTACCCAACCATCCTCAGCCACAAGGAAAGAACCAGCTCTGTGGTGTGTCACACTGGTGTGTCACCAGCTCTGCTTCCTGTGTTTGATTTCTCTCCCCTCAGCTCTCCCAAAGCAATCCTTCGACATGCTTGTTCTACGTTTTGAAGCACATTGCTGAATCTGCAGTATCCAAACAGTATAATTAGCATGTGAAAACTCAGTACTGGTAAAGTAAATGCTTTTTCTGAACAAACTTGTGTGTTGACACCAAAGCCCATTTTGGCACAAAGGAATATGTAAACAGAAAAAAGGGAATCAGTTCCCTCTTTTTGCCCAGCAGGATCTCACAATTTGCAAAATTCTGTCCACTGTTGTCTCTTGAGTAGAGGTCCCCAGGTATGAGCAGTATGAGGTTGAACTGGAGCAGTGCAGGGCAGAGCTGAGGGTTTGTCCCAGGACTAGGTGCAAGATGATCATATGCCCCCAAAACAACCCAAGAACAGAATTCACAAGGGTGGCAATGCAGAGGATCGTGTAGTATTTGGCCATGAGTCTCCTTGGGCTCTTGTCACTGGCCGTGGCTTGGAGGACTGCTTGTGCAGCTTCCAAAAAACAGCTGGAGAGCTGACCTCCCCATCTCCTTTTAATGAACAAAGGCAAATTTGAGTCCCAAAATCACAGATGATCTCTGCAAGCACTAGTGTAGGAGTTCTGATTCATCGGCTTCCAAAGTCTCCTACATACAGTCCTACCTAGTGCTCAAAGTGCTTCATCTTAACTCATGTTCCGTCAATTCCTAATACTATAAATGCAACAAAATAAACCTTGGATATGTTTGGTCTCCATAAAGATTGCAGTTACCTGGCAAACATAATTACAAAGCTAGCTTATTGCAGCAGCAGCAACAGCCACATAACAATTTGCATTCTAGATCCATGTCCTCATTTCTTATAACCTTCAGGTGTTCAAAAGAGGTGCCTCATACTGAGCTATTAATTCTTTATTTAGGCACCTTGACTTTAAATGCACTGAGTACCTCTTGGCTCTGATGAATGTCAAATAACATTCAGATTTAGAAGATTGCATGAATTTCTAATTTTTTTTCAGGTCTCTGGGCCTGTCCTTGAAAGAAAGGCAAACTTTTATATATGTTTGTGCATGTGTCTGCATTGTGCTCAATAACAACACTACTTTTACCCCTATAATAATATCAATAATAACAACATTAAAAGGACGTGGGGATATGGTATTTTAAAAGAAAAACAAACAAACAAACAAACCGGGAGGAGAATGGCCCAACCAGCTTTTAAGAAGTTACCAGTGTTCATGTTTCACAAGAAATACAAAATTTGCTATTGAAAGAAAACCAGGTTTATTAACAGTTGATACTGAGTTGCAGTACAAACATGCAGACAGACAGGTGTGCATTTATGTACTTTACCTTTTACATTTCAATATTCGTCCATTACCTTAATGTTTACAGATTTAACAGCTACTTTACACTTAATGTTTTCAGACTCAGATTTAAAAATGCAGACCACAATTTTTCTGTTGCATAATGCTTTTATTCCTTTGTTGCACACAAGAAACAGTCTTCTCAATAAACTACAGAGTACTGATGTCATGGCTTTACAATTACCATTGAAGCAGTAAGGTTGCACTTTCAGGTGTCTGATGCAGAGAGGAATTCGTCATGTGGATGATTAGTACCTGCACTTAAGGATGTGGACAAAAATTTAAAACCATTTGGGAGCTAATGAAACTCTTATGTACCTAGTAGGGGGAAATTCTCAAGGGCTTCAGCACAGGAAAGGAAAATAAATTGCCTGAAGTCACCCAGAGAGCTCTAACTAGGAACAACAGATGAGAAGAAAAAGTTGAGTAGGCAACTGAGACAAGTTTGAAGAAAAAGTCTTCTTTTTTTCCATTGGAAATCTTTTTTAATTGCTATCTTCTCTGAATCCTGGCAGAGAAGGGAATTAAGGTATTCAGGTTAGTGGAAGAAAGAAAGAAGGATTGAAGGTGGATAAGAGGGAGGGACTGTAAGAAAATACCATGTATCTGAGAGGGACTGAGGTGATGACCAGGTAGGTCTTTTCAGCAGCGCAGAGTTCACTGTGGTCCAAATGGAAGATCTATGAAGGCCTTCGTATTGCTCAGTTCTGAACTTTGGTTTTTTTCCTTTTTCTTTTTTTCAGGAAACATTCAAGTATTGCTCATTTCTTTCAGGTATTACTCATTTCTTTCATTACGGAGGGTATTTTTTTCCCTACTCCTTAAACCGGTTCTAAAATAAATACCTCCTAGGATAAAAACATAGACTCCACTTAATTTTAGGTACTACTAGTTCAAAAGTTGAAGTCTTTTGCAAGTTAGGAGTTAAATCCAAGTATTCAATTAATATAAG
This sequence comes from Callaeas wilsoni, assembly GCA_013398955.1. Taxonomy (NCBI): domain Eukaryota; kingdom Metazoa; phylum Chordata; class Aves; order Passeriformes; family Callaeidae; genus Callaeas; species Callaeas wilsoni. Next base: position 289,412 of record VWPU01010554.1, read on the forward strand.
GCTCAAATTCTGATTAAGTGACCTGCAATTCACCCTTCTGCCCTTATATTCATTTTCTAAGGATAATTATTAAATAAACATCCCTTTTCAACTGATTATCTTTTGACCCAAATATGATGTAGGGTTTTGGTAACTTTATACTTAAAATGAACTCAAAAAGAAAACAAAGAAAGAACAGTGATTTTAATAACATACATTATACCAGCAACATTTCATAGAATTAAAAATTGTAATTTTTGGAAAAGGGTTAGATTGAGATATATTATTTAAGCAAAAAGGAGGCTTCTGTCTTACAGAAATAATACCTTAGGAACAGAGTGGAACTCTGCTGAACTTAGGTGTATGGTCAAGTCCCAGACATTTAGGATTAGCTTAAAGTACTCCAGCAAGTTCAAAAACCCTCATGGAGCATCAAGACCCACTCAGATTATCAATGATAGATTTGATAGAATAGAAAGAAGAAACTAAAAAGACATTGCTCAGATGGGGATCTCATTTCTTTCATCTTGTACTCTTTTTTAATCCAAAAGAAATGCCAAAGGCTTTCTGAAAAACAGAAAATGTGCAATTCCTTTCACAAACATACATCTGTGCTTTGTTTTCTTATTGTTGTTGACAGAACCCTTCATTATGCCCTTAAAGAATCATTTTACGTTTATTTGTACTGTCTATACAGATTTGGAGACTTGTTTTATGAATTGCCAGAGAGCAATGTCTTTTTTTAATATAAGTTTATTACACTTTGATTGATTTCCCTGATATTCATTTTGTGTGTCTGCGTTATAGAAACTAATTTTTGTTCTAAAACCCAAATTACTCTAACTAATGTACCAAAGGAGCACCGGAACTGTTAGCAATTCACAATGCAAAATATTTCACAGCTTTATTTGTCAATGTAGATACATGGAAAAATCATTGAGGACTAGTTTGCCAGGATCCTTATTTATTAATTCATGGAGGTTTGCAAGAATAAGTCATGAATGTGAAGCAGCACAAATGTGAGAGAGCTCAGCCACCTGATCACATTACCACAAATTAACAAATTACTGTACATCTTCTGAACAGTGGTGGGTATGTTAAATGTATCCATATGCAAGCACTTACTAGCAACAAATAAATATATATTTAAAATGTTAACTCACCTAAGCACACAGTGAAAGACACTTCCACTATAAACAAAATATATTCACATTTTCCATAAGCTAAAGGCATACTTAAATACAGTTCGTGTGTCTCTGCTGATGTTTGGTAACTTGCTAAGCACCAGTAATTTGAACACAACTCAGAAATACATGCAAGACTGCCATTTTTTGATTTTCTCACTTTGAAACTCACTATATTATTTGTCTTTTTTGCAATTGTTCTGGATAACATTAAAATTGCATGTGTTTCATCACTTGGCAAGTCAATTTTTTTCTCCCAACAGAGCCCCATCTTCAACTCAAGTAATGTTCTTTAAAAGTGTCAATGTCTTTTTAGTGGGGCAGGATGGGACGAAATTAAACGTTTCAATGAAACCTGAGGTGTGTGCTATTCCCTCAGTGCTGGTGCTGCTTCTCATATTGCCTATGGGGACAGCTAGATTAGACAAACACACTGAACATACTCCGTAGAGACTTTTAGGGGAGAATCATCAAAACAGTTTTGTCTTGCCTTGTCTTGCTTCACCTACTCTCTGAGCAACGTATCACATCTCAATAGAGACTGCAACGAATGATTATCTCACAGCTAGATATTTGTGCTCTCTGAAGGACATAGCTGAGCTGGCAGGCCTCATCTTGAAGAGAAAGAAATTGGCAACACTTGTTCAGCAACCTTTGGTGAACGGTGGCGAGGCAGTGTGACTTCAGCTGCTGAAAGGACAAAGCTGCCGGGCCCTGCTAGCAAGAGATAGGAATTAAGCCATGAAACTAATGAACAGCAGAGGAGCTGGAAAGCAAGGTTACCCTGTCCTTCTCCTGTTGAGATTGTCCTGGATTTTATTTCTCAGTCCTGCCTCCTGTGCAGTCAACAGCAGCCATTACACATGGTTAAAACAGATTTCTATACAGATGTGCTGCGTGCTGTCCTAAGGAAAGACACAGTGGGCCAGCCTGCTGCCTTCCAGCAGTGAATATCAAAAGTGCTCTGGGCAATCTAGATTTGAAGTCAGCTTCTCTTTAGGCAGTGCTCAGGCCATGTCATGTACAGGGGTCCCTTCCAACATAAACTAGCCCACCAATCTGTGAATCTCTTGCAGTCATCCCCCTCCAGCATTTGGCACCAAGATATGGAAATGGTGCTTCATTGACCTGTGGTGGCCACATTATCATAAAAATACTCCAACATCAGGAGCGTGGGTTGAAAGCCAGGACTCCTTTTGGTTAGAGCTGACGTGGGTCTGGCTCCCTTAGAGGGAAGAAATCACAAAGAATGTTCCTGATAGCAGTGAGATTGCCATGCTACAGAAAACACATCAGATCAGCCAGTTCACTGTTTTCATGTAGTTTTCTTTATTTTTCCTTTAAAGGCACTTGCTTCCATTGCTCTTACACCTCGTTCCCCCTTCGTAAGGGAGGTAATATTCAATTATACAGCATGGCTGTAGGTAGCACATGCCTGCACTATCATGTGCAGGCACTCCTCTGCTTTCTGAGGCTTCCCAGGCGTTCCAGAGTCCTTTTTTTTATCCACCAGCCAGCATTCGATACAGAATCTGAAAATTATTTTGCTGCCAAAAGTGTACAAGGGAGGTGGGAGACAATCTGTCAGCTTCTCCTAGAGTAAACACAAAGAACCATTCTCTCATCTAGTAAAACAATAAGATTAGTCCTTTTATCATTAATTTTTTTTCTCTCCTTCACTGCTTTGTAAACACTGCTTGTATGACTTTGCCTCTTATCGTCTGCAAACTGAATCTGCTTTTGTTGAAGCAGTGTCAATCACAAGGGTTTTCCTGCTCATATACTTAGTGATATGACTGATTGAAAAAGAAGACTGGCTTTCATTTGGATCTGCAATATGTGACATAGTCACTGTTGGAAATATAAAGGAGGGAAATAAAACAAAGGGAACAATTCGGTAAAATATAGCCCAAAGTTCACTTGCTCTGTCAAAGAGATTGAGATTAAAATGAAGGAGGTCAAAGTTATTAACATTTACATTACAGGGTATATAAGAAGTTAGTGCCTAGTTAGATACTGGCTTTCAAATTGGAGAGAAGCCTGTTTCTAACTTTTTATGAAAATATCATCATTAGCAAAAGCCTGAGTGGTCTCAGCATTGTAACCCAGTGGACGTATTTGATCCACATCTCTCTGAAAAAAATGTCCTCAATGACCAAGCTTGCATTTAAATTGTAAATACATCCCTAGATTCCTTTCTGGCAACTGTGATAGCATTTGCAAAGGGAAAATTCACAGTGATACTTCTGGGGTTGCTTTAAATTTGTTTTCCCAAATGCCAGATTCTCCTTCACACCATACACTTAGTTACAATCTTATTTATGTTCAGATCTTTGGACCAAGCAAGAAGATTACTGCAGCCACCAGGAAGGAGCACAGGCATGACTTGATTGTTAATTAAGTCCCATAGCAAGAATGACTCTTACACAAGCCAGACTATTTATGGAATATCTTTTGCATTTTCAAATCACATTATTCTCTGATTTTACGGTGCTCTCTATCACTTTTTGTCCTAAATCCAATGGAAAGTGAAACAAGGGAAAGTAAATTAGCTAGCGGTCAGCAGGGTTAGCCATTGGACGGTGATTTGGTTAAACCTTTAGTTGCACTGACACAAACAAAAGGACGGGATAACAAGTGGAATATGTTTAACAGCTCCGCCTCCACTGATATTTTAAAAAAGGCACAGTGCCTGTCTCATCTTTTTATGCTTTCTTGTTGCTCTCATCAATAGATTGCCAGATGGTAAGGTGGATGAGAGAGTCAGGCCTCAGTATCACATGTACCCTAGAAACCAGGAAATTGGTTCTTGAGTGGGAGACACTGCTAATTTTGGTGGATCTAGGATCTGATGCTGTGTTGTTACTGTTAACAGACCAAGTTAGAAACGACGGCTCAAAAATGACTGTGTTTTAGCAGGTTTCAAGAGCTCTGGTGTGGTGGGTTGATCCTGGTTGGATGTCAGGTGCCTACCAAGCCAATCTATCACTCTCCTTTTCAGCAGGACAGGGGGGAAGAAAATAATAAGAAAAATAACCTCATAGATCAAGACAAAGGCAGTTTAATTAAGCAAATGCCATGCGCAGAAACAAAGGAAAGCAAAAGACTTATTCTCTATTTCCCAGGAGCAGGCAATGACCAGCCACTTCCTGGGAAGCAGGACTTCAGTACACATAGTGTTTGCTTTGGAAGACAAGTATAATAACAAATGCTCCCTCTCCTCTTTTCTCTTAGCTTTTATTGCTGAGCAGGCATCATTCGGTATGAAATATCCCCTTGGTCAATTCGGGTCAGCTACCCTGGCTGTGTCCCCTCCTAAAATCTTTCCCACCCCCAGCCTACTGGTCAGGGAAGAATGTTGGATAAACTTAATGCTGTATGAGCACTGCTGAGCTGTAGCCAAAACACTGGTGTCTATTGTCAACACCTTTCTAGCTACCAATACAAAGCACAGAACCATGAGGGCTGCTATGAGGGCAATTAACTCCATCTCACTCAGACCCAGTGCACCTGATTAATCTCTCACTGCTTTAGCATATTTTCTGAGGATTAATATGTTTTGGTTTGGTATGCGAGCAGCATAACCAGCAATCTCATGCAGGGGGATGGATGAGTGCAGGAAGAGTGAGCTTGTGGCCTCCTCCCCGTGCACTCTGTCATTACTCCCAGTGTGATCCACCAGAGTGTTATTTCTGTAAGCCCTGCTTTCCACAGGTTGTACTGCTACAGGGGGATAGGCAAACATTCACAGGAAAAGGATCATGTGAAGTCTGAACTGGAAATTATCCTTAGAAATTTATTTTGGCTGCTCTGCTAAAATGTGAACCATAGGTTTTTTCTCCCACAAGACTGTGGAAGCTATAAAGGGCTGTGTTCAGTGATCTGTCGCACAGAAAGACTTAGTGTGAACCTTCCTGATCCACGGGCCAGTCTCTGTCATTCACTTAGTGTGATTTCTTACATCATCAGAGGAAGCCCTACATCTAAAACTGCAGTTTAATCGTCATCACTTTGCGGTGAATAAATACAGTTCCTTGCTCAAGCAGCCACAGGCCAGGGCTTCCTGCAAACCTCTTTGAGCACAGAGCGCAGCCCCTCAGAGTGACGCAGTTAATAGTGCTATCACCTTAGCTTTTAAATCCTGTTGCAGTCCTTTGATATGAGGAAGGCAGCGTGTATGAAATTCTCACCCTCCCTTTGGAGCACAGCCTCACCGAGTACTGTGAGGGTCATCAAAGCTTTTCAGGCCCAACTGCCTACAAGTTACATGTGGCTGTCTCACCTCTCTGATGCTCTCTGTTTTATCTTTTCACCTGCCACTGGTCCATCACCCCATGCCTGCTGACACGACAATATTGCCACCATGAAAATCGTGACTAGTCCGAATCGTGACAGTTTGCATTCGGCCAGATGCTTGTGAAAGGAGAAGAGTGTCACATTACTATCTCATTAGTTAATCCAGTTGGCACTGCTAGTCTTCTAATGGAAGAGATGGTACAGAAATATTTCAGGGAAAAGAGTTTTCCTCAAACAGATAAATAGAAGCCCGTTATTTTGGAAGGAGTAGGATGGTTTATCTTCAGCTTTTTGAAAGAAACAAAAATAAAATGTGGCAAAGACTGACATGTATTCATGAAACGTTTGGCACTAGAGAGCCTATATTTTTCATCAAAAAAGTAATTTCACAAATCTCCATTCTCCAAGAGATGCATTTGTCTGAGCATTTAGAGGCCACAGAAAAATATCTTTTTATTGTTATTAATTATAGTGACAGTCCCAAAGGAAAAAGGTCATTTTATGAAAAGCAGAGGGTTTGAAGAGAAATACATTTTTGACAATGAAAATTAACTAATTCTGTTGAACATTGATCTAATTTGAAAGACAAAATCATAACTAAACAAAAAATATAATAGGGTTTCAGATTTTAAAATATGCAAGTGTATTGTAAGTGTTTAACATAAACAAACCAAAGATGAACAGAATCATAAGTGAGGTAGCTTCAAAGTGCTCTAAAAAAGCCCTAGCAGGAAACAAATACAAAGGAGACACTCCAAATGAGATCATCTTTCCTATCTCAGGGCACAAAACTGGCTGTCGTTTCTGACTTTGTCTGTTAACAGTAACAACACAGCATCAGATCCTAGATCCACCAAAATTAGCAGTGTCTCCCACTCAAGAACCAATTTCCTGGTTTCTAGGGTACATGTGATACTGAGGCCTGACTCTCTCATCCACCTTACCATCTGGCAATCTATTGATGAGAGCAACAAGAAAGCATAAAAAGATGAGACAGGCACTGTGCCTTTTTTAAAATATCAGTGGAGGCGGAGCTGTTAAACATATTCCACTTGTTATCCCGTTCTTTTCCTTGGGAAGGATTCTTTGGGGAGCTAGTTCTCTCCTTCTAAATTCTATTTAGTCATGAAAATAAGATAGAAGAAATATGATAAAACTAGGAAACAGGCTCAAAGACATAAGTAATTCTTTATGTGTAGATTGGTGTGTTACAAAAGAGGTGCAAAAAGACACGGGTTTTGTGTGTGTGTGTGTTATTAATGCCTTCTGCAAGTAATTATCAGAAGAAGAGGAAAACAATCTCCTTAAGTAAGTATCCATAAAACAAGAAGAAAAATAAACCATGCATTGTCAGCACTTCAATATGAATAGCATGGTTTGGAGTTTTCATGCTACCAAATTACTATATCCTTGGAATAAGCCATAAATTTAAAGTTCCTTAAAAAGTGCTGCATCCAACACTTTTGGAATGCTTTATCGCATTATTTTATCCTTATAGATGAAAATAAAATATCATAGAAGTAGACTTAAGAAATCAGCAGTAGTTTAGATAAAAGTGGTCATGGTTTGCTTCTGTTTGTCATATATAATCAGAATTAAGTCCAGATCAGTAATATGAATATTTGATGCATTGCAAGAGCCAATTTTGCAAAGCTGAAAACAGATATGAGCAAAATAATTTGGGAGAAAGAAATTAGACAGGAAATGTGGATAATAACTGAAAACTGTTTAAAAACATTTTACCAGAGGTTTAAAAAAAAAATGAAAGCTGGACTAAATGTTGACTTGCATAAAAGTGAAACAGCTATGTAAATCAAAATAATTACGCCAAAAAAAAGCATTTATTAGAAGTCTTGTGAATTAGACAGAAGATAAGAACTACAGAAAATTAATAAGGATGGAAGCAAGAAGTAAGGTTTTTCATCAGAGTTAAGGATAACAAGAAAGATTTGTGGTCTTGACTACACACAACTGTAGCCATTTTAATAATGTGTGCAAAAATCGGTATATTCTGTAAATAAATCTGATCTCTCTTTGAAGAAAAAAACAGACAAAATCAGTGCTGCCGTAAGAAGACAATGCAATGCTGTTCATTCCAGTAAATCAGGAGAATGTTAAATAGCAATTTAAAACAGCAGACCTGCATGATTTACAACCAAGAGGTTTAAAAAAAGCTGTCTGAAGAAAATTTCAAGCCACGAATATTGCTTTTTGCTAAGCCTGAGAACACTGGAGAAGTTCCAAAAGAAAAGAAAAAAAAATGAAAGTAAAAAAAGAGAAAAAAAGCCAATATCTCACCAATTTTATTTTTTTAAGTTATATGTGTAACCCAGGTGACTGAAGTCCTTTCAGCCTGAGCTGAAAGGATAAAATAATGTAAAAGCTAATAGAGGGCTAGAGGTGTGTATGCAATTAACCCTAAGCAAAATGGTTTAGCAGAAACAAGAAGTTCTTGTAAGCCTTCCTGAAAAACTCGGCATATTTACTGGCCTTAGGAAGCAAAGAAAGGCAAATGTTGCCAGGCATATGAAAGATAAGGTGGTCCAGCAAACCAAAGTCCTTCCAAGTCTGCAAAGAACCTGTGAACCAAAGTAACAAACAGCACTGGCATCAGAAAATTCAGTGTCTGTTAGAGCCCATACAGATGTGAATAACCTTCCACCTAGAGTAAAGCACCTCTGAAAAGCGGATCCTTCATCTTTTGTAGCCACACTTTTTAAGTTCCCCAAAGTTCGCAGTTTTTGTAAACCTGTCTCTTAATTTCAAATGTCCTCTTTTCCAAACTGATATTCAAGCAAGGTTTTTCTGGCCCAGAAGCAGGGGAGAAAGTGTTCAGTGGTACAATTCTGAAATGGTGAACTAGCTCCTAACCAGGTAACGCAGCGAATAATTGGTACAACTTGCTAACCAGTTAGGGTTAACTGTGTGTAACATCTCCATTGATTTATGACTGTTGGGTTCACAGGTTACTTAGATTGTTCAATTTAGCACTTTTCCTCAGCTTTCAATTGAACATTTTGAACCAGGTGTTCAATGGATTGATCAATATGAAGTACAATAGGTCTCTGCACCGGTCCATAAACAAAGCTGATTTTTATAGTCTTGGTGTGATTTAAACCTTTAACACTTTAAACCATTCTGCAGCACTCTTGCCATGTAAGCATATGCTTCTCTTCACTTTCCTTAATTGACATCAGATTGTGACTTAGCAACATGCAGGGCAATGAAAGCTGCTGTGTGCCGGGAGGGCCTGACACTGCATGCAGGTAAGTAACGCCTTTGATCCCAGTGAGGCTATTCACATATATAACCCTGTTAAGGTGAATTAGTTGTAAGGGAAGGACTGACATTTGAATATTGAGCTTTGTGGTTAGGGAGAGCTTTCCTAGCACTCAGAGGCCATGGGGAAAGGCAAATCTCATTTGCTCAATGTGATATATGCGACTTGCACAATTTCTCCCTATGTCAGATTCCCTCCTTCCCATAAAAACAGACTCATATGTTCACCTTGCATCCTGCCCCCCACTGTACATATCAGATGCAGTTTTGTAGGGTCTCATGTTCACCTGCCAGCTGAATTTGATTCCTCCCTGGTTCAGGGAGGAAAAAGCAAACATCAGGAGAGGAGTGAAATGCAGATGCAACCCTTAAGGGTCCTCAGTCTGTAGACCCCTTCCTGGATGCCAAACTCTAGGTGTGCACCACAGAGTTTGAGTGAATCCACCAGACAGGTCATCCCTCACTGCATGATTTGGCCCACTGTTCACTCCTAAAATTAGCAAAAACTAAGGTTTCAAATGGTTGGAGAATGAATTAGGTTTTGGGAAGGACCTCACTCTTGCTGCTGCTTGGAGTGCAGATGACAGGGCAAGGAAAGCTCTTCAGTTCTGAAGCCAGGGTGACTCTCATGAAGGAGCTGAAAAGGAAAGGGGTGCTACCACTTTGTTTCCTCAGCACATGTCACTGACCTGCCGTTCACACATACACACCCATCACGTTGCTCCTGAGTAAGTGCTGCTTGTTTGGCTGACCTTCGCTGGAGATTTCTCTAGTACAGAGAGAGTCTGTCTGAGTAAATATCCCTCAGGCATGTGGAAAATGGGTAGGGATAACAGATGAAGTCAACATATGGAAGAATTCACTGTCTTACCCGAAGGTAAGAAGCAGATCCTCCTTAAGCACTTAAACAACTACAAATGTTTTCAACTCAGTGCTGGTATAAAATAATAACAAAAATAACCAGTCCTGCTTTCTTTAAAAAAGTGAGAAAAAAAGGGAAGTGGAGGAAAGGAGTATGGGGAAGAGGAAGGTAAGGGGGGAGGAAGGAGAAGGGGAAGAGGAGAAAAAGGATAGCTCTCTGAGCTATCACCACAATCCAGATTTCATCTCGCACTAAAAGGCACAGATAATGCAAAACAGTTGCAAAAGTCTTAAAGAGCAAGTTAAACGACTACCACGGACCAGGATCTTTTAATATCTGTTGAGCTGATTGTCACAGACTACACATAATTATGCATTTGACGCAGCTTTAAATAGTATACATAAATGCATGTCATTGAGTAGTGACAGGAGAATCAGGCAAGTACTTTTACTTATAAAAATATCTTCCTTCTGTGTTGCTATTTCACCTTGAGAAAGTACCATATTCAGCATCCCAGACCCTGGACCCTGAGCACCTTCCTTTGACATCGATCCCTGTGGATCAGCCTCTTTGAGCAAAGCAGAAGTGTTTGAGAAGAGGTCACGTTTGACCTCAGAGGGTGTATTTTGAATGAGCTTTCTTATATTCTTACACCATCAAAACCTGTGAAAAGGAAATGAATCATGTTTGGATTTCTGCAAGAAGCTGGGGATTATGCAAACTATTTCCTGATACATTATAAGAAGAAATGCTTATTTTCATAAATAATGTATTTATCTAAAACTGTAGCCAAATAAAAGGCTCCCATTCCTTAGAAGTTAGATAGTTTTAAAAACTGCAAATGAAAAACTAACTTCTCTTATGAAGCTACCTTCATAAAATAGATCTTGTTACAAGAAGAAGCTGCTGTAAAATAGAAATGGCACTAAGAGCAGAATTGTGTATGTCTGGAATGAGATTTTACATTAAATGTTATTCAGTAAATGAAAAGAATCATTAAATATATTACAAGCTATTACTAGAACAATCCATCCAAGTATTTTTTATTGCCATCTTCTTTTACAAACTCATTGAAAATTTTGAGGAAAGGGGCCAGAAAATCAAGAAACAGCTAGTTTCATAAGGAATGAACATATTTTTGCTGATGATTTCAAGACCAGTACAGCTGCCACCAATGACTTGGGGGAGGTCCAGTGTTGCCCCTCAGGCACTGTAGAACTGGACAGCTGAGTCACTGTCTTGGGGTGATTCTTTGACAATTTTTGTAGAATGTGTTGTGTTCAAACCGGCACAGTCACAATGAATCTTCGTGACAGCAATGTTCACTTTATCAGAAAAGGAGAGACTGATGATGGCTTAGCCATTTCATTGTTGCCAGCAACCCAATCTTAACTTGGTTGGAGGAAGTGAGGATGCTCCTTTTAGAGCTACATTTGCACAGGTGCACTATTTGTGTAGTGTTTAACACAATGGGCTGCTCTTCAACTCTTAGAGATCAAAGACACTACAGTTCTGCTACTAATTATGATAAGCACAGATATGTTGATTTTCACTCAAGAAAAGGTTGCTAGCTTGTCATTAAGAGAAGTAACAGATGGAAAAAAAGACAGAAAAATTTAATGGAATCATAGAATACAGAATGTGCTGAGTTGGAAGGAACACACAAAGATCATTAAAGTCCAACTTCTGGCTCTGCACAAGACACCTCAAGAATCACACCATGTAATCACACATCAGAGTATTGTTCTTGATGCTTCTTGAACTCTGTCAGGCTTGAGGCTGTGACCACTTCCCTGGGGACCCTGTCCCAGTGCCCAACCACCCTCTGGGTGAAGAACCTTTTTCTAGTATCCAACCTAAACCTCCCCTGGCACAACTTCAGGCCATTCCCTCAGGTCCTGTCATTGGTCACCAGAGGAAACATCAGTGCCTGTCCCTCCCTGAGGAAGTTGTAGACTGCAATGAGAGCTCCACCTTCTCCACTCTGAATATTCCTCTTACAGAAAGTTGTCCAGCCATATACCTGCTAAACAGCTTGTAGACAAAGGTAGTGTATAATTAGAGTCACTGGGATTTTGGTTATTTTTTAATACAGGATTTACCTGAAAACAGCCATATATAGTTGCATTGCTTAGAATACCACAGTGTGTTAATTTTAAATTAAATTTTTAAATAAAAATTGCTGTAATGAAATATATAAAGTAATTTTTTTTGGTGTACAGACAGTTGCATATGAAAACTTTTTATAACCAATTTACACCAATTGAAAATCCCATTCTTGATCAAAATTAGAATAATGATATTTACTAATTTAAAAATTCACAAACTAGGCCTTTTGAAAACTTTTGTACAAACAGCTTCAGACCCTCGACTTCTAATGGTTGTTTCGGAAGTTCATGAAGTTCATTTTTTATTGTTCGGCCATATCCATAAAAAAACCTCAAACTATTAAACGAATGTTAGGCCGACCTGTGTCCAGACAGCAATTGTGAAGTTCTGCAAAAATCGTCTTTTCGAAACTCTTCATTATTAGGGCACCTCTGATAAAAAATATCTGCCCTGTAATATTTCAAATCTATTAACGTCTGTTATAAATTTCCCCTTTCTGCACTGGAATGAAAGATGCAGAACTGCACTTCAAGGAATTGAATTCCATAGCCAGGTAGCTTAATTTGCCAATCCGTTTCATCCATAAAACATAGTCTACACACATGGATCACATTATAGGGAATTCAAAGGTGAATGAAAAGGAGCAGCGGAGTGAATAAGGAACAGAGGATGCAGCCATATCCTACAAAGCTTTTTCTAAACAAGTACCCAAAATCTTAAAATTAAACTACCACTATACCAAATGGTCTCAGTCAGATACAAAATGACCCATATTCAAGCATAAGCAAGGCTAGACCTCTTGAAACTGAGTGTTACAGAAAGGCCTCAGCTCCAGAAAAAAACAGTGGCTTATTAAACAAAATTAAATACTAACATTTAGACATAGACAAAACAGCCTGGGATGAAAACCTGCCTTAAGTTCATGGCAGCTTCAGACAGAAAACACTAAAATAGATGAACAGCTTATTTTAGTTACTCACCAGAAAGCTGAAAGAACAAAGTAACTCACTTTATAATGGCATTTTCTGGAAAAAGTATATTTCTAATTCAAAGAACAGCTGAAGAAAAAATTTCAAGACAACTTCAGTTACAAAAATCGCAATTACTACTTTATAAACAGCACTTAAATGGTGTATTCAGGAGGTATTCCTAGGAAGACTGCATCTGCCAGTAAACTATTCCAGGTCATCTGTAGAGCACTGGTCAAACACAAGAGCCACAAACTTGCTGCAGCCTGGTCAGCCCTTTATTAAGAGAAGGACTTTTTTGAGAACTGTAGAGCAAATTAATTGATTTGGTTTCAGGTAAGAATAACTCAACCCTTGTTTCCCACATTGCCTCCTGCAATGGAAATGTATACCTTGTCATGTATACAGTGCAGAGAGCTTCAGGATGGTAATGAATATCAAGCCAACATTTCTCTTAGTGGCCAGTTTTCTAAATGGGGGCAGGTAATCATTTGCACATGCACTAATCAAGCTTCTCTCTTTCCACAGGAGGCTGCTTAAAGAGATATATGGTAGTAGGATTTGTGCTGTGTTGCTCAGGGAATAGGGAACAGATGGAGAAAATTTAATTCCCAGGGCCTATGGCTGCTAGGGGATTCCCTCGTGCCACTTTAGTCTTTGAAGTAAAAAGAAAGAAAGTTTCTCAAACCACAAAAAGAAAATTTTACTCCCTACTAACTTGTCTATTTATTTTAAAAAAACTCTTTCAGCAGAGAAAACATTTCTCTGCAGCAGATATAACAGCTGCCCCAGATCCATGGAGCAATCCCATGGTGTGCACTGTGGTTGTCCTGCCAATTTCCTTTTTAACTAAACCACAAAATGATGGGATGCCAACCACAAGAGAGCATATTATTCTGATGTTCAGCACTTCTGTGTGGAGAATATTAACTGACCCCTTTCATTGATTAATTGCACTTTTTAATGCCATTAGGGGAAGGGTTAGGTTTTAGTTTCCTACAGAGTGGGACAGGCAAGTGGCACAAAGGGCTTATAAATCACCCAGCTCTCAGGGGCTTCAGCAGCTGTGTAAATGTGGACAAAATAAAATTAATTGTGTTGTTAGCCACATTAACAGAAACATATAGACAAGTGTTACTTTGAAGATAACAAACTAATTTTAATCAAGGTAAATACACTTCTTATTGATGACTGTTGGCTGCTGGATTGAAACATCTCAGGGTGCTCAGTCAGAATTCAGGAAAGCCAACAGGACTTGGCAACGTAGCACAGGAGTCATCAGCATGAAGGTGTCAGACAACAGTGGCTGTCCCCAGGCAATGGGGTGATGTCTAGGGGCACAGCAGTCTGAGAAGCCTCCTGCCAGGGAGGGCTGCTTGCTTATCACACTGTGAGCAACCGAAAATGCAAGTATTGATGATGCAGCCAGGAGAGGACTGAAGACAAGTCAACAGGAGCCAAAATCCTGTTGTCCTTTTTAAAGCCATGGGATCTGCTTCCCTTCTCTCCTCTGGCCTCTAATTTCCAGTCAATCTCTAAGAGAACAAATGAAGATAATATTTAAACTGTGATTTAAGCCATGGCAGAAGAAAAAGTGACCAAAGTAGTGCTGGAGATCTTTTGGCTAACAGAGCAGTTAGCTGCTCTTTTGTTGACTCAGCTTAAAAGAGTAAAAAATGTTTGTATTTATTTTAGGAAAACATCAAAGGAGCATCCTTCCAATCCTGACTATAGCCTCTAGGTACTTGCAGTGATTACTGCAATAGCAGCTCTTTTTTGATCTGGCTGAGGCAATAGCTCTGAACTCACTCCTTGGAATAGGGGTCTAGCTTCTGTGGTCTTTCCATCTTCCATCTCATCCTGTCAGAGAGCAGAAAACTGTTGCATCCCTGAACATAAAGTCCTTACAAAGATTCATTTATTGGCAAGTTTCAGGTCCCAGTGTGGAGCTGGTAGAGGATGAGGGGGAATTTAATTGTATTATAAATATTCCTGCCAGAGGAGGAGTGTGGAAAATTACACAGCATTAAGATACAATCTCCCCTCTATCTTTTGACCACCATCTTCTCACTTCACCTGCTCCAGCCCATCAGAAAGTGGCCAGCCCAGCTGAAGGAGGGTGGTTGCAGGCTGCATCAATCCAAGGATGTAAATTGGAGTCATACCCGCTTTCTGGGAAGTTACCTTGAGGTGCTCCCTTAATTTGCAGCAAAAGCTCACCCTACACACAGCCTTCTCACCAAAGTTCCTCATTCAGTGACTTAAACTGTTCGTTTCCACGAAAATCAGTGCAAAGCCCAACTTGTGGCATAGCATCCTCCAGCTGCAGGTGGGGAGAGTACTGACAAACATCCTGTGAGGTCCTGCACTCTCTCCCTTCACCCACCCTTGTGTCCTAAACCCACAGAGGGACAGCCAAATGCCCAGCACTGAGGGCATGCAGCCCCATACCACCCTACAGGAAGCAGCAAAGGTAAGGGACAAGGAGAAGATCCTCTTGGGGAGAATCTAGGCAAACTTTTCACGCAAGGAAGCATGCAGCATTTAACCTTATGGCTGTCTCTACGCAGAGGTAATATTTATCAAATTGTCCCTTCTCTGGCAGAGCCTAGCACAAGGGCATCCCTTGTGCTAGGCTAGGGGGATGATCTGGGCTCAAGAGAGAGGGACTGTGGGCACAAGTGAGGTGGTGAGAGGTGAAAGCTGCTTGGTTCCTTCTCTTACATGCTGCCCCAACGCACAGGAAAATTAAATTGCACCAGAAAACGGCACGTGAAAAAGGAGAAGTGCAAATTACATTTTAATTTCACAAACAAAGAAGGAGAGGGAAGACAAACTATGCTGCTCTCAGGTCCAATTCCTTTCATGTATGCTTCCTGGGGCAATGCAGCTATGTGCCTACCTAATAGCTCAGTCTAGGTCCAGGTAAGCAGTCATTAGTTTTCTTGGGAAATGCTCTAGCAGTAAGATACAAAAAGTGGGTAAATTTATTCAGTCCTTAGTGCTGAAGTATATATCTAGAGAGATGTACAGATAATGCACACATAAATACAGATACAGGGGTACACATACACATAGAGCTTAATAAAAGTAGAGAGATCTGGTACCAGTTTCCATAGGGGTGGAATGGAAATAAAGAAAAATAAGGGGACATATGAATTTAATAAGCTTAGGCATAATTGCCATGAGTAAATGTTAATGCATAGGGATGAAATTTTATTTTTACTTTATACATATTAATAGGCTGCCTCTTTGTGAAAGAATGACATCAGACATTGATAAATTTGACAGAAGTGGAAGAAAAAAATGGTTGCACTATTAGGAACGTTCCTGAGGTGGTGTTGAACGGTGTCTTTGATACATCAGCCTTCAGTCTCTCTGCACATTCGTATTAACTTGTGTGTACATCCAGAATTCAAATGAGCTGCTCCTTTAGATGCTGACTTTTAGCAGCAATCCCACCAGACAGGCTGGAATCAAACCTACAGTTTCAGAATGTGGTATAGTATAATTTTCTCAGTACAGTTTGTGCCTTCTGACTCTCTCAGAAGATTAGAGAAAGAGGCAGAGTGTAGCAGGTCAGTAAAGATCCACAAAAGGCTGAAGAGTGAAAAAAATCTTCAATGAACACACTGCTCCAAGTACTCTGCTATGCCAAGAGATCAGTGCAAGGCTGGGTTTCTAATATTGCTGAAAACAGAGAGATGACAAATTCCTTGGAATGTATTCACTTAAAGGCAAGTGAGGGCTAACCACTGATGTCTGAACACCTCAAAAATGTCTGAAGACTGGTGCAGTGCCCAACATTGATGCTCTTTATAACCCTTCAAGAAACCACTGAGAAAACAGTGCTACCCACCTGCAAGATATGCATTTGTCTGGAAACATCATACCAGTACAGTGTCTGAGAATCCTACAGTAAAGCTAGCATACACAGGTGTATCACATGGCTTAGGATTCACAGTGAGCCTAGGAATAAATAAAAAGCTGAAGTCATGCATGTTTTTCTCATTAGTCCATTGCTTTTAAAAACTAGACATCAGGAGGCTGGAATTTTAAGATGTGAGTTAATACTACTGACACATATTTCTGAGCAGCTTCGAACCAAAAGGGGAAAAAAAAAAAAAGGAAAATATTTAGGAAGTGGAAAAGGAGGCAGCCATGGAAAATTAACGCATAAAGAGAAGAAACAGAGATGAGTGAATGTGTGTTAGATTATACATATTAGTCTATTAAAAAATTTTGTTTTGAAATCTGGTTTTATAGAAATTTGGGCTATTCAGTGAGATTTCCATTATAATGTCTGCTTCCAAAAGACAACAGGAAAAGCAAAATTCTTTTTTAAAAAGTAAAGCATTGAATAACCATTTTCCCCACCTTTGCCTCATTAGCATGCAAGTACTCTCTTTGGAGACAGATACAGAAATAAGAAACAAATATTCACTTTTCTCTTCATCACGTAAGAAAACAATTGGATTTTTATCCATTTTTTTATCTGGTTTCATACAACAGTTAAAAATATTGGGGTTTTTTTCTCTTTTACAAATATCAAAGTCTCCTTTTGGTAACCAAATATAGGACATCTTCTATATTTTTACTTTTTTTTTTTACAGATGTCAACCATAAGACTGCTGGCAAATTAATTAGCATGTATAGCCAAGATTATGAGTAACAAGCTAGTAACAAACATTTGCTCTTCTATGCAAAAAAAAACAAGCATTTGAATCTATTCAAGACAAACAGTTTTTATCAGACCTAGCGAATATTTGAATCTCTCAATGCCTAGTATCACAGCACGGCTTGTAGTTAAAGATAATTAAAGTAATAATACACCTGTTAACTGTGGAGTTATTGTGCCTAGCATCAGACTGCTTAGAATAACTAAAACAAACTGGCTGAAGGGTTGAGGATACAGTTTGTATGTTCCTGCTGGCTAAGAGAAGCCTCACACCCTCATCCTGTTATCAGTGAAATAAGGCAAGAGTCCTTCTGTTTCAGAGCAGAGGCCGCAGCCTAGCAGACCAACTATCTTACTGATCATTTTTTTCTTCATAATCAGGTGGACCAATTTCCCTCTTTGTCACCTGCCAGAAGCAAGTGGCCTTTTATTAATGGTTCTCTTAAAAGTACTCCAAGTGCTTACTTGCCCTCTAAATTGCTGCTAAGTGTTTAACACATCTTTTACCTTCTCTTAAAGAAGCCCAATATCTGCAAGCCTATTCAAGATGGGACCTGAGTTTTCCCTCACCCCACGTTTTCAGGATCATCAACATCAGCATTTTAAGCAAGTATCACTGTCTGAAGAGCAGATTGCTTCTGCATGACAGAAATGCTCAAATACTGTGCTGCTATTCAGCAAAAAATATACTCAAAAACCAATAGATAAGCAGAAAGAGTTTATTTAAGAGGTCCTGTTTCTAGAAAGCAATATGCTTACTGTAAGGAGAGATGTGCTGTATTTAACTGGCAATGACCGCTCTTACTCTGAGCTGGCAATAAGCTACAACAACAAATACATCCAAGTGTTTTATTCATCCATGGATACTCATTTTCCTCCTCCTGCAGATACATTCTTTCTATGTGTCCAGTGGCTAGAAGCCAAGAAACTCATTTTACACTTGATAATTCGTTGCTAATCAGTGCTAATCTGTTTGGGAAAATATGCATGGCTCAAGCACAAAGAGAATCAGATCAGTTTGGCTGCTTTGTTGGTGGCAGTTCACCACCAAGAGCAGCTCTCTGACCTCTTCCATGGGACCCACATGGAGGTTCACTCACTCAGGCAAGCTGCTCCGCACCAAGAAGTTTGTGCTTTTTGAGGCCTGGACATTTAAAATGAAAGTAACAAATGAATTGTGGTGCAACATGCACCAATTTCACTGTTCATATCTCTGAGAGCAGTAGTCACTGCTAATATGCGTTTACCACTGCAAAGCTTGTGGGAGCCTGGCTTGGTCCCACTGGGACTTACTCAACCAAAAAAACCATAACTGAGAGAGCTTTGTAAGGAAGGTACACACCATGCCAGCTTCGCTTTGAATTTATGATACTTGAACTTCCATGGGGCAGATACCCATCAGCCCAACATTTTATATGGGCAATGATTAGGAGCAAAATTCATATCAAAGAATCATGGAATATGCTGAGTTGGAAGGAACACAAGGATCATCGAGTCCAACTCATGGCCGCGCACAGCACCATCCACAAGAGTCACATCATGTGCCAGAGAGCATCATCCAAACACTTCTTGAACTCTGTCAGGTTTGGTGCTGTGACCACTTCTCTGGGGAGCCTGTTACACTGCCCAGCCACTTTCTGAGTGAAAAACGTTTTTCTACTATCCAACCTAAACCTCCTCTGACACAACTTCAGGCCATTTCCTCAGGCCCTGTCACTCGTGACCACAGAGAAGAGATCAGTGCCTGCCCCTCCTCTTCCCCCCATAAGGACGTTGTAACTGCAAGGAAGTCTCCCCTCAGTCTCCTCCAGGCTGAACAGACCAAGTGACCTCAGCGGCTCCTCATATGGCTTCACCTCCAACCTTTCACCATCCTTATGGCCCTCCTTTGGATGCTCCCCAATAGCTTAACATCTTTTATGTGTTGTGGCACCCAAAACTGCACACAGGACGTGAGGTGAAGCTGCCACAGTGCAGAGCAGAGCAGGACAATCCCCTCCCTGGCCTGGCTGGCAATGCTGTTCCTGATGCACCCCAGGATATGCTTGTCCCTCCTGACTGCCCGGACACTGTTGACTCATGTTCAACTTGTCATCAACCAGGACCCCAAGGTCCCTTTTGTGGGACTGCATTCCCCAGTCTGTGTGTATATCCAAGGGCAGTCCATGGACACAACCCCGAAAATTGCATCTTCCCCATAAAAAGAAATACAACTGTAGACTGGGAAGCAAAATGGAAGCAAATACCCCAAACTTAGTGAAATCTAACAACACTTGGCTTTCAAACCCTGGGAAGGCACTCAGACAACAAATATTGATTTTACTTCATGCAAAATAATGTTTATGTTATTGCTGCAAAATTCCGTTCCTGATATTTTCCTGTAGGCTTTGAGCCATATGTTTCCGCGTAATATAGCAAAGGCGCAATTAAGCTCCTCTGTAGGACGGTGCTCTGCCAATGCCAGCTCTCTCCCAGGCAGGAGCACTGCGGAGAGGGGAGCCAAGGCACACACAGGCTGCGGGCACTCCTGCATCTCGCCCTCAATCCGAGGGCTCAATTTTGAGTCGAGGCTGCTGAGGCATGTCTCAGCTCAGCTTGACGGATCCATCGGGTGCTTATTTAAATGCGATGCTGTCCCAGTCTCATCTGGAACGCCTGCATGACAGCACTTCCCACTCACCCCTTTTTTTTTATTCATTAAAAATAAGACAGCGTGAGCCTCTGAGAAACCTGTCTGTAAAATAATGGTCTACATTAAAGCCAGGTATGAAAAACTGTCTTCCTGACAAGCAGTTGCTATTTGGAGGTGTATCTATCTCTCAGGGAATCGGTTATGTGCCAGCAACAGAGAAACAATCCCATACAAACAGCAACATTAGGGCAATCTTAAGGCTGAAATTTAAGCACTAAAAAGACAGAGTGCACCTCAGGAAAAGCTAGATTAGCTACCGTAACACTGCCTGCAAGCATACATACAATATTAGAGTCCTTAATTAAACAGACGTGTTTTCTCTCTGACAGAATGAATCAGATGTTCGTCTAGATTTTCTGTGTTTAGCATATAGTAACAATTTGTCTCTTTACTGTGTGTCCATCATTAATTAGCATAAAAGCCCCCTAGTCCAATGTTCGCTTGGTCATCTTTATAATACATACTCCTATCTCAAAGGTACTTGTTTTAATAATTTCATCAGTACAGATGTACAATGCATTCCACAAGACATTTTTCTCTTTAGAGACAGATGTACTTCTTAGCAGCAATTCATTACTTATTACCTCGCAAGCTGTTTTCCAGACAAATAAACTCACAGTTCCATTACTAGTATCTTTTAATGATGTTTCTGTTTCAGATTGCTTTATCATTGGAGTCTAATCCAAATTTCACTGAACTTTCGCATTAATTTCAGTGAAAGGCTCTGTTCTTCATTTTCAAAGCAGCTCAAAGCACATCTCAGGAAAATCTCTATACTATTTATTCAAAAGGCGTTTTAAAATAAAAAGCAAAATATTTCTTTAACATTAAATTTCTTCTCTACTGAGCAAAACATCCTGCAGAGGTTTTTCACTAGTTAGCTGAGAGCATGTCCTAGAACACAGTAAGTGAAAGAAATCTGCACGTTGAATAACAAATGGGAGCAGGGTGTTTTCAGAATCACTTCAGAGGGCAGCACAAATGATTTTCATATGTAGCCTTGCAAAATCATCATGTTGGGCAAATTTGAAAACTTATTCAAAATGGTAATGTTAAGACTGAGAACAGATAGCATTACCGAGGGTGTTAGAAGGATAAGGTGGTCTCTGGATCTCTGGGCCATGCACCAACTATTCCATTCTCCTAAACACAACAGTGAATCTTGGAAGATTTCCTGCTGGGGGACACAGTCTGCAAAGAGACATAACACGGAAAAGCAGAGTCTCTGTAGAGTGACCCTTCCTTTATCACACTCTCCTGAGATTCTCCCTATATTAATATGCCGGCACGCTGGCTGGGCTGAGATGGCAGCAGCTTGTCCAGGCGTGCTCAACAGAAAGGGAGAACACCCTGTGGCACCTCGGTGCCTCGCTGACTTGCTTCCCAGCCCGTGCGGGGGAGGGCACGCAGCCTAGCGCGCCTGGGGCTTACGGACAGCCCAGGCGTGACCAGAGACAAAAGAGCAGAGGTGGCTCCTCGGCCGGTATTCCAAGGGTTTATTGCAGCAGCTCCCTCGAAGAGGACCAGAAACGAAGAGGACAAGATAGTAGGCTGAGTGGGCTTTAAAGGGATACAGGGAAAGGGGCGGGGATGGCATAGCAGGGACCGATAGGAAGGCGGGAAGGGCGGGACAGACCTGGTTACCTTTCCTTAGGCGATACAAGGGGTGACTGTCCACTGTCAATCAGACAGACTGCGCCTACATCAGGTCACAGGAATTCAGTGGGAGAAGCCGTCCTCACAGAGGGGGATTTTACTCTTTGGAACCAGCCCACCAAACCTCTTTTTCTGGGCTCTGTGGCCTCCTGGTCATTCTTGTGGTTGGTTCATTCACCACAACATCTACCTGGATTACTGCATCCAGCTCTGGGGCATCCAAATCAAGAAGGACAGCGACCTGTTAGACAGGTTCAGAGGAGGGCTACTAAAGTGATCAGAGGGCTGCAACACCCCCGCTATGAAGTCAGACTGAAAGAGCTGGGGTTGTTCAGCCTGGAAGAGAGAAGGCTCCAAGCAGACTTTGTAGCAGCCTTTCAGTACCCAAAGGGGACTACAAGAAAGCAGAAGAGGGACTAATCACAAGGACATGTAGTGATAGGACAAGGGAAAATGGCTTTACACTGAAAGAGGACAGGTTTAGACTAGATATTAGGAAGAAATTCTTTACTGTGAGGGTGGTGAGGCAATGGAACTGGTTGCCCAGGGGAGTTGTGGGTTCCCCATCCTTGGAAGTGTTTGAGGCCAGATTGGATGGGGCTTTGGGCAACCCAATGTAGTGGAAGGTGTCCCTACTCATGGCAGGGGAGTTGGAAGTAAATGATCTTTAAGGTTCCTAACAACTCAAAACATTCTGTGACTCACCTGCAATTCTCTGTACTCAACATATTTCTGTTTATTGAAACCCTGGACTTCACACAGCAAAGGACTTAGGTCTTTGAGGATCATCTGAAAATCCTACCTTATTTTATAAAGTCCTTGATCTTGTGCATTTTGCAACCACAAACCTCTCCAATCATGCCCACTCATTAAATTGATTGGTACAAACTATGAGCATGTGTGAAAGCCAAATCAAACCGGGATTTCACTGTGATAAACACAGCGATCAGAAAATGCCAAAGCGGAATATTCCGTTTAGACATGAAGCAGGAACATCAATATCCCACAGTTCCATGGACCTCCTTAATGCTTATAAGATTTCACTACTTATATAATGATTCACTCTTGAAAAGAATTCTAAAAATTGTAAAGGATAATGAGAACTTTGCTGTGTAGAAAATTCACCCATATCTTGCCTCTCGATTTCTTCCTCTCACTTTTCTCCAAACTTAAAATTTCTGGTGGTTTTTGCTGTTAAGTACATTCTATGGTTTCAATGATTTGGAAAGAGTAAATGGGAGATTTGAAAAATTAAGTAGCTTAAACATTAATTTGATAGTTATGTTTTATTAAGTTAGAAATATTGAGAACTAGTCCCTCATACTTAAATTCATACAAAGAGAAGGGAAGAGTTACCCTATGGGCACCTCATGATGGCAGACAGCTATGCTTATTAAAATAGTAAAATAGCAAAATACTAATTATCTATAATTTATAATTCTTTTCTATAGGGTGGGACTGGTGATTGACCCCCTGGATATTAGAAACTGAGAGGACTTGTTACACAACTAGTTTTCTTTCCCTGTCACTACAAACTTGTTCCCTATAGTTTCTTCTGTAACGATTTATTCAGCAATTTATAAAAAAAAAAGAAAAGGACTTGCCATTCTTTCCTGAACTTTCACAAAAGAATGAAGATATTTAAGCAAGAGAAAAAAATGACATCCTGTATTCCTGTCTTATCAATATCAGAAACTCATCCTAATAAGGATTATGCCTACACTGACACCACAGCTCTTCCTGTTTCTATAAAACTATTCACAAGTTGCTTATATTTCCATATTTGATCTGCATTAATATTAAAATCCTCCTGAAGTTTCTGGAAAGATTTACATGTTTTATCATCAGATAAATCCTTTATTATCTTGTACCAAAAGTTCATTCTTCTTTAAAATGCAATAAATATTTAATTTGAACAAACAAAGCAAAAGCAATTAAGAGAAAGAGATGCCCTAAGAAATAAAGAAATCTGGAGATTGAATTCACAACTGCATTTGCTATCTGTGTAAGAACTTCCAGAGTCAATAGCAAATAGAGAAAGAAGTAGCAAGCACCAAATCTCATACGTAGAAGTCAGAAAAGATACCAGATTATTATCCTCGAGCATTACATTACCCATGCGCTACCATATTGGATGGATGAGTAGCACAAGAGACAAGATATTGCTGTGGTTGCAGGAGACACAATGCAAGAGGCAGGTGACACAACAGGACTGAATAGACAGCAAACCCTCTGGTAACTCTGGCAATAGGAAGTGGTAAGCAAAACTCAGTATCTCTTGGATTTTGTTTCCCAGGAACTAGAAGGTGTTGGAAGGTTTTATTTACTTATGGTCAATCCTTTGGAGCTGTAAATCTCACAAGCTGCTCAGCAGATCAGAGACTCGTCAAGAACATCACACCTTGTATTGCTTCAGCACTTCACATCCACCTCCCGAGAAGTGTGCAGAGGGTTGTAGGGAGGGAGGTAGCAATAAGAGAAGGGGGGAAGAGAGGAGGAATGAGAAGCTCTTCTTTCATTTGTACAAACATACTACAAGAAAAGTGTGAAATAGATTTAAAGGGAGATAATTTCAAAAGTTTTGGGACTTATGTCTGAGGCAAATTTCATTGTCTTTAAACATAGCCCAGATCTCAACTACTATTTCACTCAGAATATACACAGCAAATGCCGCTGGTCTCACTCCTGATCCTCCCAAGCAGTTTACTCCTACAGTAAAAAATACATTTCATCTTTATCTTATTTGGCTATCTCTCTTTTCATCTCTGCTGTGGCTTGCAGTCGCCACCTTTGTGCCATCTGTCAGTGAGACAGGCCAGGGAAATACAGAACCACTGGTACTTACAACGCTTGAAACTCCTGGATAAATCATTAGAGAACATGCTATAGGGAACAACTTCACAATGACAAGGAAATAAAATCAATTTTATAATAAGTCTTCTCAAATTCTTGTTTCCATAGGGTCAATCCTCAGTCATTCCCATAGAAAACTCTACCGAAGAGGGAGGGAAAGAGAAAAATTGTCTGAGGTTTCCCTCTGAGAACATTTGACTTCTTCCTCGGAGGTGCAGGAATTTGCTCTCTATGCTCTATGGAGCAATGGTGAGGGGATTAGTCTACAACTCCATTAAATTTTCCCAGAGCCACAGGGGCTGTGCAATCTCTAGCTCTTTTCTAAATGATAGTTTGCTCAAAGGGCCTCCTGTTACACTTGGAATCTAGGACAGGTGCTACCACTTTAGCTACAGACCCACACAGAGAACCCAGAGACCGAGGAGTGAAGTGGTGCCTCGGAGTCCACAAATATTCTTACTTCATAAACAATATTAAAATAAAAGGGGGCGGGGGGAGTTCTCAGATGAAGAAGATATGAAAAAAATAGGTTGTTATTAGCATTGTAACTTTAGAGGGGAGTTGAAAGTTTCCTATTCACCAGCATTCAAACTAGCACTAAAACATTGGTGCATGATACAGGAAAACACTGAGCTTTAATACAGATCTTTTTCTCATATAACAAGCCAAAAAGCAACTGTGTTTCTAGGACTGCTATCTGCAGAACACATAATCTTTATCCTGTCACAAGTCTTCCTTACTCTCAGAGTTTGTTTCATGTGATATCCTTCTGCCATTTCCATTTCAGAGCAAGCTCTCTTACCTCCTCCCACTCCACTAAAATGCTGATGTGCCACTGCAGCTAAAAGTAAGGGGTAGTCACTGATGTTATCATGTTTGTGGAAACACTGTGCGGATGACTTACCATGCTGACAACCTGAAGACTGCATTTTTGATCTGGTACTGGCATTTCCTCCTCCTTTGCCACTTCCCAGAAGTTAAAGTAAGTGGACATGTCCATGTGTGTGTGACACTGGTTTTCAGGATTTTTTTCTATGTGCAAACAGTTTTGACTGAGGTCACTGGGTTTATGTTTTGAAGACCCCAGGATTAATTTTTCCTTTCATACCTGCAAAGAAGGCAAAGTTCCATATCAGTATCATTCATCAAATCTGTGATTTCATGAAGGTAAAATGGTGGGTATGAATCTTATTACCACAGTGGTTCCCTTGAGCCTCTGTGGTGGAATAAAAGGGCATCAAACCATATATGAATAATTACTGTGGTCTTTGAGGTCCCTCTGTTCTACTCATATAAATGGAGCATCAGCAGAAATTATTGTCAGGTCAGGTAACTCTAAGGGTGAGATCCTCAGCAGATGTGAATCACTCTCACTCTAATAAAAAAAAAAAAAGGTCACCATTAATGCCACTTTGAGATTGGGCTTTAGGAAGCATTTATCTTACTGTGCTCATCTGAATTTACGAGGAACCTGCACTTCAAAATTAAATTGCATCTGAGAGTCAGGAAAAAGAATCAGCTTTACATGAACAATTAAATGTGACAAAACTGTACCAAACAAAATTCAGGTCCCTTGAATTGCCAGGTAATTTATCTTAAAGAACATGCAAAAATGTGTTTCACTGGCATAAGAGGTTGTCTGGAGATAAAATCAAAGCTAATACAATACCACTGCTGTTACCATTCAAAAAAAACTTTATCTGCAGTTAAAAAGATAAACTGGGCACATAAAAAAGGTAATCCAAAATCTAAAATTAAATGGTTTGCAGTGTCCAGTTAAATTAAATGAGTAGTGGAACAATCTAAGAAAATACAGCATTCATTTCATGGTTATAATATAGATGGCTATCGGTGCTTGTTATGATTATAAAATCACACTTCAGATGCTCGCATCTCCCCAGTTTTCAACTCTTCCAAGAGTTATGTCTCTGGCACTTCTCTATAGTACAAAAATACAGCACAGCTTCTTGCAATTTCCTGAGACAGTGCACCTGTAATATATTCATGCTAATTGCTCCAAACTCATGCATACAGATGACAAAAGAAGCTGAACGGCAATTCAGCTTTTTCATGCAAAGGAAACATAATTGTTTTATAATATGCTGTAAGTTTTAAACCTGCAGGTTAAGTATTCATTTAATTATTTAGGGAGAGGTTGCACTTCTACTCCTCTCCATGTAAAAGAGGCAGCCTGCCTTGCTGTCATGCCAGGAGAAGGGTGAGGAGAAGCCTGGATTTTGAGTTTTACTTCCTGTCTCTCTCCTTCCTGCATTTCTCCCTTTCCCCTTATTACAGATGCAGTATTTCTTCTCCTGCCTCGGCTCATCCACTTACCACTGATATTTTCAGAAACGGGTTATTTGAGCCAAATGTGTTGATGAGCGAATAGAGGAAGAGGAGAAGAAATGTGTTTCCTGCACAGGCAACTGGTTTCAATATATGTATTACAAATCTCCTAAATAAGATCATTTATTAGTTAAGGGATTTTGTTTCAGACCCTATCAGCAGAATGGCAGGAAAAATAATGGTTTAGATACAAGGTCAAAAATATTTTGGTTTTCTGATAAGAGAACTACTTACCTCTGCAAAAGCAGACCTGGTAAGGTGCATCAGTAGCTACCAAATATCTCCTTTGGCTTAAAACATTGAAGTCGGTGTTTTTCAAAATGCAAGAACCAATTGAAAGATTTACATCTGGATTTGTGTGCATGTGTGATCCAGTAGTTGTAATATGTTGTTTGCACCAGAGTCATTAACTTTGTCTAAAGGAACTTACTACGCTAAAAAATCATCAAATGTTATGAATATGGCTTAAAATTTCAAAAGACTTTAAGTAATGCAAGGATCCACTTTCCACTTGTACTCCCTAGGTGGTAATGAGACTTGACAGAATTAAGCAATGCAACATCTTCCTCGTAGTCCTGATCCTACTTCTTAGAATACTCACATAATTTTCCCATGGATAGGCATATAAGTGGGAGGGCAACAGAACCCTGCTGAACAGGGTATGGATCAAACTAGTAGGAAATAAATTTCAGCTAAACGGAACAGTGCTCATACATGTCCAGAGAGACAAAGTCTCTGTTTAGAGCCATTAAGCTCCTAAATAATCTCAGCAATTTGCATGATACGAAACAGCAGATCTATATTTTTAAAGAGGCAGTGGCAGCCCAGGAGAAGTGAGAGCTTTGGACTTAGGTCACCCTGTGAGTGTGTGAAGGACAGGGTCCAACTGCTCCTTCTGCCCAAACCACAGCCTGAGCTTGAGCTCAAACCAGCACCCCAAGACAGAATCCCAACAGTCAGTTTTCTCTGGGGTGGGAAAATTCTTTCAGACACCAACACAAGAGTTTTTCCTCCTCATAGAAATATTTTGACATGAAAAGGACTAAGGTAAGAAGGAATATCTTTAACCCCAGCAACTAGCAAATGTATCTAAGATGGGTATTCAACTCCACATCTGATAGGTATCACTGCTCCAGAGCAGGGATCTGAACCTGGCTCTTCTACCTTTCTCTCACAGCTACGTTTACTTTGAGCATGTTGTGACCATGCTGGTAACATCAGGTCCGCAGCAAAGACAGTCTCATTTTGAAGGCTTCAAGGTTTTAGCCACAGCAGTCCTTGAAGTAGATCTCAATATTTAGGTGAGTTTGGGCAGCAAAATCTTGAGCATATGCAAAACTTAACATGCTAAACTAATAGTCAGGAGGTAAGTGACAGCTGAGGAGTAATTATGCCAATGGTACATGAATGCTGGGACAAGGTGATGCCTACATTGTGCAGCAGATTATGGTGACAGAAAAGCTCTGAGCTGACTTTCACAGTACATCCACAGAGTTCAGCACAGCACCATGCAGAG
The DNA here is from genome assembly GCA_013398955.1 of Callaeas wilsoni. Taxonomy (NCBI): domain Eukaryota; kingdom Metazoa; phylum Chordata; class Aves; order Passeriformes; family Callaeidae; genus Callaeas; species Callaeas wilsoni. The sequence continues at coordinate 317,830 of VWPU01010554.1, forward strand.
ACAGTCACACAGGTCTCAAAGGCAGCCTAGCCTTTTTGGTATGGCAGAACATGCATTATTAAATTCAATCTCTGTTTCTCAGCAGAGCTAATTAGTTCAGGTGCAGCTCAACACTGCTATAATTATACTCCATCTGCTTCCAGAGCTAGCTAGTTTGGGTGCTGAGAGCTTGGAAATTTCCCTGCAGTACCCCCTCATGGGAGGGGGCATGATACTATTATGTCCTTAGGCGTGAAAAGAGATGGATTGATGCTTTGGTCTCTTTGATGATGTGAGCCTTAGCAGCCTAAATCCTGCCGAGTTAAATCCTCTCAAGGGACAGATTTTTTAGGATGTTTAAATAGCTAAAGCCCCAGGTATGGCCCCAGTGAGATTTTTGAAAAATGCCTCATAAGCACTAAGTGTTTGTTGGTGGTAAATGACTCTGTATGGCAGCACAGCAGCGAGAGCCCCATGTCAGACACCCGACTGAGGCAGTCTGTAGCAGGCAGCAGCCCACAGTGCCCCAGCTTTTACCAAAACTTTGAAGTGCTCAGGTTGGCTCTGCTGGCTTGCAGTCCAGCATGTAAGTGCTAAGGCTCATTTGGCTACACAGAGAATATCAATCCTGTCTGCTTCTCAAGAAACAGATAGTGACAACTCAGATGAATGCTAATTTAGCACGCAGTATTTGCTCGCTTTAAAATGAAGCCTTGATCCAAAGACTACTGCAGTAAATGGACTATTTCTCCTCCATGTCAATTCATATTGGATCAGGCCTTGAATTTGCGGCATGAAGCAATTAGTATAAAATAGATTAGGCAACAACTTCCTTTATTCAGTTGTACAAGTTTTTTCAAGATGAACTGATTGCCCACATTTGTTTCATACAGGCAGCTAAATCATCAATACCAGCAAGACCGGCATTAATCAACAGAATTACCTCCTCACTCTCACAGGCATTTAGCTTCATATCACTTTACAAAGGCTGTCAGGGACCGTCTGTAGCTTCAAGTACAATACAGCAGTGCCACAGCACGTTCTTCTAGACACTGGAGTCATACATATGCATTTGGCCTGCGAGCTTTTCAGCAGCACTCTCAAACGAGAACATTTTCAGTGACCACATGAACCCTGCCGCATGTTCTCCCCCCATCTGCTTTGTTTAACCACACATCACTACGCTTTGATAGCGTATATAGGTAGCCGTGGATACATATGTGCATACGTGTCCAGAGACAGTGTGTTCTGCTTCCGTGTGTGCTGTGCAGGTGTGACTGACAGCTGTATTTAACAGGATGGTGTCTATGTGAGCATCTGTGTCACTGCCATCATTACTTTGACACACCACACTGCTGTCAGTGCCAGCTCTCCCGGTATTGTTCTCTCAGCCTCTGCTTGCTTTCTGCTACCCAGGGGCACTGGCTGAGGCTGCTGAGACTGTTAGACATTGAAACTCAATCAGTTGCTACTTATTTAACCAATATGCAGACATTGCTTTGTGAAATTATTTTAGAAAGCGACAAAGGGAGCTGCCCCACATCACTGGCTCTTAGGAGAAGAGCCCTGCATTTCTGCTCTGGTTCAGTTATGGCTATCCCACTGCCAAGCTACTCTCTCAGAGTGCAGACAGCCTCCTATGCCTTTTCAGACATGAAATAATTACTTGTCATATATAAAGGTTGCTGCCTATTACTTTTGTATATTCAGTGAATTCAGTCTTGCTGTTCTATCTCTCACACTGCACTGCAGCTTAGGACCATGTGAATGGAACGCTGTGAGAGGTGGCACCCAAAATGCCTGTCTGAGCCCAGCCCTGTGCCCCAGCTCACCAGCCATCCCCACCAGCACCCTTTGCCACCCCACAGCCCCTAGCTTGCATATTCTGAGGAACCCTGACTCTCTTAGGCACACTCCATCAATGGCAGCAGGCTGCCGCAAGGCAGATCAGACTGAAAGGCAGTAATTAATTACAGACTGAGGTGGTAAAGAGCTGGTATAAGGGATTTTTGCCCATTTCTGTGCAAGGCTAGCAGTTTAACTCAAAGCGTTCCCTGCAGTGGTTTAGGTTGTTAGAGCCCGACTGTACTGAAAAGAGGGAGGACTCACAGGCAGTCACAGCAGAGAGGCATTTTGAGAAGCTCTCTCCACTCAGTCACCTCATCTAGGCTGAGAAGTGTGTGAGTGACTCAAGCCTGTGCAGTGTACATTCGAGCAGGTTACTTAAAACCACTGACAATTAAATATAACCTCCCTGGTTTTGCACTGGGCAGTAGACAAATGTCACACAAGTGGCGAGGCTCAGCTGAGAACCAGAACCTAAGAGCTGAAAGTCAGGACATGGCTATGGAATGAGCTGGACACAATAAAAAGGGATCAGGAAGTTCCAAGGCCTGAGGCTGAGCATTAAGGTGTGGGCCAAAATAAAACTCTCTTAGACATGACCATAAGTCATTCAAGAAGTCTCATGAGCCTCACAGACTGCAACTCTCCCGACGACCAACAGGTCAAAGGCAAATGCAGCAGAGGCAAAAGGAGTTTTCCAGAACTCAGAATTAATTTTTTCTTTGCCTTTTTTTCTTGGTTCTTCCTTTCCTTCTTTATCATTTTTTAATCTCTGTGCAAAGAGAAACGTTGCCATTCCAGCGTCTGCTTTAGCTTTAAATTTCAAATTTTCAATTTTGATTTTCCAGTTGTCATTAATATGTTACAGATGACTTATTTTATTAATTGCCATCTATTATACTAGTTAGTTTATCTTTCTGAGAAATAAATACTTTCCTGACCTGTTCCAGTCTTGTACTAATGCTTAACCAAATATCTTAAGGCAGTGAAGGAAAAAACAAACAGCTGAACATCTGCTGAAAAGGTTGCAAGGGTGAATAATCTTTAATAGCCTCTAATGAGCTTCCAGAAATATACTGCATAAGGAGCAATGTACAGATATGAGTTCTTAAACTCTTACTTATAAAAGCATCCTGCTCAGTTACTTCACTCACTTACAGGCAGGAGTAAAGTCAGATGCAGAATAAGTTGCCGGATACTTTTAAAATGCACCCTACAAGGGCATATCTTTCTTCAAGCAACCATTAATTGTGCTCAACACCACCCCTTGCTTTTAAGCTTTACTGGTGCAACTCACATCAGGAAGACTGGAAGGAGTGCCTTATCATAGCTGAAACTCTCCATCACTTTGTTGCACCACTTGTCTGTCTCGTAGCTCCACAGAGGCAAACTGAGCGAGCACATGTAGGACCTCACCTGCAACCTGCATCCAAAGGTTCCTCTGGTGATGCAGCTCAGCCCTGCCCCGGGAAGTGAGCATTAGAGGGGCAGGCTCAGAAGTTGAGGAGGGCATCTGGTAGCGGGACAGGTATAGAAAGAAGAGTTTGGCCAACTTATTGGCCAAAGCAGTAGCATGGAAATTGCTGAAAAGTAATCCCTTCTCTTTGTCTTACACTTCTCCTCTTTGGGCTGCCCTCAGTTCAGCCACCTATACCCGCCTGCCATGATCAAGCAGTGCATATAAGTAAATGAAACACAAGGAAAGTCAATAGTTTCGCTCACTTACAATAGAAGTGAATTTAGCCATAAATCAATAATGAAAAGCAAAATGTTCCCTACGTGCCTGTTCTTGCAGCTGTCCTTCATCTGAAGAGTTCAGCCTCACTTAGAGAATCAATGTATCAATAGAGAGTAAACTATGTTTTCAATAAAAGCAAAGATGTGAGCAGATTCAGCATTGTATGATTATTAATTTCCAAAGTTAGACACAAGCTTTTAACAGTTTCCACTAAATCTCCAAATGAAATTGAAGCACTTGGATAATCATCAAAAAATACTGTATTGAAATACTCTCCTTTGTCCCTCTCCATGAGCAGAAGCAACTTGACATATTCCTAGGGCAAGCAAGGATACACTCTTGACTGAAAGCAAGGGTGCTTCACTGCCTCTTATTTCTGGGATAGCCCTAAGCTCATTCTGCCACCTTGTGTGATCAACACATAATACAGCACAGTCTCATTTTCAGGTCCATATTTCTTATTCCACTCCATTAGGTCTCACCTCTTATTTAGTACTCCTCAAAGCCAGGAGTCTGTTAAACTATGTGGAGATAACCACTCATCTCTGATACTCTAATATGGACTGTCAGGATGTAGCAAATTCAATGTTTCATTCATACTTCACCTCCCAAAAAGCCACTTTGTTTTATTAGAGCAGTGAATAATTCTTACTAATTATATGAAAGAATGCACATTTCTGTTAGCTTATTGTTAGACTGTGATTCTGCTGAACTTCATTGAAATTATTTGCTAAATAATGCCTATGAATATTTTTAGCTAGTATTATCCATTCAAAGCAATTTTTTTGAAAACAAAAATTCAGTTTTTCAGAAAAAACCTTGAGCTGTGTGACTAGCCACTCCTTCTCTTATGGCCTATTATTCCACCTTTATAGAAATAGTTTCTTTACATTTAACCTGACTGGAAAACTGTGAATGTTAGAAAAACATTTGGCTTTCAGTGTAAAATGTCTGTTGAAAGCAAATACAGAGGTAGTCTTTCAGAAAACGTCTCCACTGTTTTCTCAATGTTTCTAATTTCTGTTGCTGCGTTCAATCGTGCCGTTATGAAGAAAAAAAGTTTTTAAAAAAAAGCAAAAGCCTTTAATGAAAACCCCAGTTAAAGCCTGTAGGATAAAAGTCTTTGTTTTGATTAGCTGAATGAATTCAAATATCTTGTTCTGGAAACAGGCAAAGCATTCATCAAGTTCATCTACAAAAACTGTCTGAAGCTTAGTTCAGACTACCATGAGAGGCTCCGCAAGGGATTCACACGCGCAGAAACGGCTGCTGGTACAATGCAAAAATCAATAATGCTACATGAAGCTGTTACCTACGGATGTCATCTCTCTTCCGAACACCAGCAAATGCTCGTGTGCCTCATAGGTACTGAATCACGTAAATGTGACACCAGCTGCCAGTGTAGAGGGGCACTTCACCCTGTTCACAGAAAGACTCTCAGCACATCCAGTTTTCAAATGCGTGTGAGCTTGTGTGTGCTGATCTGCTGTTAAGCAAAGGTGACAGAAGGTAGGAGGCACAGAAAACAATTATCAAAACATCCTTCTAAATCCTACAAATGCAGATGTTGACATCTTTTATTGCCTTATGCTTTACAGATACAGAACTACATTTCTTATCAAAGTGAACTACAACTCAGACTTAATTAACCAGGACTGAAGTGCCTACAAGATCTATGCTAAAAACCTAGTGAATGCAGTCAAAGCAAAATTCATTCCTGTAGTCTGGTGTTAATGCCTTTTACACAGGGAAATAATTATAGCTAAAAGCTGATGTTTTCACTTCATACTTATGGAATACAATTCATCTTACAGAATCTCATCATCACTTTAACTTGTGGCTATGGTCAGAAAACTGTTTATGTTAACATCATACTATTTTACTCACCATATATTCTGCAAGTAATCAAATCACAGGGCTGATCTCCAGTCCTTCTGTGAGGAGAAATATTTGAGACAGGAAGACTCACAGAGATTTTAATAAGAACCAGGCAAAAAATGTCTACAAGACACAAACTCAAAAAAATATGCAATTTGCATGTCAGAGACAGCTTTACTTAATTTGGAATTTGGCAAAAAACTTCAGGCCACACAAACACACGTCCCTCCACAATTAATAATGAAAGTAATTTCAGAAAAAAAATCTTTAGTTTCTTTGTACCCTGTACAAAATTCTGACCTTTCTTCTACAAGATTTTACTAAAAGAATTAATAAATATATATACATATATATTTAAACCAAAACTGAAAATTTTGCCTCCAACTATATGTTTCAGGTTGACCTAAAAAGGAAAATCATATTAAAGTATGATTGAAAAATACAACCTTCAAAACATGTTACACACAATTCTAATTTCAAAATGCTTTGGCTCAAGTTTCAAAAGCACAGAGCAACCCTACAATGTGCATAATTATCCTGGTATAAGGGAGTATACAGTAAAGGGACGTGTAAAGTTTGAATCCCTTTACAGGCTCTTGCAGAGCCCTTGGCAAGTCATTTCATTCTCTTATATCTCTATTTCCCTATCTATTAAGTCAGGGCAATAATACCTACCTTCCCCGAAGAGGTGACAGTAATTAAGTCAATGTTTAGCATAGCACTTTCAAGATGCAAATCTCTGCATTAAAGTTCTAAGTACTATTATTATCATCATTATCACCGATTATCATTAGGCTAAAGCTACTGTTTAATTCTGTATGTTCTCATTCTGAGAGATACATTCAACTACCATTGTAAGCTAATTATACCATCTACTCTTAAGTATAGGAGTACAAAAGCATACCTTCCGCTGCATTTGCAGTCTGTTTCCACTTTCAAATTCTCTTTGTGTAAAGGAAAGTATATTCTTAACTAATGCCTTAAGGAAGTTTGCATGGTATTGCCAAATTAGCTCATTGCAATTAGTATCTCAGGTTTCTCTGCAATCCCAAGAAAATAGCAGTAGCCACAAATGCAGTTAATAATGATGACTTTATAAAACAGAACTGGAGGCTAATATTGAAAGGGCTTTCAAAGAGCAAAAGGCTGCATTTCAAATGACCTTTAAATCCACTGCGACTCCTGTGGAGGATAAGAGGTAACATGAGTGACAAGAAAGGCTTTTCCAGCTCACCAGATTTTACCAGGTCAAAGAAGCACTTGTAATGAATAAATAAATAGATAATTCATCCCCCAGCTGCTTCGGCAACTTTTCCGATATGAGCACAGGTAGGAAGCAGGTCTGTGAAGCTGGATGGATTTCAGAGACCTGAAAAACTGTTAAGAGAACCAAAGAACTGAGCCCAAGTTGCTCATTATGCAGGACAGAAAGGAACAGAAATTTGCCCACAGGGCTTCAGATGCACTGTGTATCTGTGAACGCTAAGGCTTTAAAATGCCAGTCAAAACTAGTGTTCCCTAAAATCATCCTAACTCAGTTTCCTCTGGTTTTGCTCACAGGAACGTGCAGCCATGCCACCCTCCCTGCTCTGGAAAGATCAATGTGTATGAGCTTCCAGATGTCTGGGCACAAAAGTGGCCAACACTAGGTGTACCTCAAAGCCTACCTGTGACAAAAACAAATACATACATAGACATGCAGTAAAGAGGTGGCGTGTGACATCTTCACACACAGCCATGGAGAAAACCACTCTTCTCCTTGTGATTGTTTATGTGTTAGGACAGCACATTAGTCTAAATAAATAACTGATTTTTAACAGATATTGAAATTTTACAGCTGTCATCCTTGAAAGAATCTCTTCGAGATGAGACATTTTGTAACAACACAGTATTTTGCATTTACACAATCTTTCTGTCTAATGTTATCATTGCAAAAATGTTTCGGAAGTCAAATAATTAAAAGTGCATGAAAATATTGAGAGACAAAGTAAATGTTACCTTTTATAGAGAAGGAAACTGAAACATGGAGACTAAAATCTGTATCCAATCTTACCCAGCTGGATGAGACAAATAAAGGCTCACGTTGTCAGTCCTGGCATATTACAGGTCCACCAACCATTTGAGGAACATTGCGGCTCCAGCCTCGTCCATGTGCCAGGGAATCTCTGTGCTGCAGGGAAGCCTTTTGCTGTGGCCCGGGTCTCGCCCATACCAGAGGGCAGTCAAAGGCAGCTGCAATGCTCATCAGGATCCCAAATGCCAGGCAAGCACTTCCCAGCTAATACTTAAGAACAGTCTGTAACACAGAGACTGGAGGGAAGTCTTTCCTCTCTCAAATATACCTTTCTGTCAATTAATGTGACACAGTACCCACCCCTCCACACCCTGGTTTTCCCTATGGGAGGACATTCAAGACATATTTGCTCAACTATGATAAGAAAAAGAGATTAATGAAGTCTTTTCAATGGAGAAGGGGTAAATTACTTCTCTGATGTAATGAAGGGGTTGAGAAATGTATGAACAGTATTAAATGGCATTATTATCGAAGATAATGGGCAAAAAGTAATAAAACAGATACATACATAGACAGTTGTCCATCTGCTCTTTGTCTTTATTTAGGTCTTGTAGAAAGCTGTCCTCAGGTGGGGTGGAACTGGCTGTTGGCATAAACAACTTTTTATAATTTCAATAAGAAAAGAAAAAGAAAAATACACTGTAAGAAGAGAATTCTTCATATAAATGGCATATGCATGGTCATCTGGTGCTATCAGTCACTATAAATCAAGTGAAAAATATTTATTGGCAAGCCAGTGTGGCCCCTTGCTAAAGTTCTATGCAAGGCATTTCTTCTTGTTGTTAAAACATAGAAACAACCTAATTTTCCCTATACGAGAAATCCACTGAACAACCTAGAAACATTATTTCTGTCAGGCAGCTTTCAACCACCTTTGCTTCTTTGTCTGGCATTCTTAAAAGTACGTGTAGGCATTACTACACTGTTTTAAATGATAGCAAAAGGGAGGCAGGATCAGGCTGTTCAATAACATCTCAGATGGTTCTCATTCTTAAAACCGATACAGCTGAATTTTGCCAGTTAGAAAGCTGTGCAATACAATCAGCTTACTGACAAGCTGCAAAACATAATTTATTGTACAGTAGCATGTCTTATCATATATAGCATAAAAACATTTATCACTATATTTAAAAATGATGTAGTTCTAGTTCTCAGACAAAATGCAACTATAATTCCTTATTTTATTACTTCATTGTTTCTCTTTTAATTAACATTTGAATAGGCTCAGAAGTGGATGGAATTTCAAGTCTAACCCCTGCCAAATCTTCAAAACCCCTGGATGTTTGTATCTATCTCATTCTGTTACTCAGAGCATCAAACTGAAAGTACTGGAAATTAAATTGACCAATTTATTCATCACTGTAGCAGGGCTTAAACCTCAGCAACATGATTGCCATCATGTCAGTGCTGTCAATGACCTAAGTCTTGAGTTTCAGAGATTGCCCCAGTAACACTCGATAGTAAGTGGCAAAACATTATTACTTCCTTTGGTACTCATTATAAAAACATTAATTGGGGTGAAAGGTAATCCACTTCATATGCTAAGTCATGGATCTTCTCTAAGGGTGGACAAGGGGGATTGCAAGAATAAGTATGTCATCGTGATTTGTTGCCACAAAATTTCCTTGAAGTTTGAGTGAATGGACTACTAGAGGGCATCACAGACTACTAGAGGGCATCACAACAAGGAAAAACATTCTTTTGATTTAAATTATCCAGGTCTGGCCTGAAAGGTCACCATCAAAATGAAAACACAACACAGAAATGGGATGAGCCCCGAAGAAATGTAAGTAGAATTTATGCAACCCACTTTTTCCATTATTCTGTTTTGAATAGTTTAATTTTATTCATTTTAGGGAATCACTCCATGGCTCACACACTGCAACTAGTTAAAATTCATGGCTCTTTTACCACTCTATCCCTATTTTCTCTCCCTTTCAAGTACTGTTTTCATAGAAAAAAAAGCCAAAATATAAAAAACCAAAACCCCACCAATTTTCCACAGTTTGACTCCTGTTGCAGAAAAGCATTAAACTCACAGCCAGGAAGCTGTTTTCCCCCTTCTCAAGTCTGTCACCCTACCTCTTTAAGCTCTGTTTTATCAGTTGCATAGAATTTTTTTTTCTTCATTTCAAAGAGCACATTAAACCCTCATTAACAGAAAAGGGAATTAAGCATGCACAGTTAGAAAACGAATTTTAAAAATTCTGCACTAAGTAAAGAAACAGGATTCCCCTGACAAATGTGTATTCACAAAGAAATATCACTGCAGGTAACAAATAAACTCCCTTGGCTAAGTCAGATATCATTTCCAAGGTTTTCTCAAAGCAGGCGCTCTCTTGGAGACATTTCAGCAGGAAAGAATGGGTTCTGCTCAGCCTGGGTTTATCTTGAAATTCTGGACTTTCATGTTCACAGAACAATAATGTTTGAAAAAACAAAAATTTAAATTAAATCCCACGCCTCATAAGGAGGCATCTCAGGGGCCAGCTACTGGCAGGGCTGGAGAGAATGCTGCTGCCAAATGGAAAATGTGATCTGGCAAGTGGACCCGAAATCTTAGATTTCGAACTTGGCAGATTTGAAAAGTCTTGGCATTTGGTTACAGGTCCTGGAATGTGAAGCTTGCAAACAAAGTTTTCCCCATAAGAGTATGTATGTTTAATATGTATAAAGCAAACTTCCATCTACCCTTCTTATAAAAAGCCCTAGTGTGTTTTGCTCAGTATGAAGTAGCCTTTAGAAATCATTGATTTTGCCTAGATATCCTATATTCATTTGTCTTTCTTTGTCTCATATGGGCCCCTATGACTTTTTGACCTTCCCATAAATTTTAGCATCATTTGGAAGGTCAAACAGTCAGGGAAAGCAAAAATGGATTAAAAAAAGAAAGAGCTGCAGTGGATGGAGTATTATCATAATAAGCTTATTATATATTTCAAACGCTGCAGACTTTAATGGCAGCAAGCTTTTAAAAGTTTAGCCTCTGCTTTTACTGGTATAAAGGGATATTGTTATTTTTTCCATCTGATTTTTAATACCACTAACCCAAATAGTTACCAAAGTCTTCCTGCAAAGTTATATGAACTATTTAAATTAATTTTAATTAATTTAAAATATTTTTTAAATTGAATGTATTATTTTTTAAAGTTTCCTAGTGTTCCCCTGTACCCTTGATGACAGGAAAGAGTCACAACACTATTTGCCTCTCTCTGTTCATCTTGGCCAGAATCCTCACTGCATTTTCTGGTTTTCTCTTTTTTCTTTCCCTTCCGCCCCACTCTTACAGGGAAGAGAGGGAACAGACGGTACTGGCATAGCATAGCTTTGAAAGTAAACAAAGACGTGGTTGCAGTCTATTTAATGGCAACATATTCTCACTATTAATATTGCTACTGTCATCTTTACCAGCATTATAGCTGGAGCCTAAGCATCTAAGAGACACAACAGCTTTCATAAGTCACATCTCTCCTGCAATTTGCTTACATGCCGTGAGTGAGTAATTTATCCTGTTAATATCTTGTTCAGCTATTGAGAAGTAGGAGTTAGAAACCACAGAAAAGAAGCCAAAGACATAAGGTGCAAAGGAATTTTAAAAATTGTTCTGTAGCAGAGCCAACCCACCTTGGACCCCGCATGTGCAGAAAGTCTCCAGCCCATGAATCATCTATATAGTATGTTGTGGTCCACTGTGCAAGCTGTAGAGAAACACATGCCAAAAGCTGATCTCCAAAGCCTCAGACGGCTTAGTCGGTATAAATTATCTCTTAGGATGAATTATTTCGTCTTGATTTGCGAATTTGACACTCTCCATTTGTAAGTTGCTTCCTTCATCCTTTGCATGTGTTAGCATTGTACTGGAATACATTTAAAATCACAAGAGATCCATTCCCATTAGTCTGGAAGGTTATTTCATGCAAGTTTTACTTTATTTCTAAGTATTCTTTCGCCCGGTTTTCTTCCCCACATATATCCTGAAAAAGGAAGAGAAAATGGCATAAGCACTGTATAGTGTTTCAGCTTTTCTTTCTTTTTCACTCTTACCTTTACAAGACCACAATATTACCATTTCTTCTTCTTCTCATTCACTTGAAACTACGTTTTTTTAAAACTTCCTTTTAGATTCACTAGATAAAACATACATGACTTCCAATCAAAACTGTTTATTGTCAGTGAGTTTTAGAGGTGAAAACCACAGATACATAGTTTTTAATAAAACAAAAATGAAGTTTTATGTCACACCCCCAGTTCAGCAAACCAAAGAAGCCCTGTTCTGGTGCCTGGTTGAAGTGTGCTGCCGAAACTGCACTATGAGCTATGGCTGGGATAGCTTCTCTGTCACACAGGAGAACACAGCAAGCTTCTCACACAAGTCTCCCAAGGATTCACAGGTGATTTAGGATTCAAATACTTTTCTCCATCTCTCTCCTGAGGCTTTGCCTTTCATGAGAGAAATCTCCTGCTGGTGCAGAACTACTGTACTGGAACTCACACTGTGCCCCTCCTGGCTACTGGGCTGGGGGGGATGCTCTCCAAGATGATAAACTGATGTCTCCAAGGAGGATTTCACTCACTGGCTCACAGGCACTAATTTAAAGGAACGCCTAACTATAGTATGATATATCAGCAAAGATTATTGAGAAAATAACAGGCTTTTAAAAGAAGAGATATTCCAGAAATTATCTGTATTACAACCTGCTCCAAAGTCCTGTTACACTTGACAGATGTTCAGCCAGGCTGCAGGTAAATCGCAGAGTTGGCCAAAGGCACTGGACTTCAGGGTCTGTTGAAATTATGAGTTCACTTCCACAAGAAAAAAATTCTGTTTCATTTTCATTTATTCATCAAGCAATGACTTGCCACCATAATACCAAAAGAAAGTATCATTGCCAGACTAATGAACATCAGGGATAAATGGCCTTGCCATTTAATGGTTAGACTCTGCTGCTCTTTAGCCAAGCTTGGTATGCCTTTCTGAGATTTCCTGAAAGCCAACATCACAGTGAGTGAGACAGCAAAGTGAGCATAAAAAATAACTGCACAAGTTGATGTTAAATTACCCAGTTAGTTAGACAGACTGGAGAAAGTATGACTTTTTAGGGAAAAAACTCACAAGTGCCGCAAGACAACTTACTGACACAAAAATAGATAAAGGTACCACAAGAAGATAACTTGGCACTATCACATTTTATTCTTTAGAATCTCTGAACACCCTAAAATATCTAAAACACCCTAAAGCCAACATTCGGAAATGGAAGAGTTTGACAAAGGATTGAGTTCCTCTCTGCTTCAGCACATATAGGATCTTGTACAGGACCAACATGAAAGTCGGCTGCCGCAGCAGACCTTTGATGCTGCCTGTGCCCTCCAGTGCAGACACCTCCGTGTGCGAAGGCAGCTGCTCTTGACAGACAGTCGTTCTGGACTTGCATGCATAAGTTCAGAGACAGAAGCCATAAAACTTTGTAAACTGCTTCATAAGTTCGCACAGCAGAAGCTATCTGGTGGATCTGGCCATTGTTTAAGGCTCTCTGAAAACAGATGGAAACATGATGTCTTCTCACAAGTTTCGTTCCCACATTTTATTACTGCCACAGATGGTGCTCTCATATCTTTGAAGAATAGGTCTTCTTTCTTACATAAGCAGTAACAGGATGCAAACTATTCTGCATTACTGCTGATACAACTGATCTCAAGCAATTACTGCTGAGACGTTGCAATGTTCTACCATTTCTTGTTCTCTGCCCCTCCCAGAAGAATATTCTGTTTCTCCAATTAATCCTCTTCCACTCAAAACCAACAACAGCTAAGGACACACACTGAAATATCAAGTCAGCTATTTATCTATATTTCCTTCTCAAACAGTTCATATGCTCTTACTGAGTGATTCTATGAACATCAATGTCCACTGAAAATTAAGGAAATATTTTTTTCAAATAATTTGATAAAATATTGTACTGCTCCCTGTGAGAGTTTTCTGTCTTTTCTTTTTTCCCCTCCCCACTAAGAACAAGTAACTGGATAATTATATTTCAGCCTCCGGAGGGCTCATTTCCTAAATGGATGTAAATAATAAATCAAGCAGCAATGGGAGACAACTTGGTTCTCAAAACAGGCCTCTACATTTCAGTATCCAGAAAGTCATACAGCATTTGCACTGTTGCTGTACATTTGCACCTCTTAAATAATGACTTCACTGTTACTTTCTGCTCATGAATAAAGGAAAAATCAGCTCCTGTTTACACAAAAAAGAATTTGAAAACAACCAAGAAGAAAAAAATTGCTTCCTAGTCATCATTTACATCCACCATCAATTTGCTAAGGAAGCATACACTTCAGCAAGCTCTAAAAATTGAACTGCCTTATTATGACAATAAATAAATCAAAAATTCATTCAATCAGTCAGTTGTGCCTGTTGATCACCATCTGGAAACCTTGAAGTCCAGTCCAGACCAAGACCTCTGGCCTCTAGGTGAAGTGCAGCCTATTAGTTATCATCTGTGCTTTCCACACCCGGCTGCTGGTGGAGCAGGTTGACCGTGTTTTTAACACACAGTGCTTTTCCTTGGTCTCCTTGCAGCCCTCCCATGAGCCGCAGAGGGTGCATGCCAATAGTATGCTATGGTTTCGGGGTTCACTTCTTCAGGTCAAAATGTCTGAAATGATAGGATGGCTATGTTATGGTCTGCCAAAAGAGAGGTTTTATAGTGTGGTGAGTATGCTACACATGTCAAAGTGTGTCATGAGGGAGAAAAAAGAGGTCTGAGCACAACAGACCTTCTGGGATGGTGCTCGAAGTCCACAGAAATCCAAAGCCTCTATAGTCTTACCCATGCTGCCCACAAAGGCAAAATATTCTTAAACTCCCAGATGAATATGGCCACAAACAATTGTTTGTACAGTCTTCAGAGAGTACCCTGGGTGGATGTGCTTGTGAAGGACCAGGAAAACTGGGCCCTGGAGCATCCTAGGGAGGTATTTTTTAGTCTTATGGGAATTTTGAAATCAAATTGGGGAGAAGAAATTTTAGAAGATTCTACTTATTCTGGCCTTGTGACTCATGAGAGTTTCACTACTGGAAAAATTTATGTTATAATGTACAATAAAGATGTTATTCACTTATAATTATATGGGTGAATCACCTTTTCTAAGTTCCATTGTACAAAGAATAAATAAATAAAATAATCTAGAAGTGTATAAACTTCTGTTGCCTGAGTTATTATATATTTAATTACATAATTTTAGCTAGTTTCTTCAAGTCTTTCCAGTGTGCCTTTTCTGATTCAGGAAGAAGGATGTTTTGATTGAATTTCTCCTTAGACATGGTCCTTTGTTGGCTTTTGTGGCTGATGCCAACTTTCTTTATGGCCTGATCAAACTCTCACTGAAGTTAAAGACTCTCAGTAACATCAGTAGGATGAATCGAGATCATATAAGTGTTGAGGATAATATTTAACTCCAGAGTGAAAAAGTAATTCCACTGTGCGTATACCTGTGAAGACAGAATTTAAGGCAAACTTCTGAAAACCAAAGATATATGTCAGATACTCATAATTAAAATTATACAGTAAGCGAATATGTATTTCTAAAAATTGACTCTACTGTTGCTAGATAGACAGATAATTCAATAGATGCATTGAACTCCCGTGGCTTAAGGGACGTTTTGTACTTCAGATCAAAGATCAATAGAAAAATCTGATTGTATTGCAGACAAGATTAAAAGAAGCATACCCTCTTCAACAGGTCCCCTCTCTACCCTCATCTGCACAGAAATCTTAACGGGTTTTGTATGGAAAGCTTAACAGGAAAGTCTGAAAATTTCTTCACTTCACACCTGGGCTGGCATGCAGGTCTGAGGTGATAGAAGCAACAGATAAATCTTTTGGGGCAGAAAGGTCTCCAGCAGCTGAGGACTGTCTTAAGCTAAAGGGCAGCCTTGAGAAAAACTCGTTACAGAATTATGTCCTTTACACTGAGAGAGACCTGAGATATGTGCCCAAAGCTGGAAAAGAAAGGATTTTTAGCCAAATTAAACATGCTACTCCATGTCCTAACTATTTGAGCATAAAAAAAAGAAGAAGGGTTTTTCTAGATCTTAGAAATTTCAACTCATGGAAACAGAGAAGACATTCTCCATTCCTAAAGCTTCAGCCATTTGTTGCTGGCCAGCTGTTAAAATTACATTTAACCTTCTAGATAAAAAAGAAACAGATTTTGGAAAATCATTTTAACTGTTCACTTTTAATATACCTTGAGACAGGCAGAAGTTTCCTTATTTGCATTTTCAAAATTAGATCATTTTGTAAAACATAAAAAAGAATGTGAAAGGTAAAAGAGTAATGAAATGCCAAAAAGTCATCAGAAAAAGCAGATCCAGATAAAGCAAGAATAACATGGAGACCTCTTGTCCTATGATAAGGAATCAAGCCAAAAGGTCTCAGATGTATACCAATATTTTTAAGCATATCCCAAGTGCAGGTTCTCTGTTCATTCCATTGCTACAGGAAAGTGTAACTTGGCTGAGAGCAGGAACACATGACAGGCCACTGCAATAAGTTAAAACACTGTTGTGCAATAAAGTGTCCATATTCAGCATATATACTCCCAATGACTCAATTATCATGCTAACAAATGCAGTCAGTCATGGTGTGAGAGTCTGTTTAGAGTAACACAGAGGCATTTTATTCAAATTCATCGCTGTCTCCATGAGAAATGCAACATGCCTAAACCTGCACCTGCAAGCTTACACTGATTTGCCAGAATAATTTAATCATCAATACACTCGTATATATTTGGGAATGCTTAAAAGAAACCTTGGGGATTGCTTCTTGAGAAGACAAACAGGAGAAAAGGAACCACAGGGATGATAAAGAGCTGTATGTTAAATTCAAGGAAGGCAAACTCCAGCAGCGCTTTCACCAGGTAGACAATCAATTACATGAGAGAAACTTGTTCAAGTGAATAATTTTGGTTTAGATCTCGTTCTGGACATAATAGCTGTCTAGCATCATGTACTACTTTGACAAAATCAGATTATAAGAGTATTTATTTGAGAAAGGTTCTTAAGTGCGCTTAACTCTAAGATAAGTTTAAGCACTGTCCTGAATCAGGGTGAAAAATAACCTACATCTTCTTTTGTGCATCTTTAACAGTTTTTCACTATTCTCTTCTGTTGGTGTTATCATTTTCATTATAATTTTGCAGCACTGAATCACCTAATATCACTGACAGCTGTGTTCCAGTGACACAAACTTTACTTAGAAAATGCCATATGCCTGTTGTCTTCAAAAGATTTCAGGCTCGAAATACATTTTGACAAACTCCAAGCAGGGGTTCAGCCTTTACTAGTACACTGGTGGGCTGAATTCACAGAAGACAAAAATAACCCAGCCAGATTCCAGAACCTCCAGCGTCTCAGCGTTTGAGCTAAACAGTTTGATATGGAGAAATAAACAGTGGGGTAAAGAGAGAGAACTGGAAACTTTTCTCAGTCAGATGAATTCCCCATTATTCTAGCCACTTCTGGTAAGTGGCGCTTGCTCTGTTAAATATGTTACAATCCATCTTTCCACATAACATTGTCACAGTACTTAAAGGGTTCTGTTATCTCCATTTTATAGATGAAACAGGAAACACAGAGGGTCTAAGTGACCTCAAGTTACACTGAAAATCTGTGCAATGTGTAGGAACTGAATCTCTCCAGTCCCAGTCCAAGCCTTTAGCCATGAGATGCTCTTTCTCCAGCTGGTAGCAGGGTTACCAAACAAAGCTAATGCCCACTGGTCATGTCTGCATTAGCAAATGAAATGAGAGATAGACTGCTCCTTGGCTTCAAGGTCAGCTGACACAGCACGGTTCCAATCTGCACAGCCAAGTTCTTGTACCCAAAACAGGGAATTCGTGTTCAAGCTGTTTGCCAAGAGCTCTAACTCCCAACCTATGTACACTCCAGCGTTGCTTGGGAGAACGCGCCTTAGCACCAGCCAAAATACTGACAAAACCTGTGCTAACAATGTAACAGCATATACAATTCCAAACCAGAGTCTGAGGCTATTCCCTGATCATCTCTGGCCTGCTCCTACAGAGGTAGCCTTGTTTTGCAGATATCAATTGTTTGGAAGCTTTGTCTGTTGAGAGCACATAGCATTTGAAGAGGCCCTGCCAACAAAGCTGGACTGCAAGCATTTCCTTTTGCTTTACAAAGGCTCCTATTACTCTGTGAATTCTCAGTGTTACCATGGTCCGCATCAAACCTTTACTCAGTTGTAATGCTTGGAAAATGAGATACATCTTGAAGTTTCATGCCCAAATGCAACTTCAGGAGTAAGATATAGCACTAAAACTCTATTCTGGTCTTTTCTGCCTGCAGCTGGAGAGTTTGGAGACAAAAATCAATGTCCTATTGTTCAGAGATTTCTTTTTGCATGTTTCTTTGTGCACTGGAGGGAGAATATTCATTTGCTCTCTTGTTTGAAATACATTATTTAGTTATTATTCATTTATTAGCCTAAGACAAAGCTTAAGTATGACATTAGTGTTCTAAAGTGCTATTGATTACCGGTACAAAATGAAAATATATAATTGATGAAAACATCAGGATCCTATGGGGACTTACAGTTCAAAAGGTTAAAAAGAAAATGCTGATCTCTTGAAAAAAATTGATCTACATGCAGCCAAGCTGAGCTGAGTCTCTAAGCAAGCTGGGAGAGACAAGACAGAGCAGCTTGTTTGTTTGTCATCTGTACAAAAAAAAATAACAGCTGTAATTTGAAAAGAGCAAGTGCCACATTTGTGTAAAGTCTTCTGTTTGTTCTTCAGTTCATTGCTAGCGATACAGCTTTCTGTTTTGCAAATAAACTGCCTCATCTCAGTTCCTCACTCCCAGGATTGCTGGGGCTACGGCAAGCCTGGAAGTCGTACTGGAGGAAAGTGCCATGTTTTGCTGCTGGTTATGCCCTATTACCACATGGTCAGTAGTGTTGGCAAATCTCGGAGGCAGAGATGCATGTCTATCAGTTCACCTAGAAGGGTGCCTTGCTACAAAGAGGGCTTTGGCAAGGAAGAGTGCTGGGGGCAAGGGGAAATCAGAATATACTTTTCTCTCTTGTAAGGAGATAGACACCTGGTAGCTACCAGGTGGTGCTGCTCATTGCCATGGGGACATACACATTCCAGTTGTGTCCCGCCTTTCCTCAGAAGTCCACAGTCTGCCTCAGGAGCAAGACACTCAGAATACTCAAGGATAGATTAGATTATCCCTCCTTTTACTACTGCGTGTCTCCAAAATGAGTAACTTCCCTTCTTCTCTGCTATGATTTTGATACCAACTGGCTTGTATAGGAAAATTAAGGATGTTTTGCTAACTTCTCAGGTTTTACCCACAACCAAGAGCCACAGATGAACAGGGTCTGCTTTCTCTTATCAACCAGACGTAACTGGGCAAGGGTAAGAGAAGGATGAAAGCCATCATGCGAAGGTAATAGTTTAGTCTCTCGCTGAAGTAAAGATGGCATGTGGTGGAAGGTTGTAACAGCTGATTCTCTGGTCCATGGCTAGGATGGTTGTCAGTATGTTTGACTTTCTCTTAATACTAAACATTCAGTCACTGAAGGAGAACCTGCTCTTCAAAGGGAATCCCTTCCTCCTCATTCCAGGGAAAGAAGATAAAATATAAATGCAAAAATATATTTTCATCCCTTTCCCTTCAGCTGTCTCAGCAAAGAGCATGCCTAGCACCTGTCATTGAATCAATGAAACACAACAAAGTGCACAGAAGAATGTATTTGTCTGTATCTGTTTCCCTTTGGAAAGTAAGAACATAAGAATGTCTGTGTCAGGAAAGACAAAAGATCCATCTATCTTAGAATGCTCTCTGATGTGGTCAGTACCAAAAATGTCTAAAATATATTAGGATAAACAGGAGGCAGCAGTTCCCCACAGATTTCTGCAGCCTGAGCCTACAGAATTTCTTAAACTCAAGGTCATTTTTTTGTGTTCCATAATGCAGAATGGATGTTTCATCCAGAAATTTTTCTATTATGTATTTTACAACCATCTAACTTTTCTCACCCATAATCCCCTTGGAAAAGGGTCCTGCAGTTTAACTGTATGTTAGGTAAAAAACTAAGTCTACAGCAATTATATAGTGAGAAACTCAGTAATTGCTCCCTATTCACAACTGCATCGCTTGCCATCACATCCCCATTCAGACACCTCTGGTTCAGGATGAAGAGTGTTAGTCTATTCAACCTCTCCATGTACAGAAAGTATTACATACCTTTGATCATTTCCACAGCCCTTCTTTGGGTTTGTTACAGGCTTTTTGACACGGGTTGATCAGAACTAAATACAATAGCAGAAAGGAACTCAACATGAATTCACAGAGGGGCATCATCATATGAGATATTCTGAAGCTTCCTAGAGTTGGCAAATCAGCATCCTGAGAGCCTAGTAAGCTATTTATGTTCCCAACACAACTCCAAGATAATGGAGCAACATGACCCCCAATTCTGCAGACAAAAATGGAAGCCTGGTGAAGCAAATGTACCGATCAATAACTTACCACTCATTTCATCAGCAGTGTATTTGTTTGAACAGAGAGAGTTACGTGCCTAAAGACATTGGTAAATTTAAACCTGAGAGACAAATTTGCTCGAGGTCAGAGAGGCAGCCTGTGGTGGATAAGGGAATTGAAAGCAGGTCTCCCATATCTCACATTAGCACCATAATCACTCACCTTCTCTCATCCTGTGTGCCTGTTACTGACATTTAACATTCTTCATCCATTATATTTATCTGTCATCTCTGAAATCCTTATGTGTTCCTATGCAGAATATAACAAAACCTTCACACATTTAAAATCAAAAGGCTATGTAATGAAGAGTGCTTAAATATTCCTAAACTTAGATTTGGGTTAGAGGAATATATAGATTATGAGCTGCCTGCATATTAATTTCACTGCATTCCTCACTACTTTGGAAAAAGGGGAAAAAAGGCATAATGTTTACTAGCTATAACACTGTTGCTCTTGCCAACTGAAAGCACTTAAATTCTCTTCCTACAGCTGCCCCTGCTGCAGACTTCTGAAACAAAAAACACTGAAATAAAAGAGCAAAGAGCATAACGGCTACCAAGTTGCTGCTTTAAAGTTTAGCTCTGTATTTAAAGGTTGGAAGGTTTGAAAACGTGCCATTAAAATATACCACAGGCATCTACTTGAGTGGAGTTCAGCTTGCACACTCTCCCTTCTATTGACAGCAATGATCCAGAGTCAGGTTTTTTCAATCAGGTTAGGAATTCACTGTTCAATTTACCAGGTTTGCTCTTGGCCTGAAAGAGGGCATATAAATTAAAAGCATACCCCAATAAGACACAAGCTTTGATGTCTAATAGGGTTCTGTGAATTCATTATTTTAATATTTTAGATTTATAATCAGAAGGCTAATCATTTTGCTCCAGTCTACGTAATTCGTTTTTCATGGTCCCTTTCCCAGCTCTCTCTGACAAATGTTGTACTCAGATCGCATTCATTAATACTGGGGATGTTTTTCAAGCCCTAGGGTACTAAGATCAGGGATGATTTGAAACACCAACTTTCCTAGGTATTAAAAATATAGTTCAAAAGAAGTTGAGGGACCTTTGCATCACTTGAAATATTTACCTTTAATAATGTATCAGCATAAATCTGCTGAAAAAATTACTTTGAAGGGTGTATAATATCTATCGATGGAGAAATGATAAAAAAGGCTGAAGAAAAGGGAAAGAACTAGTTTAGGAGAAACTCCTGAGGAGGAGACTTGATACAAGACATTCAAAGGTTCACTTTTTTGAAGGAAATTGCTGTCACAACTTAAAAGTTGTTCATCCTCTACTGTCTACTTGTACAGTAGAGCACTGAAGCATCACAACGTTCCCTTTTGAGCAAAGCAATGAAAAAAATCCCTCAGATTTTTTTACTCCTAAAAAGCTGGTCCTCCTTTTGACCAGCCAGTCTGCATGGGTAGGACAAATAAGATAGCATGGTCTGTCTGCTTTTTCACTCCCTTGACATGAATTGGCCAGAAAACTAGCTTAGTTGTGTAGTTAATATGAGTTTACATTTGCTTTGCTTAAGCAATAAAAATCAGTAGGATGATACCAGTATCTGCAATTCAAGACAATCATCAGATTAGAGTCACAACCTGTCCCCAATAAAGTATGGAAATTTCACATTAGCTCTTTCATGTTAAATCCATCACTCTCTATCTACCTAGCTGTAGC
This sequence comes from Callaeas wilsoni, assembly GCA_013398955.1. Lineage (NCBI taxonomy): Eukaryota > Metazoa > Chordata > Aves > Passeriformes > Callaeidae > Callaeas > Callaeas wilsoni. The sequence goes on from VWPU01010554.1 coordinate 339,603, forward strand.
TAGGTCAGCAGCCACAGGACAGTCATCTTTTCAATTGCTCGGTAGTATTTTGGTATGAATTAATTAGACATGGAATTGCAGAATCAATCCTCAATTCAAATTTTTTTTTTGAGTATTTGCGTCACAAATACTTTTTGTGCTTCACTTTATCTTTTGGAGAAGATCTAACATGCAGAATTTTCCCTTCTGGTATTTTCACTGTATAGTAGCTGATCAGTGACTGAAAGCCACTCCATATACATGGAGATACACATCTTCCTAAATGTCCTTTGTTCATATTACTACAAGCAAAGGTACCCCTTCTTCTCTCCAAATTTTTCAGACTTGCACTGCACCACTTAGGATTATTCCTAATTAGAGAGAAAAAAATTCAGGTGAAATGTTTTTTTATATTATGGTTTGTTGTGGTGACTGAACCAACCACAGTAATGCCCCGGGGGCCACATAGCCCAGCTAAAGAGGTTTGGTGGGCTGGCTCCAAAGGTTAAATGCCCCTCTGTGAGAATGGCTTCTCCCATTGAGTTCCTGTGACCTGATGTAGGTTTGGTCTGTCTGATTGACAGTTGACAGACACCCTTTGTATCTCCTAAGGAAAGGTAGCCAAACCTGCCCCGCCCTTCCCTTCTTCCTATAGGTCATTGCTGTGTCACGCCCACCTCCTTTTCTGTACCCCTTTTAAGTGCACCCTGGCTGGAAGTTCATCCTTCTTTGTGTCCGGACCACTTTGAGGGAGTTTCTACAATAAACCCTTGGAATACCGACCAAAGGGCCGCCTCACTCATTAATTTCTGGCTACGCTTGGGCAATCCATAAGCCCCGGGCGTGCATGGCTCTGTGCCTTCCACCGCACGGGCGAGGAAGCTGGCTAGCAAGGCTCACAGTGCCACAGAGTGTCCTCCTCTCGTGTTGGGCACCTCTGGACAAGCTGCAGCTCTCCTGACCCGGCCAGCGTGCCGGCATATTAATATAATGGTTATTTTTCCTTCTGGCATCTGTCATATAGGGGAAACAGAAAGAGTAAAACAGGTTTGAGACCAAATCACTGATGACTTTAAAAAGTTAAGCTCTACCAACAAGTTCCTTCACTGAAGGACCTCTCATATAATAGCATCAGTTTCTGATGGACTCATTGCCTTTGTGATACTCTGATCAAGAGATCCAAACTCATTACAGGTAATTGATATTTGGAACTATGCATGTCCCCATTTTCCAAGGTCATGGTTTATGTACTCATACTTGGTCATTTTATGAATGTGCATTTTCATATGAACAATGTTAATGAGGTAAAAAAGTCCCAACTGAAGTCACAGAATTACAGAATGGTTTGGATTAGAAAAGACCTTTAAAGATCACCCAGTCCAAACTCCCTGACATGGGCAAGGACACCTTTTAGTAGTTCAGGATGCTCAAAGCCTTGTCCAGCCTCACCTTGAACACTTTCAGGGAGGGGATGTCCACAACTACTCTGGGAAATCTGCTTCAGTGAACTACGCTCACTAAAATTTTCTTCCTTATGTCCAGTTTAAATCTACTCTCCTTCAGTTTCAAACCATTATCCCTTGTCATGTCACTACAGGCCCTTGTAAAAAGTTTTTCTTTCTGATAAGTCTCATTAAGTATTGAAAGGTCTCCCCAGTAAGGTCTCTCCAGAGCCTTCTCTTCTCCATGCTGGACAATTCCCACTGACTCAGTCTGCCTTCAAACCAGAGGTTCCAACCCTCTGATCATTTTCATAGCCCTCCTCTGGGTGTGCTTTAATAGGTCCATGTCTTTCTTTAAATATGTTTTTTTAGATATTTTAAAACAATTACCTGGTATTGGAAGGACTGAAATTCCACACCTTTCTTGGTGGAATTATTAAAAGCAGCAAGAGTAACAGTATTAGAGTGGATTAAAGCCCTATCTGCAGCCTAGCACCCTACTGTAGTGCACAATAAATAGTGCTACAACAAGTGCCAGTACACTGCCTGGTTCTGATTAACTAATGCTAACTGATTTTGCATTTCTAGCAAAGAATACATTTAAAGAGAAAATAGTTCATGCTATAGGTACTCAGAGGATGCCATTAAAGGCATCCATATTCTTCTCTCTAGGCAGCTTATTTTTAATTTTTGGAAACTATTCCCCAAAGGCTGCCATCAAGGGTTGAACAGGAGGGAAGACAAACCATAAGGGTATGACATATATCTTTTTCTAAAAAAATTAACTAAACAGTTGGGCAAAATGACATTCAAAGGGAAAGAGGCATACTTATGAAAGGTAACACAGTTATAAGAAATTAATTATTTTCATCAACATCAACAGAAGTCTAAATATGAGAGTTCTTAATGAGCAATTTTTTGGTGGCTTTGAACTTGATTAAGGAGAAGGATAATCAACAATGGAAATTTTAAATCATATTCCCCAAGAAATCAACAATATATCACCCAGGGCTGGGTCATACTCACATAAAGTTTTAATGAAATTCAGTTGTGAAACTGGAGAATAAAGTACAGAAGTAGGTCCCCTTCTGCTTACTGAAAGTTCTATTACTTTCCAGCAGAGTGACAAAGGACAAATATCAGACCAAGCTTTGTAAGGGGCCACAGAGGCAATTTTGGAAATTACAGACTAATGAGTCTGATTAACACACCAGAAAATTCATTTGCCTCCTAATTAGCATAAAATATAATAGAAGCTAGAACAGGTGAGCATATGAATAACTGCAACATGCTGGGGCAGAATCAACATCATTTATATAATTCAAGAGAAAGGGATTTAAAGGACATAGTGAGAAAACAGTGTTTCGGTAGGTATAATGCAGTATGCATTCAAAACAAAAGAAAACCCAAACACAGGCTTTAAATGAGGTCCTTCAGCAACAGTTATGAAGATAAATTAAGGTGGCACAATATAAGAGAGAAGACCTTTCAGGGATTAATAACAGTTTGGAAGACAGGAAACAACAGGTTGGAACAAATGATTCCTTCTCAGAAGGTGGGGAATTTGCCAGCACGAGTACCTCAAAAATCAATGCTGGGACCAATGTGGTTCAATAAACTAATGAATGAAAGTAAAAGAATAGTGAGGTCTGACCAATTCTGACATTGGCTTTCTTGGCTCTCCACAGTAAATTCAAGAATAATAAACCTGGGACAGGAAGTAGAGGGTCTTGAAGCAGGTGGCAAGCAGCTTATGAGTGATGAAAACAGAGGAGCTAGTGGAAAGAGGCAAAGCAAGAGAAAAGTGTGAACAGGACTGGGAGTGTTACCACTCCATCCCCCGTCTCAATAATGGGTCATTTCTAATATGTTAGGTCATCCTTGACAAATGTGGTGGGAAAGCCTCCAACGATATAGCTTCTATGGCATTAGGAAAGCACACTGCTCAGGTGATTCAGACTCCCTTCTGTCAGGAACTTAAACCTAACATTAACCCTTCTTGCTGCAGTTCATACCTACTGAACCACACCATGAATGCAGAGAACAGGTTACTCCCTTAAAGAAGGCTTTCACATCTTGCAAGTTTATTGTCATAATCCACATTTATCATGCAATGAGGTACTCTAGACCCGTTCGTATTTATAGTTCTCCAGTGTGTCCTTACCAAGGCTAAGCAGAGCAAAAAGATTATGTCACATGACTTGCAAACTTCCTTTAGCTTTTAGTTCTCACTGTAAAGTTTGTCCTTGTGTAACAGCAAGACATTGTTGACTCATGTTCAGGTTGTTATCACTATATTCACAGACTCTTTCCTGAAGGACTGTTGCTTAATCAGTTGTTTCTCATCCCGTATTTGTGTAGGTGATTATCACTGCCTAACTGAATATTCCTATTGATTTACAGGTTTTTATTAGAAACTATTTCATCATTTCACTGAGATAATTTTGAATTCCAACTTTGTCCTCTAGAGGATTTGCAGTGCCTCCCAGCTTCATGATAACGCCAAGTTCAGAACATTGGTAAAGTTCAAAATAAACACTGACCAGAAAGGGCCAAAAGAATTCTGGCTAGACCTGTGTTTCTATTTAGACAATAACCACAAAGAGTTACTGTGTAGCTGTGGCTATCAACCAGTTTCATTACCTCCCTTCCAAACTTTTGTGAAGACCATGGTTATCTAAAGAAGAGATGCATTTCCTGCTTCTATCCTATCCATGTGGATTGTTATCAAACAAAGATACTGTATTTCTTTACTTTCTTTTTTTCCTCCCAAGTCCTTTTTGTTGTTAAAAAAGTTTTTAACTTCAAGGTGAATGTAGTACAAGTTTTTTCATAAGTTGTTCCAGAATTTTTCTGGAACCTAAATTCAGGCCTCTTTTTCCCTTTTATAAATATAAACATTTTCTAGTTTTTCAGTGATTCTTTGCCATGGTTGTTTTCAGTGCTACGGTTATCATCCATGTATCAAACATAAGCACTGGTATTTTCAAGTTCTTTAAATATCCCTGGATATTGTTGGCCAGTCCCATTCACCTGAAGGCATCTAACATTTCCAAGACCTAAATTTCTTTCCCGTTGTAGTCTTGAATTATACCTCTTTTTACAATTGGTATTAGTTATGCTGTAAGTTCCTTCAAGCAGTTTACAAAGACTGATGCAAAAAGGACATCACAACCACCTAAGTCTTCTTGCCCTCTTCTTGTAGCAGTTTTACTGCACAGGAGAAAAAGAAGATTTCATTGGTTTTTCCCTTACTAATAAGATATACATGAATGATTTCCTATTACTACTAGTGTCTTTTTCCAGGTTTATCCTATTCTGAGACACGGTGCTTTTTTTGTCCCATTGTGCTGTTACAGTCATCCTTCAATGCTTAATCTAACTCACAAGTTTTGTGTGTGTATCCACATGTTAGAGGTCAACAGCGACCCCATCGTCTAACAAAGGTGGCTTCTGATACATTTCCTATTATGCTTTGTCACGGCTGGTTTTTCTGCTCGTGTCATTAGCACCATCTCTTCAAACATACTTCTCTGCATTTAAGGTTTTTATCTGTTTTTTCTGTTTTCTTGTTCTCCTCCTTCCTTCCCTTCCTATATAGATGCTACCATTTTTGTGGTGGTTCTGGTTCAAGCCACTCTTCAGTTTCCCATGTCTCAAACATCTGCCATTGCTTTTATCATTTTTCTAAAACGTTTCCACTTGTGACAAACTTTTGATCAGCAACTGCTTGAAATTATAGTAGGAGTCAACTCAGATACATGGGTAAATTTAATGGAATAGTAAGCACAATCTCCAGGGAAGTCATGACCCAGAAATCTATTGGAATGCTCCTAAAGTGTTAAAAAGCATATGAAAAAGTATATTCCAGAAAACACCTTCTCCCCTGCTCCTTTAGGCAATTCACCACATGCAACTCTCAAACACCTCTCCTGGGATACGAAGGAAGGTCCTCTCAAGATATTGAGAATTAATTACTAGTTAAGGGCTATAAAATTAATAATATTAATAAATGGTCAATTTTCATATTCCAGGAAGGTAACCAATGATGGTTTACTGTGCTAAAGCTAATGCTCCTCAGCACGTTCATGAGCAGGTTGTTCAAGTTTTCTGATTATTCAAAATTACTCACTTGTGAACTGACAGTGGAGAGCTGCAGAAGATACCTATTTCGAAGTGAGGAGGTAATAACAGACCAAATGAAATCCCCTGTCAGTAAATACAAAGCAAAGAACAAGAGAGGGAAGTAACCACACAATGTAGATGCACCAATGCATTCCAAATTAACTATTATCACTTACAAAGAGGTCTTGCACTCATCTCAAAAAAACATCATCTTCATGCTCAGCAGCAGATTTAAAAATAAAAAGGACCACTGGGGTTCAATAGGATAGTAAAAATGAACAAAACAGGCAGCATAATTACATAACTCTGTTACATGGTGTACACTCTACTGTACCTTGTCTTCCCTGAATTAAGGACAACAGTTGTTCACAATGTCTTATAATCCAACAACTAGGGACATCTTAATATCAAAAAGAAGGTTTAAAGCAACTGAACTGTCTACATAGGTTCCATAATCGAATTGGAAATTTGTTATGGAACAAACTCCACCATTCATAGAAGAAATCTCCGTCAAAATGATTAGATCCAGCAATACAAAGCAACCTTTGACCAAGGGAATCTTTAAATTCTCAAATGTCACCTGAAGGGAATTTATACACCACTTGTCTAACATTCTTTCCCTCACCATTCACACTATTAAGGTAGAATAATAGGAAGATATTCTCTGATGCAGTGCAACTGCCTTTAAATAACTGGAAATACGTGCTATTAGCCTGTTCCTAATTTCAGTACTGTAGATTGGCAGTATAGCACATTCTACTTCACAAGCAGAATAGGAGGGTCTACTCAGCTGGAAGAGTTCTTTTTTATTAGTGCACCATGAGTGAGTTTTCATAGAAATTAAGTTCTTGTTCCAGAAAAACCAAAAAAAAGAAAAAGAAAAAGAAAAAGATAAAACAAAAAAGACACAAAGAGGGGATGGGCTATGAAGGAACTAGTGGAAATGTAAGACTGTAAAAGGGAAGATTTGGGCCAGTGACACCAAGAGGGTGAAAACCACAGAAGTCAAGGTTGTCTCATGCACACTTATCCTCATCTGATGCCGGCAAAAAATTAAGGTGGTGGAATAAGAGTGGCAGGAGCAGGAGATGGAGCCTGAGAGGTGAGGACAGGAGGAAGACAAGGAAGGAGGGCAGACACAAGCAGTGGGGCAAGAGTCACAGCTGAGTGGCAGGGGAACCATTACAGCTAGCACTGTATACACATAATAAGATATACCTATTCCTAGCTTACTGGATTTATACAAATATTACAGAGACATGAGGCTCCCAGTGGAAGAAAAAGTGCTACATTGCCATCTAGAGCAGAAAAAAGGAAAATATAGGAAAATATTATGTGAACACAGCTGGTTTGGAATGTTAAAAAAAAAAAAAAATCCAGTTAAAACAGAGAACTGTTCAGAACTTCTTCAACCAGGAAATCCACAGGAGCAGTAAGGATGCTTTTTGTCAAAACCTCACAGGAAGGGAAACCCCCTGTCACGATAAGACCTGCAGATGAGCCTCAAATTAATAGGTTAGAGAGAAGAAGACCTACAGGAAGAAAATGCTTGATTTGACAAGACAAATCTCACCAGCGGCCTTTCTAAAAGTACAATATACTTTAGAGAAAGGCCCAAGAAGCTTTGCAAAGACCCATCCACTGAGGGTTTTGTTGTTTGTTTTTTAAACTAACGCAAATAAATCAGTTTGGGTCTTACAAAATATAATAAAAATGTATTCTATTTCTAAATCAATTTTCATGCCCTTGATATATTTGCATTTTCTTTGCAGCAATATAAATTTAAGCCTGTAAGTGTTCATTGTTAATAAAAACAAAGATAAGTATAATTTCACTCTAAAACAGCCATAAGAAAAAATTTTTAAGAAACAGATAAGGAAAACATTTCAAGGTATTTTTCACAAACTCAACAGTTTTACAAATTAAATTAACTTCCCAACCTGCAAATTTTAAAAGATGTACAAAATCCAGGGCAGTATGTGAACCCTCAGTCAGCCAAACTGTCCCCTGAATTGCACTACTACTGGCTGAAGCCTTAGACCTGTGGCAGAAATGCAACCGTTGGAATGAAGTGAGAGTGTTCCTCATCTTATCTGCACATTACATCCTAAAATCAGCAAAGCACACATTTAGTGATAGGACCATAAGCAGCAGGGTGGCAGGAGGCAGAGGAAAGCAGGGAAGTGGTGCTGCCCCTCCAGAGCCCTCTCCTTACACTGTCGCTGCCACGCACAACACAAGCATGCACCACTTGCAGCATGCCTGGAAGCACAGCAATGCTTTAGGTCTTTAAAGCATCAATATCCATGCCAGTCCCTACAACAGTTAATTTACAATCTGACAGGGCACCTGGTAACTTCGAATTGTTTTGCTGTCTTCCCTGTGCAACCTCCACAAATCTGGTAAGTCACAACAGTCAGAACTGTTTGTTTAGGACTGAGCAGGAGCAAAATTGAATTACTTCTTGTTATTAGAGAAATTTGTCCCAGAGGAAGATGTTGAAACTGCTGAAGCAAGAAAGTGAAAGAGCATTTTATGGCTCACTGCATTATGAATGGTCTATGAATACACAGACAAAGTACCCTCCAAAGCTACCAGACTCCAAGATATGAGCTCCATGTTTGATTAAAAGATTATAAATGGTCAGACACATACTCCTGTTCTGTTCTCTAACAGTTTATGACTCCTTTCCATTTTATAGTACTCAGTGGCAAAGTTTGCCTAGTCTAGGCATGCACTGAGGCTCCGAATGTTTACCTTAGTTGATTCGAGCTGACATGTTTGAAAATTATTATATCCATTTATTCTGCTAGATGTTTTGTCCCCTGTGCTTATACTTCTTAATTTCTCACTTCTCCTATTATTAGCCTTATGACTAAAGGCTTTAATTTATTCACCATAGAACTTTTACACACTTTTCTGTCATTCATTACACGTTGTCTCCATTGTCTCCTGGTGTCTCTAGGGTGTAGCAAGAAGAATCGAATACATAAAAAGTTACACTATATATTACCTCATATGTCTGCCTTAGACTTTAGCTATTCAACTTCTATGCACTTTAATAGAGCAGATTTTCCCTACTGAAATTATTCAATCATTAAACTTTAATAGCAGGTGTGAGTCCACATAGCATCAAAGTGCACAATCAGGAATGTTAGCAGATACAGACAAATGTAATCGAGACACATCTTAGTACCTCAAAAAATATGAGAAGAAAATTACCAATAAGCAAGATAATCCATACCTTCCTTTTATATCCTTCTTCCGTCTTCAAATTCTGTATTCCTCCTTTAAGTTTGTTTTTTGTTCACACTTTCATCTGCAAGTGTTTTTTAGCACTATCCTCACACAAGTATACTTAATTTTGAGAAAGAAATTATGTACAAATCAATACATCACTTGATAATTATGAGTTCACACTGACATGCCCTCACTTCTGGGCATACAAGAACAATATGTATGAGAAAAGTTTTCACTGTCTTTTCTTCCTAGAAATTGTCACCTTTCTTTTCAGAATTTCAATGGATTTTGACTCCTTGTATGTCCATTTCGTTTACTCTTAAGCAACATTCCCTATAGTTGCTTAAGTTGCTAAACATTCAGATGTTATTTTAACAACCATCTCTGATGGATTTCGCTATCATGTCTAGAAGATTCAAAGCATGGCCTTCCCCTCCAAAGCCAATGCCTCTGCATGTTTGCCTTTAAGACTTGCTACCCAAAATTTATATCTGTATAAAATTCCTCAGCTGCAGTAGGGGAATAGCCAGCAGGTATCCTCTGCAAATGTTTTGTAAAGGAATCACGTAAAGGAGAATTAACTTGCTCAGATTCATCATTGAATAGTATGAAATAAAAGGAACACATAAAAATCTTAATAAATCTAAAGCAATTGCTATACATAGTAAGGAAGCAACAGATAAAAGTCAACAAATCCAAATTCTGATAATTGGTTCTCTGATCGCAATTTTTTTTCTGCAACAAGGGGTGTCAAAATTAGTTCAGATAATTTTGTATTAACAGGCATTGTCTAGTCCATGAGAAACACCTGCAGCTCTCCTTCCTTAGCCACCTCTTACAATTTGACAATAATATCAAAGAGCAAATGTTTTGAGAAGGATCTGGAAAAGAAGAGAAAGCTTATTAAACCAAGTTACAGTCTAAAGTGAAGATTAAAATACAAGCTTCCTTGTATCCTTATAGACAAATTAGGCACAAGGGCATCAAAACAGAATCTACACAGACATGCTAAAGTCAGTCAGATAAAAATACAAGTGGTATATATTTTTAAAAAATCAAATTAAAGGACTGCTAATGTTGGAAAAACACACAAAACAGACATAGTACCGTACTGACTTATTTCCAAGTATCACTGTGATGAACTGCTAAGATTTTTTTTGAAAGAGCCAAAAGTCTGACATCTAAGAGTAGTTCTTGATCTCATTTCGAAGCTCTGGTGCTAGAGAACTGCATTAGGAAAACAGCTTACCTCTGTCAAAATGTAAATGTGCTTTTCTGACTAAGAGACCACCTAGTTATTGTGATGATTACTTCTAACTAACCTGCAAGTAGCAAGCTTCTGGAGGCTAATTAAGAGAGCATGTCATAGCCACAGCTGTCGTAATGAGGCACACCTACTACCTCTTTCTCATTACCTCAAATAGTACTCAGTTTCAGAAATCATTCTTTCATAAAAGGATAGCAAAACCATTTCAGTCTATATTCATATCACTAAATCTATACAAATGCACTCTAAAGCGTTAGTAGTGCTCATTATAGTCATTTTATCAGCCTGAGCATTTTTTACATAGAGCTCTGAATTAATACCTGCTTTCCACAATAATTCTTCTGCACCTTCAATAACTGCATTCTGTAGAATTTGTTTAGGTCTTTTCTATTTCAAAAAATGGAATATGGCTCATTGGAAACTAAAATTGCCAGGTTAAGCACCACCTTGTATTTTTATGGTTTGCATGCATGTAATGGAAATGAGATTTATGTCCCTAACCTTGAAATATTCTGAACCAATTATTTACTTAATATTTATGTTAAATTATCTATGATTGCAGCACTGACTATGAAAGCAACCAGAAAAAATTCTGCAGGTGGCCTGTAAAGCTAATTTTGAAGTTAGCTGTACTAAGCTCATGCAGTGGTCTTACGGAATATTAATGTAGTGTTATAAACTACAGTACCCTCAGGGTGTTCACCTGCCATGGAATTTAATTTACTTCATATCTCATCTAATAGACTGAATCTCATCTATTAGGTAAATATAATGTGAATACGTTTCCTTGTTTCTCTAAGGAGTTTATTGGTAAAACCTGGAGAGGCATTCCCATAGAATCTTCTACTGCTATAATTAGCTTGAAATTGAGCTATTGTGCCCTTTTCTGAATTAAGCAATATAGAATATACAGCCTAGGTACATAATAACACCAAGCCCAGAGCCGATGCAGCAGCTGCATTGCTCACGCAACAGGTTTGTGTTTATTCTCTTTATTGCAAAGAGGAAAAATTAGAGCAAGCTCTGGGGATTTGAGCCAGAAGCCATGTCTCCACTGTGCCAAGCACTGTGCCAGCCAGGAGAAGTTCTTCCCAGGGACAGCACTACACTCTGCCCTTGGTAGCTTAAGTGGCACATTCTCCTCTCTAAGGGGATAGACATCAATTTTGTAGGATTGTGTGAATGGTTAAGTTGCCTGAGAACAAATCTGGTATTGTCTGCAGCCAGCATATTGGCACAACTTCAACAGTGGGAAAGGGTTCAAATATGCTTTGTCCCTCTGCACTTCTTGCAGTGTCTAATGCCCAGCTGTAGCAGTGCTGTGCAAGTGACATTTGTTCCCAGTGCATCCAAAGCATCCTGAAACAGCAGCTTACTGGCAGGTTGATAAGCAGCTCACAGTGAGCACATTTTCTGGGAAAAACTTCAAGGGGTTGTGGTGTAGAGAGGAGCATGCTTTCTGATTAGCTCTTCTCATATTAAAAACTATCCTGGTAAGAAGAAGACCATAGCAATTTTTGCTCCTTGTACTCTCTTGCATATGACCAACTGCTGCATAATATTGTACACATTTGATTTGTTCTTCTCAGCCTGGGTTCACAACAGGGTTGCTTAACCCCAAGTCCACTCCTGCAATTTGTTCCTTCCTGCTACTTTGCCCATCAAATGGACAGACTCACATACACTTTTTAAAAAATCATAAGAGAATATAGCCTTAGTGATATCCCAGAACAAGCCCATTTACCACTGGCCTGTACTTCTGTGCATGAAGTTCTGTCAGCATAACTCCCAGGGACTGGTCCTTCACAAAAGCTAGTAGGGGCAGGGAAGTTAGGTACCTGACATGGTAAGTGTTCTCATTCTGTGTACGCCATTTATGAACTCAACTTAGTTGTTATGTCAGACAGAGGAAAAAGACATGCAGGATGCATAAAAGCAGAAAAATGTGTCCCAAAAACAGCTTTAGAGAGGGAGAATGAGGAAAAGATAGAACCCATGGGCAACTTAAAAAATAAAAAGTAGATGTTATAGTTCACTGAATCAAATATGACATTATAGTGCAGAGGAAATTGAATTCATCTGTACTCGATAAGGGTGGCTTCATTATTCACTTGTGTCTTTGCTTAGTTGTGACACTCATGACTGATGAGACCATCCCCATCTCATGAAGATAAATTCAATATCCGTAGTATCATTCTAATATATTCTCTATATATAGAGAATGCATTTAATGGATGGTGGTGGGATAGTATTTTTATCTTCACAGGCTCATGAAAGGAAGGAGCACAATTTCCTGGAGCTGACACTTTGAGCAAGTTTATATGGGCACATTTTCACAACTGTGTTGAGGGTGAAAGTGTTGTTATGGGGACCTAGGAGAGAGGGTAGCACAGAGGTTAACTTCACTGATCTGTCACCTAAGATCTTAATCCAGAATTGGATCAAAGTGGAGCAGAGATTTGGCTATTTTATCCTAATCTTGATAAGATATTTGTCTATGTATGAGCATACATCTATCACAATACAGTCACTTAGAAGAAGCACCACTGAAATGGGCTGACATTAATCCAGTGCTGTTCAGTGCTGTAACTTTCCTCCTCTTTCTCCATTCAAGTACAGTTTTCCAAACCAGTGAAATATTTCTCCTTGAAATATTTCTCTTCAGGTCTCTGACTCACGCCTCCTCCCTCCTTTGGTAGCATCATATAATCATACGCAGTCATAGCAGACCAGTTTAAAAATGTGGAAATCTTGGAAGGTGTTCAGCAAAAGTGATCCCAGAAGAAATGTGACAAATAAGTCAAGCATATAGGAGGAGGTCAAAGGTAGCTATCATAAATTTAATTTACTACATATCTGTAATTTATCACAACTGTGTACAGAGTGTTCACATGCCTCTTCATGAGAAAGATTTCTCCTGTTAGATCCAGGGGGAAGAGGGAGAGCTCAAGCCAGCACAGGTTTCTAAAGTGCCACCTCTGTTCATGCTGCTGCTAATGCAAACACACATCCACATGTACACTTAGTACAAAGTACTGGTACAGCTGGCCACTCCAAAACACAGGACTGTCTACCAGAAAACTTCTGTCTAGACTGGGACAGAGGTCCATTAATTCAATATTCATATGCTCACAACAAGACAAGTGAGAGGTTTTACTGACAGGTAAAAGAAATATTGAAGAAGAAAAGTCTTGAATAAGCTGCATACACAGAATTTTCTTTCAAATCCCATCATTTGGCAGCTGACATACATCCACTGCATAATGATTTATATAACTTCAGTATCGCTCAGTTTGTCAGTGTCTTCATCACAGCCACTTTGAGAGTTCCACACACAGCCATTAAAATCTGCTTCAGGCTGAAACTTGGCACACAAATGCATAAGGAAGCCAAAGTAAGACATAGTTACTTTAATTTCTAGAAAACTATTGCATACTGCCTCTCCTCTGGAGTATAGAATATGGTAAGTTGCTTTGAGTACCATATGCACAAATTATTAACAGAATTTTCTTCTTGTTTGGTCTAAAATTGTAATTATATAAAGCAGACATTTTGTCATCATCTACATAACAGAACAATAATTTGTTAAGCATACAGCAACATTACCAGACAATCAGTAACAAAGAGGTGCTATAAAAACAAATATGAGTTGTATAACCAAATGAAATGCAAATTTTAAACTAATCAATAGATAGTTCAACTATTCAATAGATAACAAGGAAACAAATAGGGGAAAGTGACAAAGCAAAACAAACAAACAAACCCACAAAACAAATCCTTTGCTTTTTTTTTATTCCACAGTTTGCAAATGTTTGGTAAGAGTCTAGTGATTTGGTTTTATGTACAAAGAGTCCCTTACTGATCATCTCAGCTACTTTTCATTGTTGTATGTCCTGATTCACTGAAATAAATCTGCACATCATTCTCAGATTCCAGGAGGAATGTAGAAAATCTATATTTATAACTAGAACTTAAAGTGCTAAGTCTTTTGTAATTCAGTGAAGCCAGGTTAATTTACACCATTTAAAGAACTGCCTCAATAACTCATATTTCTACTTGGCTTTAATGATGTTTTACACATGGCTTTTTTCTTCTGATTTTCAATATAGAACTTGATAAGAGAAATAAAATGTTAGGTAAACTAATTTCAAATTAAAGTATCACTTTCCAAGTGATCAGACTGTCCATCTAGTTGACTTCTCATAAAGCCTCTATTTACACGTTTAATATTGATGTTACACTTTTTATTAAAGATTTTCAAGATACCACAGAATTTGGAAATCTTATACACAAAAATGTTTGACAGCATAACATCAAAAAATGGAAGGATGAAAAATGCTTTTTTCTCTCTCTACACACAGTGAGTTGCAGACTTTTCCTACTGTGCAGAATAGACTTTCTTCTGCAGTTGAGATAAAACAAATGCTTAAACTAAAACCTTAATTCTGATCATAAAAGAGAAAGGTATAGTTAATACACCACAAACCAGAGAAAAATACGTTGTCTCATTAGTGGCACTTTGATCAGATTCTTCTGTATTTTCTCATTACAAAAAGTGTCCACTCCAGAGCAGAGCAAACATCCCCCTTGCCTCCCCACAGCATGCAATTCAAGCTCAACAGCACTCCACACACGTTCACTCCCCGAGTGCTACACTGGTAACACAATTGCGGTAATTACGGCATGAGCATGTCCTATGAAACGGATACTAGTTCATTAATTAGAAGATGAACGTAATTGATTATTTCAACAGCAAGGCTAAACACGAGGGTAATCCCACAGAGAGATCTGTAGGGGGAGATCTGTCCAAGGTGTGCCCTTGACTTCTCCCAGGGGGTGGCTTCAACAGAACACAGCCTAACCAGGCAACAATTACAGATCACTATTAGAGATAGTTAAGTCATTCATGACCTGTTCTCCTTAGCAAATTGTTCCAGAACTGATGTGTATTTCAGAGGCTGTATTTGCCATTTACAGCCATCAGCCAGACACTTTGACAGACAATTGACACATGGAGGCCGTTGGCTCTCTCTTCTGATGATGTTCTGGTCAGATAATGCCCAGATTCAATCTCACCTTTGCTGTTGATATGTCACAGTGGCTTGATAAGTGTGTGTTATCATTTCTCCCCTGGTGTGGCAACAGAAAAAACAAAGGAAGACTGAGCACTGAGAGTGAGACACTTCTGTTTGTGCCACCTTCCTTATCATTGTCACTGGGCACATGGCTTAACAAGGTGTGTTGAAGATGAAAATCCCCTTGGGCAACTTGTTAACCGATATGCAAACCAAGCCCCTACATTTTGGCATTCAGACCCTACACAGGTTCTCAAATGCCATTCTATGTTAGCTGACAAACCCCTAATTAGGATCACCAAAGGCCTAATTACAGCAATGGCTTAAACCAATCCATTCATGTTTTTAAAAAATGCAGCACTTTTTGTGGAGACACCAAGCCAGCACAAACTGGAGCAATCATGTCCTTCTTTCTCTCTGACTTTGTCACAGGTTGATTTAAGGGTTATTGCATCTGGCTTGAGTCAAATATTGTATTCAGTCCAGATTGTGGTTGACCACATATGGGTGTACTAGAGGAGGAGGAAAACCAAGAAGCTTCTCCTTACCTCATTGCATTCCTAGTTATCTCTTGGCAGCCATCAGCTCTTGGCAGCCCTCCGTGTGCCCTGAGCACAGAAACAGGTCCAGTCCTGTGCTGGCAGCAGAGTCACCACCACCACTGTGGAGGGCAAGGGCAAGGACAGAGGCTCTTGCCACCTTTCACATGGTAAAAAGCAGCCAACTCTCACATGGAAACAGTATAGACCACATCTTTTCAGGCAAAGGTGCTCCCTTTCATGATTATTGCCTAGTGAACCAGCCAGAGTTTGTCCCGAAATTTACCAAGAGGGCTGGGGGCAGAAGTTACCAGTTAAACCCTGGGCTGTTGTAGGTCAGTATGAGGGCACTGATCTCCATAAACATGTGCTGATGGATGTGTACTGAGGATTCTCTCTATAACTTTGCCTGAAATTGTTAAGTCACTACAGATTCTTTGATATGGACACTGTAGACAATAACAATATTAGTCTCAATAAAATGATACTGAGAGGAGAAGTCCTTTTCAGTGTCTTTATTTGATTAAAGCGTTTCTGGCTCAATGTCTCCTGCATAGTATCCCATGATGTAATTGAATAACGAGATTGAAACAGAAAGCTGTTTCTAAGTAAGAGAATACTTCACTGGGGCTTTTGTTCTTATTTAGAACAATTTAACAATTCCTTCCATTCACTAAACATGGATGCCTGAGAAACCTGGAATAACCACTATGCCTGGGCATGGCTATACTCCATAGCCTATTGTGTTTGGAAGTACATTTGTAACAGATAAGAATCTGAAATGGTAAAAGTAAACACTTAGGTCAAATTCTCCTCCTCAGACAGACACATTAACTCCAGAATATTTGTAAGTGCCAGTGGGAAAAAAAACTCTTCGTCTTTTTTTATTGTGTCAAGTAGTCAAAGAAAAACACTTGACAGCTTGTGTGCTGCTCACTGTTGAACTCTAAATGTCACTATTGGATTTTTTTCTTTCCTATACAGTCTTCTTTGTTCAGGATAACTGATGATAGCAGTGAATAAAAATAACCAGAACTTCCACAGTTTTAAACATCACCCTGTTGAATTAGATTAATATTAAATGTTTATTAAATAAACTGACAGCATAGATGAGTATTAATAATTGAAAATTAAACATTTTGAATTAAATCCCTGCTACAAGTGAAGCCAGTAAGAATCAGGTCAGGTCAAATACACCTAAGGGAAGCAGTGATTTGATCTACTGATCAAATGGATGCAGATGTTTAAGGATATGGTCTTTATTAAGCTGCTCCTTTAGTCCACAAGGAAATCTAACTTATAACACAGATGAGGCTGAAGAGATAATTCTTCTCCTTTTAAGAAAGATGTAAGTTATGCATATGTCACAAAGATAAAAAACAGCTTGCAGTCACAAAGATAAAAAACAGCTTGCAGTTACTATTTCCTTATTTAACTACTATTTCTAAATGTCTAGTTGCCAGAGCCTTGCAAATCCACTCAGCAAAGCTGGCTACAACGTTTGTTATATGCTATGGGTGATAGATATAATCCTATAATTTCCAATGCAATAATGAGAGGTTTAATTTTCCATTTCTTCCCTCTGTGAGATGGTGTCTGGTTTTGAATTCTCATTTATGTCTGCATGAGTACACAAAGCTGATCTACATCATTGTGAAGTCAATACCTGCTCTGACTTCTTTTTTCATTGTTATAAAGCAAAGCCTGACCTGTAATTCAAAGACATAAGAAAAAGTTTATCCCATCAGGAGTCCCTCTCTTCTTTACTTTAAATCTCCTCTGATACGATGACTCATTGAAGGAGCTGTTAAGAACTGTATCCATTTGTAAAAGGTTGCTTTCCTTTCTTCTTTGTGACACTCCGTGAAAGGTTAACAATAATTTTAAACTCTGTAAACCAGCACATTTACAAACTTGCTAAAATAACGTACATTTTTTCCTGAAAGACAGAGAACTCCTATCAAATCTGAGACTAATTCACAAGGGGCTTAACACAGAGAGAAGCCAGAACAGTTCCTCCCTGCTGCCAGGGGCTGCTGGGACATGAGAGCTGGATGATTTCCACCACCAAGGGAGAAGAGGGGGAGGCAAGGCAAAGGGCCAGGAAAACAGCCTTTGTTCTCTCACACAGAGAAGATAGTATGGAGGGTTGCTATTCTCTTGTCTCACTAAGGAGCCTTTCCATCTTCCAGCTACCCAGAAAGAGCTTTCTTCTTTCCCCCTCACTTGTGGGAGCGTGGAGGTAGGTTTGGATAGAGCCGACAACAGTAACAGCTTCTTGTTCAGTATTTTCTGTCCAGAACAAGCTGAAAACCTTAAAAGTTAAATACAAAACACATTTACCTGTCTCTCTTTTTATTGTGCTGAGAAATGGTTGTAGTCTTTTATAACACAGAGTAAAATGTAGTGGCTTATCATTAATGCTTGGACTGCCTTTGAGTATATCAGCCAGCTCAGGCTGTGTTTGCACATGCTTGTGTGTAAATACCAGTGCAAAACTGTCCATCACAATGGTGGAAAGAACAGACCAAAACAATATCTTTCATCAGAAATAGTTGTATGTGTGGAAAGGTTCTCAAAATATTAGTTTTCCCATAGTAATGTCTTATTTTGAGTATAATTTTTACTTTTGGGGGGAAAAAAAACCCACGAACACATGAAAGCAAAGAGAGTTTAAATGAAAAACCACACACAAAACTATTTTAGCTGAAGGATGAAGATTTTTGCAGGAAAATATGAACATATGTCTTTTAACTGAGGCAAAACATCTCAGCAGTCCCATAAGCAAATGCTTCACTTCGGTTCACTATTCAATATGATCTTTGTAAGCTGTCACGATGCTTCATAAGAACTGTATTTTAGAAGCCAAAAACCCCCATTTTCACAAAGCAACACACTTCCTCTGAACTGCTTTCCAACCACAGTTCCCATTTTGTACTGCAAGAAGTCCCTGAAGTAAGATGTGCCACAGTACAGACAGGAAAGGCTGACCCATTGAGGTGAACAAAGTATGAGCTATTTGCACTTCAAATGGTGGGAAAATCACAGTTGTGCCTTAGAAAAATACTGTTTAGAAACAAAACTAAAAATTTGAAACTATGGTTTTTAACATCAAGTTGTCCCAAGATGATACCTCTTGATTTGGTTAAATAAACCGAGACATTGTAAATCACATTGGAACAACTTGAAATAAATATTTTGTGTTTTATTTTCAATCAAGGATTTTTCATGTTTTTAAAGGAAAAAATAAAGTCTTCCAAAAAGAGCAGGGACATGTTTTGATAATCTCTGCTATTTATATCATGGGCCAGAATGCGTACCAGTTTATTCTGGTCCTAATTGAGATTAAACCTAGCATACAATTGTGAAATCAAATTTTGGGCCATTGAAGTGACATTGTACACTCAGATCATAAAATGTCCATTCTCAGGTTTAGTACTGTGGCCTAAACTACCACTGCAGGATGTCATACACTGACATGTCACAATAAGGTCCCTGGGATACTCTACTCCTCCTCCAGCTCAGTGCAAGGCGATGCAGAAAAGACCTTCACTTCAAATTCTTTGCTATGCCTTGCTCATACAAAATCTGCAGCGTTTCCAGTTTATCCAGGGAAGGATTTTCAAGGAAGAAATTTTGATATGTAGTTGAGAAAATCCAAACACCCCTTTATGTATGCCAACTACAGTAACAAAAATAAGGATGACTTCTACTTCACAGTTTTCCAGATCTGCATAAGCTTTGTCTGCATAGTTTTACATACCCATTCCTCCAAGGTAGTAAATATATTTATGCCATTTTATATGTGAGATTTCTGCTGATTTGTTAAAGCCGCAGAAGCCACAAAGCAAATTTTTGGATTCTTGTTCTCCTTTTCATCATAGGTCAAATGTCTCTTCAAATCCCATAGCTCTTTTTATGAGGCAGTTTTGGTATGCTTTGATAAAACCAAGCACAAGTAAAGTAAAACACAGTTTTCCTGAGCATAATAGATACTTGCTTATTCTGGAACAACTCCATACATTATTGAAATCATACTACTATCATAATTAGGTTTTTTTTAAACAAAAATAAACCACACAGACCCATGGTTGTAATTATGTTTATCTTTATGTAATATCTTGTTATCAGTACAACTGCTGCCCTGCCATTAAGTTGCTTGGTCCCTGAAAATTTACTGACAGGCACTAGCGAGGGATGCATGCACCGACAAAGTTACTCATCCGTGCTGCAGCCTCCACACACCCTCCTTGAATTCTTTCATTATTTCTGTAACACTTTGTTTGCTGTTAGGATTACGCAATTTATTTGTTCAGATTGGGAAGTCTTTTCTTGATGAGCTGCTGTGTTCAGTAAACAGCTCCCAACAACAAACATGGATTTAAATAATCACTGTGTAATCAGTAGGCACCAGCACATCGGATCTCATCTCTTCAAACCCACGTAGCTGTCTGTCAAATCACGTTTATAACACTAAAAGTTAGACGCTTAGCTGCATCAGAAACATTTCACTCACTTTCTAAGGAGTTTCAACGAATTTACTAGAAAAGGGTAATGGACTTCCTGGGTTTGCATGGATTCTACTGCAATGTGAGTCTTGAACTTAGCATGAAAGTCCTAAGCAGCACCAGGAGTAACGAGACCAGAGTACTGAGCAGTACTGACTGGCTATCCCCCAGTCTGTTTTGTGCCTAGGAGGGAACATTAGAATAATCAAGTAATAGTCCAACAAAATCAGCCCGAATTAAACACCTTTCCGGCAGCTGCAGTCAGTATCATTTGGGTTTGGCAGGTAGATGTTTATTTGATACAAAGATGCCCAGAAACTCTCAAGGAGCTCAAACAATAATGAAAGCAACCTCTGAACTACTACTACCTGTGCACAGACAGGTCAGTGAGTGAGTCCAAACAGTAGATGAACACAGGCTATTCACAAAGTTTTCAATGTGAAAGGATTCTTAGTATTTAATCTATAAATAGGAGGTGAAGAATAGGTAGAAGGAAAACATGTTATATGAGATAAAGAAAATCCTGACTATCAATAAAGAAAAAGTGGGCACCAAAAGTGATCACTCTAGAGTATAGAAAGTGATTTTTAAATTACTTATCTGATTAGTGGGAGCTAATCTGTCAAGTAGAAACAAATTCACATAAATATTCCATAAATTAAATATTCTCTTGTCATTGTAGTTGCTTTCGATTGTTGGCGGAGATTTTTTTCCATCAGAAGGAGACAGATTATTACATTGATTTCAGTCTCCAGAATGCATTCTCTAATTATGTAATTTTAATTGTCTGGCATTTTTATTTGTATGAATTTCAAAGGTATTGACATGAGTTAGAAAGAAAATCCAATCTCAAATCTGAAAGAGAATCAGCTGCAATCCTGTTAGGCAGTGTACTAAAACACAAGCTGAAGCATGTGCTTAAGCCCATATATACTCAGTAAAGTGTGTAACCTATGTTTCATCTTGCCTCTAATGGGACTTAAACAAGTGCAAAGCAGCATGTGAACCTACACCTCTGTCCCTGTGGCTGTTGAAGGTGTGCACTGTGCCTTACCGATGCATGCAAGAAGACTCAGGGATCTCATCTTATTAACATTTCAAGAATTTGTTGCTCAGCTGCTGTTTGTTTTCTCTGACAACCAAATGTTATGCAGGGCACTTTTGCCCGCTGCAATCTGATTAGGTATCACCTTTTCCATAACACTGCCAGGCCAGTCAAACTCTGGTGTAGAGAAGTCTAACCTTTCATAGATCTCATAATAAACAACTCCAAGTTTCAGGAGAAAATCTCTGATAGAGAGAGCCTGACTACAGCTTGTAAATCAAAGCACTCAGATAAGATGTGAGAGCCAGACCTCTCAGAGTTGATCACGCTGACAGTGGAGCTTTGAATTCTTACTTTATAAATCACTTCCTTACCAGGCACGTGCAAAATCAGGATTTGTAAGCCAAGGGGAAAAAAAGAAGACGTAGTTTTATTTTGGATTTATTGGTATGACTTGTAAATCTGTTCTAGGACTTACAGATCTGATTTAAAATTTGTTAATCCCGTTTAGGATATGGAAATTTTTTCTCTGACTTACCATGTACTGAAATGCTTCAGTAAAAACCGAACTAAAAATTACTGGTTTAAAAGATGGTTTATAAATCAAGGGTTTGCAGTTAAGATTTGCTGGCAGGTTCTATAAACTGCACAGTGCATTTATAACTCAGCCTCTTACAATGGCAGATTTATAAATCCAACTTGCAAATTGTCAGACAACTGTTATAGGCTCAATTCTAATCTGAGAAACAACAGATGTGCTTCCCTGTGTTTCAAAGCCCTGTCCTTTTCCATGGCCTGAGTCCCCTGCAGCCATCTCGCTTGCACCAAGGAGGAGAGAGAAAGGAGGGAAAAGACCTCTTGTATGATCATCGCCCTGCCAGGCAGGGAGGAAAGGATTTGGGAAAGGAAAAACAGGAGATGAAATGAGGGTTACAGTTCATGCGTCCTGTTGCACAGCCTTCTGGAGCAGCCTGAGCTAAAAGCTCCCTCCTGCAATTTTAGCTGGTACCTGGGGGCATAAAGAAAGTGGGTAATCCTAACTAATTCCCAGGCTGTCAGGCCTCGGGCACAATGAAAAATTAAATTTCATATACAAAACGGTGGAAAATGGGACCTAGCAGGAGCAAAGTAGAGCAAGTTGAGGAATTTTTTTTTTTCCCGACAGTCCCAGTGATATCTGCCTGTCTATCTCAGATTACAATGAGGAACTTCTGGGAGAAACCCTGGCCCTGTGATGGCAAATATCCCATTGATTTCACAAGGATAGGATTTCGCCCTATAAAAAGGGCATTGGCCCGATTCACAGGAATGCTCTGCCTGCCCCACATCACCCTGGTCACAACAAGCAGCTGCAAACCCACATCTCTGCTGCAGCAGCCACCTCTCCCCAGAGAGGAGAACAGGGAGCCAGAAGCCAGGGCTGTGGCAGCATCCTGAGGATCCAAGCTGCTGCCGGCAGCTGTGTCTGCCCTCTCCGCAGCCCTGCTCGTGAGGAAAGCGCAGAAAGCAGCATTCCTCAGTAATTACAAGAAAATTTACACATGTACTGGGAGTTAGCACTGCTTCCTTTCAGGCAGTTTTACAGTAGCCATCAGATTTTATCCTGAAGCTGAGGGTAATAACAATGAAATAATAGCACTATTTAATAGCACTATTTTTCTCCTACCATGATTGTTTTTTATACAGTGTGAAAACTGGTTTTGATAAGCAATGGCTACTTCTAGATCCTATGCAGGAGGTACTAAAATACATTAATGCCTTTTGACTTTTTCTGAGTGTCAAGCTTCTTTGACTTGATAGTTTTTGAAAGTGACCTAACATATTTTATTCTCTACTATATTGGAAATTTGGTTCTAAGGTTTCGTCAGTGACCTCCTGTTCTCTGTTATTGAAATGCTCTTTTTCCCTTGAATTTCTTGTTGCCATGGATTTCTTACAAAACAAAATAAATACAAAGATGCTAGCAAATATAAATTTCATAATTACTTCATTCATACTGGCCAGCATTTTAAAGTCAAGGATCTGATCATTGCAAAACTCAGCAATTATTCATGAGTGTGTATGTATGTGTATATACATACATATATGGAGCTAAATTTTCAGGTACTTTAAGTACATAGAGGATAAACTGCATGTTCAACTGACTCTAAATACTATTACAAGGGGAACTGAAGCAAGCAGTGCAATTAGAAACAGGAAAACTTGCTTCCATAGCTTTGCGCCTAACTGAATACTCCATTCCACATGCAAAACATAATCAGAACTGGGGGATGGAATTGAGGGAAAATGGTTCATATTCTATAAAACGCTAAGTCAGCTCTTTACGTAGTATATATTTAAAATGTATGAAAATCAATTATCTTGAAAACAAGTCTTTTTTTTCTTTTTCATTGTATATTCCAAAGTATAGAGCCTCATTGTCCCCTTGTGCATGTGTCTGACAGACACAGTGACCTGTGAAAGTTTGACCTTTTCCCTTGTGTTTAGCCTAAATGAAAAATGGTGAGAAGAATATATTTGCAAGGAGAAATAGTCTGTGGGGGGCCTCTGAAAGTCAGCTCTCACATCAGAGGTGAGGAATTGTAGCTACAGTTGGAGAAACACTATAAATAATTGCTTTAACAAACAGATGGCACAATTTAATAGAAATTGAGGTTTTTCTCTTAATTATCTTGCAGGTGATGAATGAAACAGACCTTTACACACAGTAGCCCAACTGATCTGTTGCAGTGCTGAAACTCTCTGCTATTTTCCTTGTTCCTTCTCTCATCTTCTTTGGGGAACACAAGAACTGTTCACCTGCTTCAATAACACACAAATTTAGACTCAGCCTCGAGGGTATTTCTAGACTGAAGGCAAAAGGCACTTCTTAGCGTGCCCTGCAACCCCAGTGCACAGGATCCCAGATCGTCCACCTCAGGAGACAGAACAGGTCACATCTACCTTCTTGGGTTTCCCTTAAAAGGAGAGACACAGAAGGGACAGGGATGTCCCCTGAAGCACTTTGTAGGGTACAATGGGACCTGGGAACTCTGGAACCGTGTACAAGAAAACACAGGCACACCACTACAACTAGAGTTCTTCTCTGAGGGTGTAAAGGATCTGTTGCTAAGCTCTCTTGGCAAAATCAAGTAAAATAAAGGGGCTTTTCTATAGCTGCAGTACGAAGAGTGCATTGCAAAATCATAAAATCTATAGCATGAGGAGAGGAGTAGGAAGCACAATATTGTGGCTGCAATTGTACAGTTTTATGGAGCAATGAATTTCAGCTCTCCAGAGGACCAAAGACCTAACACTGAGCATCTTTTATTTAAAGTTTAAGTTGAAATATTTAGGCCTAAAGTTAAACTGAACATTTTCTAAAATTTGAAGTGTCAAGAGCTCCATCCGATCTACTCCAGCATCAGCAACAGTAAAGGTCAAGGGAGTAGAAATGATAGAGGGCAAAGTAGTGGCAAGAGAGAGAAACTTCCTGGCTTGCCTGTGAAGCAAAGACACATACCTAACAGGCTACCAGCAGAGAAGCAGACCATAAGCCTATGGCCTCATTTTTCTGCTCTAACAATACCAAGCCTAGCAAGAAAAACAACTCTGAAATTAACTGAATACCTTCCACACTTGTCCTACCTAAGCTTTTATGCTTTATCTATCCATTCATTTCTCATTTCAGAAAAACGAAGCTAACATGTTCACTATAATTATTAGCAAAATCTCAGATCATCTAGGAACAGTAGCTACACAGTGCAATATACTTTTGCTATGGACAAATCTATACATTGATCCTTGTTTGAATTCAATCAAATTCAAAATTTAAAAAAAGGAGAAATACTAAGGAAAAACTTTAAAAATTTTTTATGTATATTCCTTCACCAGCAGTGGCAGCAGTAAACATTTTTATTGAAGGTTTCAAAAGCTATGAAATGAGGCAAAAGTGTCCTAATAAAGTTTTGATAAGTTTGTCATTTACTCTGTTAACTTTTTTCCAAAGGTCACTTCAACAGACATGATTAGACTACAGCTCCATGGGAGAAGTGGAAATTAGCTCCAATGTTTGTCTCATTGATGAAGTTCAGAGTGTGCCGGTGGAATTGCAATAAGCATATGTGCTTAATATAAGCACATGTGCTGCTTGCCATCTTGAAAGCAAACTCTTCAGCTAAACCATCTGATCTGTTCATTTACAATCCTCTTCCCCCACAACTGGATGAGTAAATAAAAACAGGTCTCCTGAAAGCCTCTGAACTTCAAGTAAGAACTATAAGGACTTGTCCTTCTTCTGGAAAGCACTGGACATTACAAGTTTAAAACACCTAATGCCTTCACCGTTCCACCTATAGGACCTCACATGGGTTTGATAGAAAAGATGCCTCACTGTTCATCAACAGTCTGAAGCTGAGCAAGGTTTCTGGCAAAGAGTTCACTGTCAGCCTGCCAGCTAATATTCAGTTTTCACTTCAGGACAACACTTAGTCTGGAGCACAGGAATCTAACACAGGTAAAACACTACTGCGAAAACCTCGAAGCAGCAGGGGAAAGGCTCTCCCTTCAGCAAGATATGGGACTGACCCCAGAATCACAAGCAAATTCTATATGAACTGTGATTCTATTTGAATCACAAACGCTAGTGTCATGAGACCTTTGGCCCAAGAAAGGAAATTCTGGGTTCTGGAAAGACTGTCAAAGGCCTTGTTATTTATTCTGTACCATAGTTTAAAACAAATATCCTGTCTTACACAAAAATGAGAGAGTGCTGTCTAATTCAACTACTATCCATATCATTACAATGCTGTTGCTCTCCTGTTTCTGAAAAATACCGTCAAAGTCAGGTATGGAAGGCAGATGTATCTCTACATTTAAATTATTTTGCATGGGGCCTCCCAAGGAGTTAAATACAGCTTTCCATCGCTCTTCCCAGGTGTGAAAGACTGGCAGGATTGCTGGCTCAAAATATTTCACTGTGGGGGTAAAGCAGCAGTTTGGACTTTCCCTTTGCTGAGGTGCTGCCCTGCTTCACATACCCCACTCCTTCCCCTGAGCCTTTATCCTGGACCCACAGTGGCCACCAATCCCTGGCACACTGGAGGCAATGCTCCACAGCACTCTCCTGGAGGCTCAGTCCGACCCCACCATGGTCAGATGACTGGAAGCCCCAGCTGGGGGACGGGTCCACAAAGTCAAAGGGCCCAGGACATGCAGCAAGCGTGTGTTTTGACCCTACCTCCCCTGGGAATTTCTATCAGCTGAACATCGCTGGAACCAGGAATGGTACCAATACGTGTTCTTTTCTATATTTTTTCTGTCTGTCTTTTTTTGTCTTTATTCTAAATCCCTCCTCTTGGAGCCTTGAGTAACTTAGAATCAGATGGGCTTGGAGTTTGCTAAGTAGAATGGGCCAAGTTAATGCCTTGTGAAGTGCTTTATGTTGACTGAACTCTGTTCTAAATTTCTGCCAAAACTCTCTGATTTTCTGAAGTTGCCACTAAAGTTCTTGTTGTTTTGACCTCTTGAGAATATCTTGTTGGTATTTCTCCTGTGCATCTAACTCAGAGTACATAAAATACCCTAAGCCCTTGTCAGAGGCTCATCGAGCGAGTTTTCTGGGGCGTTACACCAGAACACCAGAGAAAAATGCTGGAACTCTGGCTTTTGATGACGCATGACCAAATTTCTATGGCTTCATAGGCTACTCTGTCAAGTGAGCCAACCTAGTCCATCATGTCAATGCTTTTGGTGCATTCCAGTCACAACTGCTAACTTACTTCTCAGCATAAAATAGATTGAACTTAGACAAGCTTAAGGTTTAGCATTAAACTTTTAGCATTTTACATTAAACTGAGGTGGGCTAAAGGCACAAAGGTAGTTGTGGCAGAATAACTTCTCAGGTTATCATAATTTAATTGTGACTACTTGAGCCCCAATAAGCGATAACTCAAAAGTTTGAAAATATTTCAAAAGTTCCACTTTATTGAAAATTGAGAGAAAATACTTTAACCATTACACAGAGTAAAATGATAAATGGATCAATCTTTACTAGCAAACAGTAGTAATTAGGTCATACCTCATTTCTTTATTAGAGAAAGGCTTTGGTGTTTAATCATCATTACATAATCATTTAGTCTTGTCCAATCTCTGTCTTTATAGATATTGTAAACTTGGGTCCTGAAGCTTCAAATGGTTCTGTGCAGGAGGAACCCCATGATCAGCTATTTGAATCAACAACTACAGGATTCTTGCTTTATATCATATTTTCATTTTACAGTCTGTGTTCGTATGATAACACAGATAAAACTCCCTGAAGGATTCTAAGGGAAAAGTTCAAAACTGAAATGTCTTTATATGAAGACACTGCTACAAAAACGAGAGAGTCTGAAATCACTAGTAAGACACAAGACGAAGCATGGCCTTCGGCATAATACCATCTTGGAGAATGTCCAATCGCCCTCTATTGTCTGAAGACAGATGTGCAATTCACCAGATGGACCATGTGTTTGCTTTAGCACAGATCAGTATTGAACTGCTCATTTTCCAAAATAAGCCTCTGAAATCCAAAAAGAATGTGAAACATAATGAATGAGTTCTAGGAGAAATAAACAATGTCAAATCCTCTGAGCCTATGGTTTTACCTCATGACAGACATTGTCTTAAGTCCACTTCCTCTTAAAGGAACCCAGAATGTTCTTATTGGCTGGTAAAAAGCCAGTCAGCAGCCACTTATGAGGTCAGTAACGATAAAATCAGTAAGACCTACTCTAACAGGAATCTTACTTTCCCAAGACTTTGAAAATTATTTTGCCTTACAGCAATTACTACAGGGAGGAAAACGAGATGTTGCCTCTGTCAGCTTCCTTAGTGAGACAAGGCAAGTTCACACTTCACCACCTGATAACAAATAGCTCTCCATGAAACACAGGCTCACCTTCTCTTCAGGGTGTTGGACTCTTCTGCTTTTCATAAGGAAAAGGAAAAGCAAGTAAAAAGTGTTAAATGTTTCCAAAAACCCAAAGACATTTTAATTGGAATAAAAACTGTTCATGGTAGGGTGCCTTTTCTTTAGGCATTTTAGTGCGTGTAAAACAAGTTTCCTTCCTAACCTCAAGCAGTAAGACCTAAGGCCAACTCAAAGGTCTAATGACAGCCCAGCACTATATTTTAGAAGTGGAAATGCTTTACCATGGTGTTTACCTAAGGGTCCTCACTTGAGGAATCAGAAAAATAGCCAAAGGAAACTAAGTGGGACTGCTTTAATAAAAACATGAACATAACCTCCAAACTCTTTTCTTTCTTTCCCACATTTACCTCTTTTTGTTAAACCTGATGGAAAACATTTGGTTGAGCCTCTAAGCCTCCTTCTGCTCACACAACTAAAACTGCAAAGCCTACTGAGCAGCCCTTCAAGTCCTATAAACTCCCAGCATCTCAGGATCAGCAGAGTGGTGCAACCTCAGGACTCTTTGCAGTGAAAACCACCTGCCTGATCCAGCTGCTGGGCAAATGTCATCATTCCTAGGTCATTGCAGCTTCTTTTTGATTTCCTCGACTGCTTGGCTATGGTTATCACATTTGTCCTCAGGTAAAACAGGGAGAAACATGCTGCTGCCAAAAGAAGACCTTCTCCCTCCTTTCTGCAGGCACATTCACTCGGCAACACAGTCCTGTCTTCTCAATTTCAGCAGTCCTGGTGCACTATGAACTTTCCCCTCTCCTTTTTTGTTTTTTTTTTTTTTAATGCTTTTTCTAAGCCATCTTTGGCCATTCAATGTGCTGAAGCAAGTGAAAACTGATAGCGGGGGGGAAATAGGGAATGCAAGAGCAAAACTACCCCTTCTGGCATCTGGAAGCTGCTGGAGCAGCACAGTTATCTTGTCAAGTAACATCCTTGTATGACACACTCTTTCAACTTCATTCTTCCTCAGGTCCCATTCACAAGGTGTCAGGTAACTATTTGGTAGTTGGAAATTAAAATAAAAAGAAGGGCCCACAAGTTCTGTAGACAAGAAACACTAGAAAAAATACCAAATAGAAAGTTGTCAGCAGCCACTGAAAAGTATAACATAACATAATGGATCCAAACTCCAAAAATTCTCATTCCACAAAGTTCCCGGTTTTCTGTTTCCTATACCACTGGCTGAAAAAACACTAACCTTTTGAACTCATTCTGCTAGCTAAGCAATAAAAAGAAAGGGAGGAGGCAATCAGAGCCATCGCTACAAAGCACAGACAACATTTAACATATACAACCATATCGATATGCATGGGGGGATGGCTCCATGTCTGCATGAGTTGGACACAGAGGATGTGTCCTGTAATAATATTTCTGGCAGAAATTGCCTATACCAGCAGGATATGTTTCTCAAGCACAGAATGAAAACAAGAACTAAACCAAAGAAACCACAGGGCTTGATGGAGAGAATTAGGTACTTCTATGACCCAACACATCCCATCTAAAGTACATGTTGGAAACTGGTCTTGACCTAAAATTGCCTATTTTTCTCTAATAGGATAAAGAGATATTAGGATAAAGAGTGTCAGGCTAGCATAGATGTAGTGATTTACATCAAAAACATTTGAAGTGAAATAAACTTCACCCTATATGGCAGGCAAGGTGCAACAATTGTCAAGGTTTGTGACATTATCCTACGGCAAACATGGTGTGACTTAGTCAAGGTCGGAGCTCCATAAGCATACCCAAACACCTTTGCCTTGCATTCCTTAGCTCCAGAGTTCCCTTTCTCATTCACATCCCTCAAATATCTCCTTCACCACAGCTCCTTTTACCCCATACACT
This sequence comes from Callaeas wilsoni, assembly GCA_013398955.1. Taxonomy (NCBI): domain Eukaryota; kingdom Metazoa; phylum Chordata; class Aves; order Passeriformes; family Callaeidae; genus Callaeas; species Callaeas wilsoni. Next base: position 369,608 of record VWPU01010554.1, read on the forward strand.
CTTCATTTCTCCATTTCTCTTCTAGGGATGCCTCCTCCTTTACCATTGGCTTTCACTGTATTAAAGGGTATTTGGGTTATTTTTATTGGCATGTGTGCAAGGAGATGTGAGACATATATGCTGCAAAGCCTTCTAAACTAAAAATCACTAATCTGTGATGACAGGTGACTAGACTCAGTGACTCAGGCAGTGCCTTTTGTATAAAATCTTTTGTTTCAGGCAAAGAGCAGATTTTCTGCATGCTAGTTTTCACCCTTCTGTTATGGAGGGCCAGTAGGCCCTGCTAAAGCATGGCAGCATTACCAAAACTGTAAAAAATGTATTTATACTTAATGTCCTCTGATTGCCTTGTAAACTGTAAAAGTAAAAATATAGCATTTAAATGAACACAATGAACAAATTTTGAACAGCCATGACTGAGATGTAAATACAGGTATTTTTTCCTGACAGCTTCTTACACTGTTGCTGTCCTAGTCTCAGCACTACTACTCCAATAAATATTCCATATCATAAGCTAAGTGGCCATTACAGCCTACTCAATATAGACATTAGTATGTACCCTTTACATGGAGTGTATAGAAAACTAGTGAAAGAAGTAGGGAGGAAATTACGTTTGGTTTTGTATTTAATAGAGTGATTTTCTTTATAATGCTTCTCTGGAGCCCATTCATTTTATCATGGGTTTAATTTACATCAGGAGATAGTCGGAAATCACGCTGTTCCTGAAGGAGGCCCTCACTGGAATCTTTCGCCTTAGCAACAAGGTGACATTCCATCCATTTTAAAGGGCATCACGGGAGTGCAGAAACGCTTCTCTACTTCGAGAGCCTGTTCTAATGACCAAACTTCAGAAACATTTGACACACAGCTCTGTGCCTAGGAGCACGTGAATATTTTAAATGCTGTTTATAAAAAGCAAAGCTGTACTAAAATGCCTATTTGCCCCCTGCTGCTTAGCAATATTAAAGATTAGAGCCAATTGTTTTGTATACTGAAGAGCCTATAATGGCTTCTAGAGAAGAACATGTCAGCAAACTAGATAAGGTTCCTATTAAATTTTTGTTGCTGTGGACTGCTGACTTGGGTCATTATACACTTAAATTGAGTTATTGTCATTGTTATATAACGAAACAGAGTGCTTTTTGCCTCCAGTAATGTAGCATATCTTTTAAAGAATGAGCTCTCCTGACTGATTTATAAAATAGTTCTGTTTGCATTACAGTACCAGGCTGCTGGGTGTTTCAAAGTGATTTAGATGAACTGTCCTAAGAGTTCGTGCGTATTTCGAAAGACAAATAACAGAGTCTTGTGTGAACCTGCTTCCAATAATCTTTGAAATTTATTGAGTGACAGTGAAAGACATAGTAAAATTACAATTCTCCTCTCTCCCATAATCTAAGAATGTTTCATTCCAAAAAAAGTGTGCTTAAGGATTTGTGAGGGTTTTTTAATTCCTGATAATTATTTGTTCAGATTAGAAACCAGGACTTGTCCTGTTTTCTTCATTCCAGGAATATTTGTCTTTTAAAATCTCAGGGTTTTATTCTTTAAAAACAGTTATGTTAACACTTCTAAATTTGAACAAAGAATGTGAACAGTGGAAAGATCAGATGGCCATAAAAATGAACTACTTCAAGCTACTTTATTTCAAACTAGCTATACTGCTGGGGGACATCATAACCATTCCTTTTCACCATTGTCTTTGCTGGAGCCAGAATTTCACTCTGCACATTTTCCACAGTTTTTTCTCCTTAGATGCATCTAATGGCAGTTCAAGACAGGATGAAAGCACCTACACATACGCTATTTTACTTAAATTATTTTAATTCCCCATGCGATGTCTCTGAAGAGCTGCTGTATTTTAAGAGAAACTCCATGGCGAGTAGTAAAGGAACTAAAATCAGCAGATGTAGGAATATCTGACTGGGAGAGTTTCATTCCCAGCAGTCTTAGACAAGAATATATTCAAGCAATACAGGTTTCTGCTAAATACTTTCTCAGTCTTCAATTTGGCTAAAAAATACAAGGTCTTTTTGTTTTCTCTCCACTCCCCTCATCATCTTCCTAGCCTTTCTCTGCAGCTTTTCTGGCTGCAGCTATATTTTACAAACACAGGTCACTGGGGTTGTACAATAATAGTGAAGATGCTCCTCATCCAGTCACATTCACTTTTCCCTCCCTCTCTTGGCAGACACATCCTAAAATTGAATTTTCTTTCTGTAGCATTGTATCATTTCTGCTACTTGTATCATTCTTTGATCAAGCTTTCTCTTCTCTCTGTTCTAATGGTAAGATCTCAAATTATAGCAGAAAATCTTTATGTGATGCCTGTATTTCAAATTTTAAATTCCGGCCCCTTTCTGTGATCACAGTTCTCAAGGTCATCCAATATTGCCACGGTCATATTATGATCCTCTGCTGCATTAATGATGCCTCCTCAATTTAAACCATCAGCAAAATTCATTTGTGCTCTAAACATTGAGCCTTTAAACAGACATAAATGAAAAGATTGTAGGAGATATATTCTAACAGTTTCTCCAGAGGAAGTCTAACAATAAACTCCCACCACCCTATATCACAAATGTGGCTATCTCCTTTTTTTGGACAGTTCCTCTCCTGATGGGTTGGGGTTTTTTCTCATCCTGATTATCAAGTGTATCAAATAGGAAATTCATATACCACTTTTTTTGCAATTCTGATTAGTTAAGTATATTGTATTTGCCTTGAAAATAATTCATTATACTAAAGAAGGTGAGGGGATACACTTGCAGATTTCTATTCTGGTAACACTTTTTTAAAATTTTATCAAGTCTCTCATTTTTTTGGAGGAATTATTTTTTGTTATTATTTCTCTCAAAATATGCTTTTAACTCTGTAGTACTCAGCTAAATGATATAGGTTTCTCTGGTTACTTTTCCATACAGACAGATTCCATACCCAATATAGAACCACTTTGAAACCAAGAAAACCACTGAAAAATTTATACTGGATTTGTGATTCTGTGGGTTCATTTTTTACAATTCTTCAATAACAGTTATCTGTTGCCTTGAAATTATTCATTTCTTTCACCTGGGATGTTCCTAGGGTACCCTTTAAAGTGAACATTGACACAACTGCATTTCCAACATATTTCCTCCCCTTTCCTGGGACTGAAATTCTAAACACATTTTCCATGTTTCGCTTATTTACGAGTTTCCTTCACAGACAAGTCTATGAATATCTCATACCGCTGCTTTCCTTGGCCAAATCCCCTTCTTCAGAAGCACTTCTCTCCCATTCAGACTGAGAACTCTGCGGACTCTCCTATGCATGTTCTTTCACCCAGACCTAAAGACAGCAGGGCCATTCAATTCAAAGTAATTTTGTATTATAGTCTTTTGTCAACCATCTTCATGCAAAATCAAGCTTAAAATAGCATCAGCACTTGCTAATTCAGTGACTATTGGGGAAAAAAATTGAAAGACTGCTTTTATAAATAAGGTGGTGATGGACTTCTTCACAGCATTTTTTTTTCTAATTTATCCTGGAGAAGTTAAGATTTAGTTAAATAAATACATTTCCAGTGCTATTTATCTTTCTGAAATCAAAACTGGATCCACAGGTATAGCCAAGTCAAGGTCTGATTGACAATAGTACATCTTTTATCACCTTTCTAAAAGTAATTTTGACTTCAAGATAGTTTTATCCACTGTATTTGTTGTTTGGTTTGGCTGGGGGAGTGTTGTGTTTATCACAAGGACTGAGTGAAGGTAGTCTCATTGATTCTGATCATTTAGACTCTTTGAATATCTCCGTGGTCCAGTCACGGCCACCTCTGTTTCATCTGTGATATTCAATTTCGTTCTGTGCATTAACAGTTCTAATTCCTCCATTTTTTAGCCCACACTCCTTACATTGATATTTCACATATTCCCTTGTGGCCAGCCTCAACCCAGGGCCTATCTACTCAGAGGAATTTTTTTTAATTTATTTATTTTCCTGCTTCCTGATATTCATTTAATAAACTTGTAATTATGGTAGCAACAATAATTCTTATATAAAGATTATGCAGGTGTCTGAGGGTCATCATCTTCTGTCATTTAACGGTTTAAAAAAAAACTTTGTTTCATTTTTGCAAATCGGAATACCAGTATCCTAGATGCTCAAGTGAAATCCATCCGCAAAGAAAAGATTTTTCTATGAATATGTTCTGAAAATATCTACCTTTCTTTGACCCATGATTTGATCTCTGTTACTTTGTCATTCTTTGAGCATGTTTCATGGATATTAAACAGACAGAATCATGAATGGGTAGAGTTGTTAAGGGACCACACTAGGTCATCGGGTTTAACCTCCCTACTTAAGCAGAATCATCCTAGAGCAAAATTTGTGGGATTGTGAGGGAGACACCACAACTTCTCGGGGAAATCTGTGTCACACACACACAGTTAAGAAGGTCTTCTTCATAATCAGGTGAAACTTCCAGTGCATTATCTTCTGCCCTATGTCTCTTGTTCCGTTGTTTGGCACAACATTTCATTGAAGGCCACTCAGGTCTTCTGGTTTTGATTGTTTGGTCCATTCCCGGATATGTCCAGCTGAATCTGGATATATAATTTGTTCTGTAGTGTAAAACAGGTAGTTAATTTTGCCCTACTGTGTGGAGACGGTTCAGCATGTTATGGAGAGCTTAAGCCAGCTTTCTTAAGAGCTTGAAATCTTAGCATTAACCATGTTTGAAGAGTACACAGAAGACCAGTATGTGAGGGTATTAAATACAGTTTAAAAAATTTGTCCCTTTCTTTAATGCCTAGACGGGACCTGGGGTTTTTGTTGCTGGGTTTTGCATTGATTGTGGGGGTTTATTTATGGTGGTTGCTGAACATCACAAAAATTTAAAACCCTGACATAATCACTGGAATTGTCTATAGTGACAAAAATAAACCTCTCCAATATGCTGACTTCTGTGTGGCTTTTTATTTTTCCAGCAAGCATTCTCTTCGGTAAGTCTCACGTTATTTAGCATTGCAGATTCAGAGGTATTCCCATCCTGTTCATGTCACTAACAGATATAGTAAGTGGATACACCTGCAGTTTTAACAAAAACTTCTGGAGTTCCATTAATTGTTTTTGAAGTGTAAATGGCAAAATCTTTTGCAAGAGTCGACAAAATACAGCTCACATGTAAATTTTACATTTACAAAAATATATAAAAGAACTAAAAGATTATGCACTAAGACTTAGTAATTAGCTCCAATCCATCAATATCCATTGCCAATGACATCTCCATCCAGGGACACACTTAAATCAAATGACCTTTCTTCTGGCAAACACTTCTGCAGAACCGTCAGTCTTAGCAGCCAACATATCCGGGTTTCACCAGCCCAGAGGCAGAGTGAATATGACACAGGAGTTCTTCACTGAGAATGAGTTTTCACAAGAGTGCTGAGCTGGCCTAACAGCTTCCTTCCACTAAAAATATGCTTCAGCTTTCTCCTTTTTCTCCGTCTCAGCTGTGTGTACTTACCACTTCCTTTGTGCTAGCTCCAACAGTTTGATGACTCAATTCAGCTCACTCAGCAAGCAAAAAAAGGGAGATAATTTTCTGCCTGTTGAATAAGCGACATGTCTCATCAAGGGGTCAGACTGGCTTCAGAGACAGAAAAGAAAATGTACAGGATCACACAGCCAGAGTGCGATGGGAAAAGAAGTCGCAGGATCTTCTGTGCTGGTAAATTGGCACAATTATCTTCTAAAATCCACATTTCTTATCATCAACATCTCAGCACTGAAAACAGGACTGATAACACATGTATTGTCAGATTTTTTCCAGGTACTCTACTATCCAAATACCACCATGTTAAGCTTGGGCAAACACCTCAAGAGTTTATCTGAACGTAAACAAAACTCTATTGCCTAATCAGTAGCTGAAACACTCATAATGTTCACAGCTTTCTTTCCAACAGGATAATCAGATATAAGTATTCACTTAATAATTTTCTTCTAGCTGGAAGCTACATTCTCTGATGGTATGTGAAGACTTTGAGCAATTCTGTGACATAAGATCCTGTTTCCTAGCTGCAAATTTCATTAAAAATACTTGAAATATCTGCCTAATATTAGGCAGTGTAAGTAGTGTTAGCTGTGTAAGTAGTAGTTTCATTTGTCACAAAGACAGCACAGGATCACATCTACCAGCCTAGCAGTGGAGGTATTTACAAATAAACATCCTTCTTGAAATATGTGCCCCACACAAAAAAAACCACAAACAAAGCAAAACTAAAAATTCAGAGAATCTTACTTTCGTGAGTTAATGAAACAGTAATAAGAAAACACACCCTTTTGTCCTTATTGCAGCATCTATTACACAAAGCAGAAAAACTGGTCCCTATATGTGACGCCGAATCCTATGTTCAGTTTTGGGCCACTCATTACCAGAAGGACCTTGAGATGCTGGAGTGTGTCCAGAGAAGAGCAACAAAGCTGATGAAAGGTCTGGAGCACAAGTTCTGTGAGGAGAGGCTGAGTGAGCTGGGGTTGTTGAGCCTGGAGAAAAGGAGGCCTGGAAGGGACCTTATTGCTCTCCACAACTACCTGAGAGAAGGGTGTAGCATGTAGAGATGGTCTCTTCTCCTAGACAGCCAGGGACAGGACAAGACAAAATGGCCTTAAGTTACATCAGGGAGGTTTAGGTGGGATAGTAACAAATATTTCCTCATGCAAAGTGTTGTTAAACACTGGAACAGGCTGTCCAGGGAAGTGCTGGATCACTATCTGTGGAAGTATTTAAAAAAGATGTGGATGTGGCACTTAGAGGCATGATTTAGTTGTGGACTTGGCAGAGATGGTTTAACAGTTGGACACAATGACCTGAGAGATCTTTTCTGGCATCAATGATCCTATCATTCTATTTTATCTGTTGATCCACAGCTCACTGACTGTTGTATTTCATGCTTTTTTTATTAAGAAGCTGGAGAGGAAAGCTGTCCATTAGATTTGTGAGAGGAGGTGCTCCTTGGGTCAAAGAAAACTCTCTGTAGGGAGTGGGGGTCTGCCCCCAAGCACACTTACCTTTTAGATTCCAGGGAAAAAACAGCGTCTCTGAGGGTCAGGAGCAGGGTTAAGATCAAAGACCAGATTTTTATATAGTGTCTGCTGTAACCTGGGAAGCCACTAAAACTGAAAGCAGAGCAGGAGAAAAGGACTTGTCCTTCAAGGAGCAATGGTTAAGAGAAATAGTTGTTTTCAAAGCTTTTTATTTTTGTTCTTCTCTAGCACACTTCAATTATCTCAGTTTCAAAACTAATGTATTCAAAGCTGTTCCAGAAAACAAGGTTTTTGATACTCAATGCCCTTTCGCACTCACTGGAGGAGAAATGTGCAGGCAGCTCCTCCTCAGCGCTTTGGCTTATTGTACATTCTGTTTCACTCAGATCAGCAGGCTGTGCCCACTGCTAACCACCCCAGCTATCTCCACACTAAATCCTGACACGCCAACTTTCCTTCTGCAGAGCAGCTTCTGCCCTGTCTCACGAGGCTGCAAGCACAGCTAAAGGACCTGCCCATCAAGAACAGCTTCGCCACATTCCCTTGAAGCAGTTCCAGCCTTGCCCTGTGCTCTGCAGTTAAAAGCCCAGCCTCTCTGTGCCAGACAATCTGATATTTCACTCCAACCCAGGGGCTAGGCATAGCCTTTATCTCTGCATTAAAGATGCCTTTATTCTTTTTAAATGAAAAATTCTAAAATATTGATTCACATCAAGCAAAACTGCAACAGACATACTAAGACTAATTTAAAATATTATTCAAAGAGTAAAAACTTCTTCATGAATAAGCCTTCTGCACACTTGAGAGCAAAATATGACATACTGAACAGGAAAGTAATATTAATCTTTGAGAAAGACAAATTTCCTAGTCAGCAAAAATTTGCTGAAGTTGTATACTTTTTACAAAGAAATTAAATCACTGAGTTGCTCTGGAATCCTTTATAGCTAATAATTAAAAATCTAAAATCTTATTTTCATCCTGTAATAAGTATAGCTAACAATCAAGATAGATGAGACAAAACTAGAAAGGTTTGTTGGATGATTTAAGTTGAAGGAGTTACTGCATCAATATATTGTGCTCTAAAAAGGGCATGCATCATTAAAAAAGAAGGTTTTATAATTAATATGTTTTCATACAACCTACCTTATTTCCCCTGAGATCACTAACCAAACCCTTTTAAAAATCGATTAGTTCAAGCACTTAGCCTAGTACCACTTCAGAATGTAGCAAGACAGATATTAGCTGAATTTAAAATTACAGCAACTTTATTTTTAATTACTTTCCAAAATGCCAGATTTACATATTATCAAATACATTTCCATGGCAGAACTGACCTCTAAGCATTTTTGGACAGGGCAAGAAAAATTAATTATATTCTTTCTAAAAAATTCACTTAGCATTCAGAACACCTGCATTGTTGTCAGGGATAATAAATGTGATTAAACTTGTATAAATTTCACTATATTAACCAGTAGAATAACTCAATAGCTTTGCTGAACTGAGCTGATGCTATACATTGCAACACTGAAGTACCCAAGCATAATGTAGGGCAGTTCTAGAAAAATGTATGAGTTCCGAAGGGAAGAATTGCAACCTGCCAAAGACAAATTCACCTTCTTAAGCTGTCCATAAAAGGGAAATTTCTGGAACTGAGACATTTTAATAAAAAAGTTTAATCATAAGTCATGCACTGTTAAGGTGTAGCAATACAATTGTCCTGCTTGTGTTAATATATTAGTTCTCGGGGTCTGGCTGTTTTTATTAAGAAAAAAAAAATTGTAGCAGAACATGTGTGCCAGTTTGGACACAAATTTAGGAGGAAACAACCCAAAAAGGGCATCTCTCTCCTGCCTGCCAGGCAAGCAGGCTCCGGCAGCCCTTCCCCCATGGGTTCGGGAAAATAATTTCTCAAATGAAAGTGAGAAAAACTATTTAACAAACGGAGTCCCCCGCAGGCACGGGGCAGAAAAGGATATTGAAACCCTCTCCCCTGTCCCCTAAAAGAGGACTATGGATTTTAGAGTTCTTTCTGTAGGTAAAACCTGCAGTCCTACACTGGGCCGGGCCAGGCCAGGCAGGGTCCGACGATCCCCCTTGGAGGGTCCCGCCGAGCAGGTCCGGAGATGGTAGCTGGTCTCAGATGAAAAGCAATCCAAAAACAGTCCAGAAAGGAACAGAAGCCGCTGAGGCAGATCACAGTCCCTTCTCCGCTGAAAGTCGAAGAAGCTAGAGAGCAAACTCTCCTCTTTGNCTCTCCTCTTTTCTACCTTCTAACTGTCAAAAAAATGTAAACATTCTAGTTGCAAGGCCAAGCTAGCTGCTTTGAAGAGTTCTCTCGGCTTCTCTCTCCCCCTTTTCAATTTAAAGGTACACTAAAGATCAAGTGGGCGATGGGAAATATGGTCTCATCATAGAATCACCCCAAGACAACATGGTTTGTGTGTTGAGGCACTATGGTTGGCTGAACCTGGGGGAATTGTGCAGTATCCCTATGCCATTCCATGGGAGGCTTATGAAACAGGAATGGTGTTTGGTCCATACAACAAAGTCATACTGCTAACAATTGACACCTGCATCCTGAACAAACAACAAAATATAAGTAGCAGTATTTCCAGGTAAAAGACATTTTTCTTTTAGTGAGGTGAAGGTCTAGGCTCCAGAGAACTAGAGAGCACCCTAAACATCTCTCAGGAACCTGGTACCTGGTGCATGCCACTGTAAGACAGGAGGAGCTAGCCCTGGAGCAGAGATCCCTATGGGTGCTCCAATACATCCAGTGGGAATTTGCTCAGTGTAAGAAAAGGAGATACTGAAAGCATAGGCCTGATGTGTCTCTGAAGTTAGAGTGTGCAAACTAGAACATCACGGCTCACCCAGATGCAAGGGAAGGACTACCTGCACACGACAATTTGTCCTGCTTAGACTTTTATGAAAAAATATGCCGCTCTCTATGGTGCTTGTTTCTCTACCTGTTGACTACAGGTGCAGTTTAGATGACAAGAAAAGGTGACTTGCCTGTATTTAGATAATACTGAAGGAGACTCCAGTCTGAATTAAGTTTTCCATTTTTCCAAAAGACTATGCAAGATTCACTGGAGCAACACTCAATCTCTCCAACTTAAAAATATAGTCCTGAATAATTAGAGAAGACTGCTTGAGAACCTCACTGCTCAAGTGCAATGTAGATGGTGTGCAAACAAGAGCTAAGAATGGGGATATGTGGTCTTTGTGGTTGGCCAAGTCAACAAGGACACATAATTTACAAACAGTGGAGTCAAAACTGAGGAAAGAAAATGAAGTGACAGACATACTTATTAGAATGGCTTGTTAAACTTGGCACGTCTCATTACTCATTCCTAGATAATGTTCAAAAGTTACAAATGAAGGGAGAATAGTACTCAGGGACCTTGAGTCAGCTGATACGGAATGGATAAATTATTGAAGGAGGCTTGCTAGTAGAAGAGCATATGCAATGATGCCAAGCAATTCAGAGGATGAGGCAAAGGCTGAAGTATGAGAAAACATTTACAGGAATCTGAAAGAAAGTGTGACCGCTTCTTATCCTTTTTTAAATCCATTTCAATTAGTACAATACCCTTTTGAAGTGCCACAGCAAAGAATATTTTGTGGTGAGGCAGTTTCCTGCTGCTATCTGGGGGGGGACTGTTGAATGATTTCTTTATTTATGTCATGGCCATGAGGAGGGAAATCAAAAATATTTCCATTCACAGGCAACACATCCTACATTAAGTTGTAACACAGCCATTTCTGAGGCAAAACATTCAAATTGCCTTGTAATACATGGTGATGCCCTATGGTAATTTACTAATTGAAATTCTAGGGATACCTTCAATAAATTATCCGGGGATTAGTTGAACTATAGGAAACTGATAAAAAAAAGCAGAGATTAAATCTTGTATTAGTGTACCCAAGCAGAGGTTCCTTCATTCTGTTTTGTATGGAAGACTGACATATATTGTACCCATCAATGTTGTAGCTGAGCATCTTTTGTCATAGAGAACTTGAATACAATGTTGACAGAAGAAAAACACTGCATAATAAGTCCTGTTTCCTGCAGCACATTGATTCAAACCATTATCACCAAATCTTAGCTTTGTCCTGCAGCCAGGACAAGGAAGGTCCTGACTTAAGCTTTAGATAAATCCAAAAACTTTGGTGCTGTGTCAGAACTTGGTGCATTCATCATGTACTTCCCCAGCTCTGGGGAAAATGAAAGCCAGGGAGAAAAACTTCTCATCTGAGTAGCAAAGAGATTGGAAAGTCAAGATAACCAACTCTTCCTCCCATGTGAGAAGGCTCCCTCAGTTCTTTTTCCCATCTCTTTCCCTTCCAGGCCAGAGAAGAAGAACACAAGACACTACAATTTGTCCCCTTCTCAAGCGGTGAGTAATGTAAGGCACCACAGGAGGACCTGTGGAGTAACAATTCTTGGGGGCTTAAAGGTAGGCAGGCAGACAGAAATGAGACTAGGGACCAGCACTGCCTTATTCTAAACATATGGTGAAGAAGTAACATTATTTGTAGAATTACAGCACACATGCGTGCACATACATGCACACACACACACAAACTATGGCAAGGGGCAGAGGGAGTCCAAAAATTAACAACGAGCCCAAAACATAATATACTCTTTTAAAAAAGCAAATATTCACATTTGAGGACCAGTCTCAAATTATGGGGCCTGACTCATGATTTTTGAAACTTTAGTATTAGCAGCACAGCCCTTTATGCTGTAATTACAGCACTCTTAATTAGATTGGGAGATTGCTCCAAGATTCCTGAGACAACTTCTGTAACAAATATAGACACCCTCAAGGCAGTCATATACATTTATGGAAACAGTAATTTAAATAACAACTATAAATGGATCAAGTGGATCTGATGACATCATCATAATGAAAAAGTATTCTTGACACCACCAAAGAAAAATTATTTTAAAACTGAGTCTTTTTTTTTTTTTCCGCTACGTCAAAACACACTGATGTGGTTTAAAATCACTCTTGAAGGAAACAAAGGCTGCTCTTTCACTCATCTACTACAGCACATTTTCTGAATAGAAGTTTATAAAGAAGTTGTGTTACACCAGAAATAGTCCGAACACCCTTGTTGGACCAGTAGGAAGCTATTAAATGCAACCCTGACACGGCATTCTTTCCTTCACTTGCTCCATGCATGAGGTAACCAGTTTACATGATGAGATTTTAAGCACATTCCTGTATGCTCTTCTTGTTTTCTACTTCTTTCCTAGTGTTCACTTTGCTAGGCAAATCTAACTTGGTTTTAGCAAATATGAAACAAAGATTGCATTGCCTTGCCAAATTCCCTCCTACCAAATTACTAAATTACTGAAGGCAATCTCTGTTTCAGTAGACCTTGGTTGTTTTGCTTGACCTCCAGCAGGTGTCCAATTAAGCCTGAAAAATTTATATGATATTCCCTTTCCATTGATAGTTCTAGAATTAAACTGATGAGATCTCTAGAGAAGGATCATCAGTGTTACACCTTTCATCTTTAATTACACCAGTTGAAGATGAATGAATGTACCAGAAGGATCCCAGCTGGGAAGTAGCACGCTTATTAGATAGTTGATAATTTAATATACACTCTGAATTCTGATTATTTTCTTAAAACATCCGAAGAGCTTTCAACATGTGACAAAATCTTAGTACTTATTCAGCTGAACATTGACTGTGTTCTTTTCCTTTTAAAAAAAATACTGCTCAGATGCAGGCAAAGAACTATGACTGACATATAGAACAAAGAATTTTAGACAAGCTGAGTTAAAGGTCCCGATTAATGTGTTCAATCTGTTGTTTCCAACAATTGTATATACATCATCTAAGAGAGCACACAGAAAAGCAGAGCAGAAGACTCCTAGAGGACTCCCTGGAGTCCCACCATAGAAGAAGACTCTCAGTGTCTCTGCTCCAGCACTGTAGCTCCAGCTTCTCCTCATGTGTTTTACTTCTGAGAATGCTTCATTGAAAATGAAATGCTAAATGAGTTCAACTTCAGAGTGAGTCACAGCAAAACAGACTTGCTAGGTAGAGTCTGTAATATAGACACCTAACATTAAGTCTTAACCACTAGAGGTTGAGAGCTACTTGTCTGGACTTCTTGTAGACTGTTGAGAGAAATAGATATGGAAATAACTCCTTTCATCTTCAGAAAGAGGTAATAAAAGAGATCAGATAATACTGCAAAAGTACCATCCTCAGAGGCCAACATGAATCTTGCTGAATTATTTCAGTATTACTCTTAAAAAATACTCAAGTCTTGCCCAAAGCTAGATGCAGTTAAGTAAAAGTACTAGATTTTGTTCAGCTATCTCGAGCTAAGTAAGAACACTCTAGAAGGATGCTCTGCCTAAGGACGGATGCAGCAGCTCAAAACTTGTACCTTTCACAGGTTGATGGCTTGAAAAAGGAGAGTTTGCCCTTTCTTGGAGCAAAGAGGGTCTGCTGATTTTAGTGTTGGTGAATGCTGAGATAAGTTTGACGAAACCATCAGACTCCACCACAAGAACATGCAAGACATGTTCCCTGATGCTGGGACCAGCAAGGAAATACAAGAACAGATACAAAAGTGAGAGTCAGAAGTGTTGGGCAGAAAAAAACCAAAGAGCTGCTAATACCTTTTTTTCAGTGCAAATCATTTTTTGCTGAGCAAATCTGGCAAAACATAATCTTAAAAGTGTGTATGACTGACAGTCCATTACTTTATATCATAAAAGGCCAGTCCCACTTTTGCACAGTGAGGCCTTCGAGCATAAATCCCTAAGGTGTGTGGTGGTCCTTCCCTTGAGTGGGGGTGCCCTTCAAGGTTATTTCTTGAGGCTGAGAGAAAGAGATTTGCCCACGGTCATTAATAATTGTTTTTTCTAGTTTTAATATAATTGCTTCAATATTGCTTCAAAAATAGCACTATACTATTAGTTATAGCAATCCATAATGCATAGTAAATAATTCTGATTAAGCTCTTCTTTTTTTGTCTAATCATTATAATCTCTTAATCAACTCAAATAAATAATTCATTTTATTTATATAAATATATCTGAGCAGCCATCCTTAATCTTGCAGGACAAAGTTTTATAAGGGCTCAATTACACCTGTACAATCCCTAAGACATAAACAGTTGACTGAGCCTGGAGCTAAGATTGGATCCAGTCACACCAAGGCTCCTCGCTGAAAGGACTGACAAAAGCAAGGGGGTCCTTTCTGCGCCTTGGGACTCCATGGGAGGACTTTTCTAACAAATTTTGTCTGAAGCTCCCACTCCACCCATGACAATCACATTGATTTGTTTTACTTGAATAAACTCACTGGCATATGAACAGTGCTTTTTTCAGTTGTGCTGGGCTTGCCCTGGAAAGGAAAAGGTACAAATGATAGCCTGGCACCTGTGCTCTGTCCTTCTAGACTCCAGTGTAGTCAAACTGAGCTGCTGCCAAAAGCATATCCTGCACACCAGAAACTAAATCTCAGATCTTCTAATTCATGGGTAGGCACAGCTCAGAACAGAGATGATTTGGTACAATTATATGGGAAGCTTGAGTAGTCCTTCCACTGGGCATATTCCTATGCTGTATTCTCATTTTCTTACTGATTTGCTGGTTCTTGTCCAAAAATGAGCCAACTCACAATACCAGGCAAAAGCCTGCTTAAAGATCACGTACATTGAACTGAAACACATCCACTGAGAACTAAAAAGAAAGTCATGGGTGATAGCACTAAGGTCTCATGATTTTTTTTAATAGGTTGCACAATTCTATAAACATCAAATCCAGCCACAGTATTATTTTACTTCTCTTATACAGAGATGAAAATCTTTTCTACCAAGTGTCAGGATTGGCTAGTAGTAAAAAAATTATCAGAAAACAATTAGTTTTCTAATTGGCTAGTAATAAAAAAATTATCAGAAAACAATTAGTCTTCTTTCTGCCTCTGGAAATCAAAGAACATTATGACATTTCAAAATATATTGTTATGTTGGTTTCATCTAAATTCTGAAAAACTTGAAAGTAGATATTGTCCAGTGCCATGTTCAAAGTAATCAGACAATATTCTTAGTTACTTTGAGAAACATGAAATGACACCCTACATAGATGCACAGCAAGATTTACAGAAACATATGCACACATCTACAAGTGCCTTACACTCTTTTTTTAAAATATTTTTCTATACAGAAAGAATCCGTTCTGTTATTTCAGATTCAGTCTGTTATCAATTAAAAATGTTTTACAGCTCAAACACAAGATCAGTCAACCAAGGGGCTTAGTAAATGTGTTATTTATATAGTTATTTGTTAAAATGAGCTTCATTGCCTTATAGAATGTTAAGACAAATTGTTATGCCCTTTAGATTCATTATAGATGACAAAATACTAAATAAATCTTAAATGTATATTCACCTTTCATCACACAGGAACATAAATGGTTAGATCTTATCAACAGGGGAGTCTTTTTAATCTTCCTTTATTAACCATAGAAAAAAAATATTGTTGTTTTTCCTGCCTTCTTTTTTAAAAAAGTCTGATAATTCTTGGCGTGGCAGGGGAGAGTTAAAGCAGATCGTCTTTCAAGTAAGGAGCAAATCAATCTCAGTGAAGGAAAGACTAACCAGCCCTACTGACTCTGGCCTGCCAGGTACAGTCTTATAGAGAGACTTCAGTGAAGTGTCAAAGGCAAACCAGCACTTTAAGGGTACTTCATAGTGCACAAGCAAGGAGTGCATTATCTTATCATCTGGTTTTATAACTTCCTGCTTCATTGTGCTGCAGATTTTAAAAAAAAAAAGGATATAAATGTCATCTTCTGTGTCATTAACCTAAAATCTATTAGAATTTTATTAGAAAATAAGTAGCAAGACAGTACAGCTACATTTCCTCCCTTATGCTGTGCTAAATTGCTTGTGAAAGTGATATATTATGACTCTTACTCTACATCTATTGCAAACATGGAAGAGAAGCCCACATACTGTGTACATTAAGTGGTAATGTTAAATTGGCAATGAAGAAATGAATATCTCCCTAAATCTCCAAGCAGGTTCTACAAATTTCCCTTTTGAAGGATAAAGATAAATAAAGAAATTATTTCCACCTAGGACTAAACAAATGATACTTGTAAGCTTCCTTGTTGATATACCCAGGTCACAAGCTATTAACCTTTTTTTAAAGGTACCCTTTTTTGAAGAATAGCCGAAAAAGAAAGTGCTCTTGTATTTCTCTGCTTGGGGCAGGCAGTTCTTTCATTATTAAAAGTCAGAAGTCTTCAGAAAGAAAATAGATTTCTGAGCCAATAATTTAGAGGCTATGAAAAGTTATTAAGGTTCCTGCAAAACAGAAAATGTCTCAGTTCATTTGGGTATTTAAAATATACATATTGGAAAGCAGAATTCAGGAGGGATTCAATTTATTCCTGAGCAACTGGTCAGCACAAGGTTAAATAAAGAGGCAAGTTATGTGTGGACTTCAGGCTCCCTCTTTAAGGGTCAGTTTTACCCCAAATGGAGCACATGCAGGAACTGCAAAGGATAGATCCAAAAAGGCAAAACAGTACATCAGCAAGTATCAGGCTTAAGCCTCTCTTGGGAGCTCTTTGCTCACAAGAAAACTTGGCAGTGTTGATTTTTCTGAGTTAGTGAAGAAAACACCTCTAATTCTTGTACCATGAAATCAAACTAAAGTCCTGCCCTTCAGGACATCTGCTGCAAGTCCCAGGCTTCACATCCACAGCAACCTGCAGAGATCCAGAGCAGTTCCCACCCACACCTAGCAAGGCAATCTCTTCCACCTTGAAATTTAGCCGTTCTCCCAGAAGGACACAGGTAGCCTCTGTAAAGAGCCCGTTTCTAATTGCCCTGCTCCCATGGCTGTGGATAGTGATGACACTCCATAAAGCACTCAAGTTGCACAAAAGAGCACCAGGAGAAATTGAAGCTCTTCAGGCTGGAACTGCTGTTGCAGACTGTAACTGACCCATCCAACACTGGCAGCTGCTTTCCAGACTTTGGAGATTTGAGCATGTGTAGTGGGACAGGGATTTCAGAAACTGAAGCAGCCTACGAATACGAGCTGAACCAGCACATTTTCAATCCAGTCTTAGTTCAGTTTAAACTGGGACTAAAATCCTTCTAGTTTGGGACCAACTTCAGGCCCATAATTAACGATTGGGCTCAACAATCCCTCGGAGCATTTAACACCAAAAAATGCTTCATTTAAAAATAGGAATGTGACAAAGGCATATGGCAAAGGTAAAGCATCCAGGCCCAGCTCAGCCAGAGGGACAGCCCCTGCTCCCCCAGCAGCACAGGCACTCTTCACACCAGTGGCACAATGCAACAGGGTCATCTTAGCACTCACATCTGACTTGAGAAGATGGAGAGGTGCTGCAGCACTGCGTGGGTGCTGCTATGCTGTAGAAATCAAGCAGAATCACGAGAAAAAAAAATAAGCTCTCTGCTACCTGCATACACCCAGATCTACAGAAACTCACACACGTTTCTACAGTGATGCACCCCACAGGACTGCCAAGGTTCACAAGACATATAAAGGGCTCTGCTGTATAAAAATGCACTGTTCCCTGTTGTAAAGACCAAAAGAATAGAACAAAGTGAGCACAAGTACCTGAATTGACAAGTGCCTATCTGCCAAGCATAATGGCCTTGTATCATGGAGCAGAAATGAGGGCTTCTCCTGCCCACACCAGGGTTGTGGGAGAGGCAGAGGAGAGTTAGGAGCGGGAGAGTCTCTACATGATGTGGCCTTGTATAGCTTAGAAGGTTAGACAGCTCCTGTGCTCAATAGCACTCTAGCAGAGATGTCACTTTATGGTCAACTCAGTATTTTGAAGTGGTAACTATTTGCCGGTTCAGTCCCAAACTGACTGTATAATGATTTCAAAGTTACAGTTTTGTGCCTGTCTCTGTCTCAGATAAAAAAAAAACAGGATTTGAACCAGTTATATGCTTAGGGTTAGTGCTAGGTTTAGCTGTTTGTGAAGAAATGAGGGGATAAATACACCCATATATGGAAAATTACATCCATTTTTCTTCGCACTTAACAAATTTTACCCGATTCTATTTGTCCAGAGACAGAAAAAATAACTGGGTCTTCAAAGGTACTGGTGTGGCTGCCACTGTCAGAAAGGCTGTTGGTGAGCATTCTTCATCAAAGGACATTTCATGTCTGCATACACACCCTTCAAGTTCTGCTGCCAAAGCAATGTCAGGCTGGGTCATATGCCTTACATGCCACTTTAATCTGGGCACATTTCTTCAAAAGACGCTAAAAGTGATTTACATTTTTCCTTACTAAATCAGCATTTTTGGTATCATTTGTGTCAGTGCCAACTTCCTCTCATTCTTCACCTCTGTCCTGGTCCGCCTTTCTCCTCTCTTGTGTGCTCCTGCACAGCACTTGTATGCCAAGAAACCCATGTTGATGAAGGCAAAGTTTGTTCAGTTTATTAGAGAAAACTATATTATACAGCCTCCTATGTGACTTACACTAAAAAGTTTTCTAACATTGGCTTAAATCTTTCATGAATAGGAGTAATTTTTCTGAATAAGATACTTCCTTTACAAATGGCGCATACCCCAGATCTGGGCGTTTTTTTCTCATTACGTTTTTTGACTGAAGCAGTTAATGCCAAGATGACAGAAAGTGGCACACTGTGACCTCTATACTGCCAGGAGGAGGTTGGGACTTCATGCAGAATTTTGGACTTGGAACAAGCATTCAGATACTGTGGTGATTATTTCACGCTGATTACTGTTCTTTACTGCTGATATTATTTTCCCTGACTGGTTAACTTTTCCCATCCATGTGCCTCTTCCATCAAGGTAAATTATTAAACTATTCATTTAGTTTGCTTGAGGGCTGTTCGTTTGGTTTGGGGTTGTTTTCCCTTTCTCAGAAATACATTCAATTTACCTTCCAGCAGTGTGCAGCAGAAATCACAGTGCAATTTCAGGAGGAGTTAACAGGCAAGAATTGCACATTATTCATATCTCACAGAACTTGATAATAACTTATTATTCCTCGCTCTCAAAGGGACGAACTGAGCCATGAAAAGTGATGGCTGAGATATTCCAGTGCTTCTGCAGGCACAACGGTGTGAATGTTTCCAGTGTGGCTCAGCATACTGTCTTCACTTACACTTACTGCCAATGCCAAGCACACAACACGAGGGCTCTAAAGTCCTTTCAGATGTTGATGACTCACACTCTTTAAATACGTCACATGCCCCGACAAATCCACCTTCCCATAGAAGGCACCAAATGCCAGTAGATGAAGCAGATGTTTCTAGGCAACCTGACCATGACCGTGAAGTGACCCTCATCTATTTTGGATTTATCAAATCATCAAAGGCTCCTGCTCCTGCCAATAAGACTTGGGACAGGCGATTCAAAGAGGTCATTATGTAATGACCAGCTGCCTGAGCCAACTGAGGCAGAAAATACAGCCTACAGGGGATTGGGGCTCTTCCTGAGGGAAGAGGAGCCCTCGGGAGCCAAGGGGACACAGAACAGCCATTGTCCTCTTCTACCAGGGTGCTGACCCACCACATCTGAGAAGCAGCCATCAACCAGCCGGGGATCATTGGACAAGATGAATGAGTCAGACTTGGGGTCTATGCAGAAAGACCTTTTTGGGAACAGGGGGAGGCAGGGATGGGGACCTGACTGGAGTATAGGTCTGGAATCCCTCCAGAAAATCTCATCAGGAAGTCAGGACAGAAACACTCTGAGCAACTCTCAACCTTTCTCAGTCAGGAGTGGGGATCTGTACTGAAATGGAACTCCTGATCCATTGGCAGGGCATGCATGGGTGATAATGGCAATAGAGGCATTTGCATGCTCTTATGGCCCTAACAGCAACCTTCCCCTTTTAAAGGGCAGTAAATACCAAGGTTAACCAGCCAGCTTCCACAAGGCCTTCTTATTGTACACACACCAGAACACAGGTAATCACAAACATCTGGAGGATAGCAACTCCGGTCAGCCACCTAACACATCATACTAAATCAGATACCAGATATCAACCACAGTGTCAAAAACAGACATTAAAACAAAAAAAGGTCACTTAGCCTTTGCAATTTTATTCTAAAAAAAATCCTGGATCCCCAAGATCTAGCAGTACAACATTTTACCATAGAAAACCCATAGCCCACTTACTAAGCAAAGATGCCTGAGCTGCAACAATATAAGTACTAAAAATGTCAAAATGACAGTATGGAATACAGAGAAGGTAGTAGTCCCAGACATTTACTCGGCAACCTATCAGGAGTGTTACATATGAATTATGTCGCGAAACAAGAGGTTAGCAGTGAAAAAAACTAGCTGATAAAGAAGCATTGTAGCAGTTTATTAGAAATGTGGGCTGTGTCAAACCCCTTATTGTAATTACAAATGGAATAGCTTCTATAGCTATGAGGGAGACATGAAAGCAGATGACTGCACAGAAAAGACTCTTTATGGAGTGCTCAGGCACTAAGAACTGCTCAGCCAACAGTCCTTTTCTGCTTGAGTGCTATTTCCAACTGCTTTATATTTTGCTCTCAGAGACTTAGATGATCAAAGCCTGGAGCTAGGATGATGGTTCCACATCAGGCAAGTAGCTAAAGGTAGTTTTCAATCCCTCTATTAGGCACGTTCTTTTTCAAAATGTATTAATCATCTAGTTTACAAATACCACAAACAACTCCAAGCTATCATTAGGGAGGAAAATGTTTTGATACCTAACGTATCCTGTTGCCTTTGAGAATTTTATAGTGATATGGTACCTTACCAACTCTGGTGTAAACAGGGACAGCTTCCCAAAAACAAAGGCAAAATCAGCAATTAACTTTGGCAACAGACTCTGAAAATTGCAAATTTCTCATAAAATCAGGACTGATGCTGTCACTATGGAGGAAGGATGAGACTGCCTGGAGCAGGCAACTCCACAGGCTCAACTGCTCTGGTCTGCATCTCCTCCTGCTTCCTTAGCCTCCCTTTCCCATCTTCTCTCTCTCTTCAGAAGCCATATGTCCTCCCAAGGGCAAATCCTGCTGTGGCTGATGCTGCCCAGAAGACCAGAGCAGGTTCTTGGAGTGACAGGCAAGAACCACTACAATGAGTTTGGTGGAAATCTGCTGATGCGAAAGCAGCCTTCAGTGATGCCACACAGCATGCTGCTGTAGCCCCAGTAATAACTGACTTGGCAAATCTCTTTTCCAGACAATCTAGCTCAAAAATGGCAAACAGACTCTCTTTCTATGTTGTTTACCTGCTAGGAAGCAGGGAATAAATGAAGCATGCACGTGCATGTGCACAACTTTTGTATATTGGGAAAGTTACCTGTCCTTCACTTTCTCATTTATTAAACTCTTACTTTGACAGGTTCTTGCACACATGCTTGGACAATTTTTAGAAGTATCATCAATCTAAGTACGGCTCAGTTGCTGTCTCACCTCCCTATTCAGACTTTGACTGAACAGTTTCTTTTAATAAATGAGTGATATGGCTGGGTGTTATCAACCTACTGTAACATTTAATAGATATTCATAACATATATTAATCATGAGCAAGTTTACAAAGGATTCAGTCCTGCAAGGTGGGGAGAACACTTGATTCTCTTTGAAGGTAGTGAAAGCAGAAAGGGTGAGATTTTTGTCCTTCCAGGCTCTGCATTACAAATGCCAAGTCTTCTTTCTGGACATTAAAAAAGTGAGCACAGTTTTCTGAAGCAATACATGTGCCATGTAGTCAGTTTGTTTTACCAGTACTCTATTCTTTGTGGACAGAAAGATCTATTTTTGTTTTAAAAGTTGTACTACAAACAAAAGCCTTCCATCAAATTTATCCCAGGTACAGAAGTCTGCTCTTTAGCAGAACTTTCTGCATTTTCTCTACTTGCTTTGAATTACAGCAATACTGCTTGGCCTATAAACACCCACATAGAAAATGGCAGTGTCCATATTCCTTTCCACATGCAGAACTCAGAAAAACTTCATGAATTAAAAGCCAATCAAGTACGTAAGAACAATAACACAGCTTCCTAAAATCCAGCAACGTATTAAAGTGAAATAGAAAGTTACAATTAGGATTAATGGGAGACAGCTAGAATGAATTTCAATCAGTTTTATTTCAAATGCATGTGGGATCTTGTTCATCATTTATATGAAATTATCAAATCTAACCTCATTACTGGTATCTCTTCCCTATATTATGATTTTAAAAGTTCTAATTCCTAACACAAAATAGTAGGGGAAAAAAATAAGAATGTTTAATCCTAATAAAATGCTGATTGTTGAGATTTTTTTTCACACCAGGAAGATGGCACGGCTGCAATACACATAACTGTGTTCACTAAATATCCACCAATTTGTCTGGTTTGTTTACAGACATATTTATGCCCTGACAGTTGTTCAGCCACTTCTTGACATCATATTGTATTGTTAGATATTTCACAAAAGATTACAAAAATGCCACCCAAATTCTGTATACGGCAGGAGATGATGTTCTTTTCCCACAAACAGTTGTGTACTTTTTTTCCACCCTGAAAAAAGTGATTTTCAGGACCATCTGCAGACTTGCAGCTCAGGTGTGGTAATCTTCTTCTTCACTTTCAAGCTAGTTACAGGTAAGGTCTTATATCTCCACAGATTATATTGAACAACAAGCCTTTTATGTGAGAGTATGTCTTGACTAGTGAGTACCTTCGCCATAAGCAGTACTGAGATGCAAGTGTCTGAATATCAGAAAATCTAAGTGATTTTCCAGTTACTTCATTCTTCTGAACATTTCTGAAAGAATTTAAACATAATAAGAAGCATATACTTTCTCTTACATCACCAGAGTTAGTGCAAAATCACGGGAAAGCAATTGTTGTGTCTTAAGAATTGCACTCTCCAATTTAGTATGTTCTCCACCCCCCAAACAAGACTTTATGAGATAGACACCACTTGCTTGCTCCCCACCCCGTGCCCTCGTCCTTTCCACTTGGGGGATGGAGTTGAGAGCTGGAGGCAAAAAGAGGTGAAATTTACAGGTTGAGATAAGAACAATTTACAGGAAACAGCAATGAGATAAGATAATGAACAGTAACAGCAAAAATATTAATAACAAAGGGTATATGACAAAGAAACTATTTACACAGAAAAACCCCAAAAAAATACCAACCTTTCCCCCCAAAATGCCAGTCCCTTACTTTAGCCCCTTGCAAGTGTAAGATAGTATTGAAAAAGATTATGCCCTTTCCTGGCTACTACTAAAATAATAACCCTGTCCTGCTCACCAAGATAAAACTAGCTCACCAACACAGCTGTTTACTTTTCCAGACAGCAGAAGGTTGAACCTAAAACTAGGTACAAGCCTAGGAATGAAATACTTGGGCAGCTGAAGGAGGTAACACTATGGCCTCCAAGCAGTATGACTAATTATATTCAAAAATATTTTATTTTTGCTTCTTCTGTATTTATACTTTGTGCTCATTTGTTTGAAATGTTCTATGTTATAATTGTTCTGTCTCCATAGCCCATGATGAAGTGCCAAATTAGATGATACTGTAAACTAGCAGAATATTTAACAGCCATGAAAAATATTTTCTTCACCCACTTCTGGCTTCTATATGTTAATGTCTCCTTGTCTCCTTCAACATAATCTAGGGTATTTTAGGGGCTCTTTACCTCTGGACATGCTTTCAAATCTCATTATGCAAATCCAGTACATGACACATAAGTAAAAAAATATATTCAAGTTATTAAATGCCAAACCTGAATTCTTTTCAAGAAGGAGTTAGATACTAAGTAATAGAAATTAGAATTGTTAACTGCGAATCAATTTTCCAGCTGTCAATTTAACAAACAACAATGAAAGTTTTTTAATCAATTCAGTTGGCTACCTGATGTTTCCTTCAACAAGGGACATTCTTCCAATGACGGGTTCTTGGGAGAAGACATGACAAACCTCATATACATGGGCAGAACACCTATAACGGGAGACATCCTGCTAGCAACAGCCCCTGGAAGATCCCAGCTCTGATGCCCTGCAAAGGGTTCAAACAGGAAGTAGAAGGTATCCAGTGCTGAGTGAGAAGAGGAAATGGGGGAATTATAGTCACAGTGAGCAAAAAAAAACCAGATGGTGCCAGTAGGCTGTAGGATTGTTGATTTTGGTTTGTTTTTTACAACTGGAAATCATTTTGAACCATTGCTGCTTTTTTAAATTATTCCACTTTGATTGCAATTACCAGCCAAAATCAACAATCCTAGTAAGAGAGCTCAGAGTCCTCTGATGAAATGGTTAAACTCCCAAGTGTTTGCAACCAGACCTTACAAACCTGCAATTTAACAGGAAAACTTATTAACTAGAAAACTTTTTGGATCATAAGTTGTATGCCAATGTATTCATAGCCTAGGACCATGAGAGTAAGAAGGTTACAGTGAGGACAGCTGAAACTTTGTTTTGGAAGCTGAATTACAGTCAGCAAAGGCAACACTTACCAAAGTGCAAACAATTTCATGTACTGTTTTGCTGTAGAGCCTAGTTTAAGGCAAACGAGTGTCTCAAGACAAACCGAAGCCTGAGGTTTTCCAAAGCAGTAAAAATTATTTAAAAGATCATGTTGACTTCTAACTCATTGGGAATTGTGCCATGTATACAATAAAACTCATCAGATTTCTTAAGCACTTGCAAGTAGGGCAGGGTATTTTGAACTCTACCTGCTTGGCTCAGCCAGCACCACAGGCTCACACAGGATGCAAAAAGTCCATTTTGAGCTTGTGAGATGTGATCATGAGCATATAAGTGGAAATCAAGCCAAATTAAACTCTTTTTTCTGCTAAATAATGTCTTTCACCTCACAGTTGCTCTTGAGAAGGAATCTCATCTTGAAAGGAAAACAAAAACAGACTCAGCAAGAAAGTTCTAGAAAATCATACTGAAATGACCTCAAGAGTACATCTAATTCTTCTCCTCACTGAACTATACCCAAGGCATGCCTGACAGACAAGTTTCTCAGATGAAGATTCCACAATCTTTCACAGACTGTGCTAAAGTTTTTCTGTCTTTGTTCTCATTATATTATTCCTAATTTTCAGTGAGAATCCTCAGTACACCAGTTAAAGCCTATTATTTCTCATTCTATCAATAGAATGTGAAAGGAACAGTTTTCCACCCTCCTTTAAGTTGTGCAAAGACTGTTATATTTCCTACTAATGTTTTTCTTTCTTAACCATCCCAATTTCTTAAGCCTTTTTTCATAAGTCACATTTTCTGCTCCTACAATTGCTGTTTTCAGCAACCTCTCCAGCCGTGCCAGGTATTTGTCAAAAGTTAGTACTCAAAACTGGGCATAATATTCCAAATGAAACTTTACCAAACCTTAATAGACCAGGAGATGATTTCACACACTCTACAGGTAATACTCTTGTGTAACTATCCTATTAACTCACAACAAAATTACTTTTTCTTATCCTGTTCAGTAGGTGATTCACTGGGACGGGAGATTCAGCCTAACCTCTTATTCTCCAGTGAGGAGGATACTCAATTATCCAGCCTCTTATTCTCTCTCTCTGTGGATGTAAGAAGATTATTCCTGTCCAAGCATAATATCTTGAAATTCTTCTTGTTGAACTGCTGCCTTAGACTGCATCTTTAACGTGTCAAACTCTTTCTCAAGACTAATTCTGTCCTACAGTATGCTCCTTATATGCTGGCATCTTATGAAAGTTCACAAAAAATACCAAAAGGTGATAGTGAGCTTTTAAAAACTTTTAAATGCAGTTTTCCAAAGAGAGTGCAACTAGTCTTATTATAATTAAATCTATAGAGTGCTTTCTTAGCTAGTTTATAAGATGTCATGAGAGATAAAATCAGAATTTGTCAGGAGAAAGCAGCATGTCATAGCCTGTTTCTTTCCTATCTATAAGGGTAGTTATTATTCATTTCCAGAAAGAAATTAGACGACAGACATAACCTGGTTTTGGCAAATCTATAATGGCTGTTATTTCGTCTCCTCATCATCCTCCAGATCTTTAAAGATACTTTGAATGTTTGTTACAGCATTACTGCAGACACTAAAGCCTAGCAGACGGAAGCATTAATTCGAACAGCTGGTGTAAGAAGTGCAAGGTACATCATGGCACTTTCGAGCGCAATTCTGGTCAGCTGGAGTGAGTAGGAGCACAGCAGTCTGACTTGCAGCAGCCACTGGCATTTAGGGGGTGGTTGTAAATGTTCACAAGTGGAATGAGAGCTGGGATCACGTCACATGCCAAGAAGATCCACCATTAAACACATCAGAATAGCAGACAGCACTCTGTCACAGCATCATCTCCCTTCTTCTCCTCATGTGCACATTGGAGGTCAAATGTAAGAGTGAAAAGTGGGGTAATGGTGCCTTCAGTGGGCTTACTGCACCCTGCACCTTGTGAGACATCCCACCCTGTCGTACCTACCAGCAGCTGCCCTTGCTGCACCTGCTGATGACTGCAGCCACTGGCAGCCTGCTTCTGCCCAAAGCCCCAGGCAGACCCAAACATGGACCGAGTGGCTCCATTTCTCTCTTTCTTCTCAGTTCCTCAGTCTGTAAATAATGAAATCTCTCTCTCCACCATGCCTCCCCCTTTCTCTGAGCAATGCAATTGGAGCTGTGTCAGGGCAGATAGTCCTTTCTTTGCTCTGATTGAATAATAATGAAAGGATGGGAAAGAAAGACTAGCAACTTTTGAGATTAATCCCCCTTCTGTTCTCAGCTGTCACACTTACTTATTTTTTCCTTTTTTCAGCTAAATCAGGTCATTATACTACAAATCTTTACCCTGAATGAAAGATTAAACTCAGGTATTTTATTTTCATCAGGGCATAATATTCAGCACAGAATAATTGGCTAGAGTTTCATCTGGATATTTGTATGGGGCCTCCTATCAAATTCCACTCAAACCTTACTGACTCGTTCCATTTTTTTGAATTCCTTAGAATCTCACTGTAGTAGACCCCTGGCAAATGGAATCTTTCACTCAATTATACCTATCTCTATATCTGAGATGTCATGTTTTCATGAAGCCTCTTTAAACAATCAAGAGAATTAAAAGGTCTTCAGGGTTACCTTGTAATAAAAACAGTAATAGAGAAGAAAAAAATCTATAACCTAAGTGTTTGTCCTTGACATAGTATTTTTTTTCTACAATGAGAAGGAAAAAAAGAGGAAGGAAAAAAAAGAAGCAGTAAATAAGAAAAGGCTTTTAGAGTACATTTAACTGCTTTGAAGCCAACAATAAACTTACTACAGTTAAACCAGAACACCAACAAGGCATAAGGTCATCAAAACCAAGGCTCATTGAGCCAGTGTATTTGGATAGATGCCATTTCCACTTTGTCAGTACAAAGAGTCCTATATTGAACAGAGAGAACAGAGCTCATGCTGACACAAAATTAAAACCAAAAAGCATCAGGTCTATTATGGTGATCTCACGAGAAGTAGGCAGATTTGTTATACATTAGTAAACTCTCTGGTGTGACTATTGGATCTACCTTGATGTTTCTTACTTTACTGATTACTTTATTCATAGTGTCTTTTTTTAAAAGACATTATCACAGAGGGAATGTATTTTCTTAACTGAGAAAAACTGGCTTTATGCCACTTCTGCTCAACCCAAAATCGACCCAACAGCAGCTTTGGGATTTAATTTAAAAAGAGAGAGACAAAGCATGACGAAAGCATAGGGCATAACAGCCCAACATGGGCCTCTGCTAACGCAAAAATCTTTGCTGCTGCAACAAATCAGAATATTTCTAGACTTAGTCTTTCTGTTCATATTTTGTTTTGTTTTCTCTTAAAAAAATATCATCAATTTAGAAGTAAAATACAACTATGAAATTCTCCTTCAAAGCTAATAAAAGGCAACGGGACTGATTGATATTTGGAGCCCTTGAATAGTTATGCCTTATATTAATGCCTAAAAATATTTTTTAAGCATTTCAGGTTATTTCTCCCAGAGGTATCAGATTTTCATGATATAAAGGTCATGGGAGGAGTTCATATCAGAATAGGTCCTGCAAAGGCTATTTTGTTGATTCCTTTGCTCTTATGAATGGATAGCATTTCAGACACATTTTTAGTAAATGCAGTGCAGAGGTAAGTTTAGTCCTTGTGCTCCATGATACAGGCAGTCCATTGACTTTGGGCAGGAGAATCCTAATGAGAATTGCCAGAAATACTGCTTGGATCAGCAGTGGCACTAACAAGTTTGAAAGGTACAAGGCAAGCAGCGTCCTCTGAATGTGGAAATTTATAACTCATCTTTTCTTCAGGTGACTCATGTCTTGTCTGATTAATATCCTTCTGAGGTTTTTTTTTCAGCTTTCTCCTTTGGTCGAGCTTAGTTTCTCTTGCACGTACCACTGCTGGGAAACAAAATGTTCTATCATGAGAAACCTACAAATAGGAAACAGAACAAGTATAATGTCCCAGTGACAGCAATGGCAAAGCGTTGCTCAAAGGATGATGCTGGGCAGGGCTGGAGATTCAACCATGGCACTTCAAAGTCACTGCTCAGGTAGGACCAGGGAAAGCCTTCCACATAGACTACCAGCATGCATGATCCTAAAAAGCCAAACCAGCATTTACATCCGAAGTCATGAGGGCCTTTATCACCAGTGAGTGAGTGAACCACAGAGAGGAATAAGTGAGGAAACCAGGATGGGGTCCTGAGCAACCTGGTCTAGTGGAAGGTGTCCCTGCCCATGGCAGGGGAATTGGAACAAGATGATCTTTAAGTGTCTTTCAACCCAAATTAATCTATGATTCTATATTATTCTGAGCTGGCTAAAAGCTACCCAAGATGTCCTGAACCTGAAAAAGCACCCTTTGATTAGAGCAAGAGCACATTGCCCTGTTTTCATCCCGTAGGCATCTCTAGGGATAGTCCTGACACATTTCAATGCAATTGCAGTTTCAAATGTACCCTAGAAAGCACTAGATTGCAGTGATATTAACAAACAGCCCACCAAGCTCTGAAATCCTTTAGAAACTTGTAGGATTTGTGGACCTAACAAACTTCCTTGCCTTTGAACATCTCAGGCAGGCAGGCAAAATGCCTGCCGCTATCAAAAATGCCAAATCAAATTTAAACACTACTGAAAACTTCATAAAAGTCGGTGAGGAAATCCTTCCTCTGTTTATTATTAATGGTTGCAAGATAACCTTTATTTATAGTGCCTTGGGGACTTATTCAATAGGATGTAGTGACACTGATGAGAAGGATTATTTATTGTTTATACAGTTGCTTAAAGATAAAGGCACTGCATAAATACTCTGGAAAGTATAATTCCATGAAAAAGCTCTTCATAATGCATCAAAATACTTCCTGCATCAAAGTTATTCTGGACTCACTCTTCGCATCACAAGCCACATTTGCAATGCTCAGAAGGCCTGACTGTATCCTTTATCTCACAGTATCTGATATGCAGTCAGTGTAAGAAAATCATAGTTTCTATCTGGTATTCATGTAGTGCCAATAATCTGCAAGGCATAATGACATCTTTTGAAAAACCAAGGAAGCTGTGGGCTTGTGTGATAGAATTTTTTTTTAAAAGTTTCAAAAAGTGCATTAATGGACCATATAACTTGCATTCAGAAGTGATAAAATGGTATGATAAGGACTACATAAGCAACAAAAACCTCCCCATTTTGTGAAAGCACATTAAAATATACCACATTTTTACTAGGTTGTGCTTAAGCTTAGAAATATCTTGAGTAATAAAAGACACGCTTGTGTTCATAATTTCCAAAACAAATGTAAAAAGAAAGTTTATGCACCCAAGAGGCAGGTCAGATAACACAGAACACAGTGCAAAACCTCTGGTTATCACCTTCAACTCTCTTTCACTATTGTCACTGGTACTCCAAGCAAATACATTGATCCCAGGATGGTTTCCACCACTTCTGTTCTCACTTTACACCAACAATAGTGATTTAGTGATCAGTTAGACATAAGAACGATTCATATGACCTGTAACAGAGCAATTCACGCCAGAAACCACTCACACTGGAAGAACCTGCCGCTTGCCACATTAGCCCTTTTGTCTTGTGCTCTGTGCATAAGGCTTCAACGAAAATTTGGCTTATTCAATTCTTTCATGTCTACTGAATATGAATTTTTATACATTTGAAGCATGTTATACCAAACACAACTGAAATCATTCTCCATCATGCTTCTTTTTTCTCTAAGCTCCAGGTCCCAGGATCCAACTTTTCCCAGATGCAATGTGCAGTCTAAGCTAGTTTTCAATGAATCAATAACCTCTAATCAATAGAGCATCTCTAGGGGTTGATTTTAAACACTTATCACTGGGTGAAGTAAATCTGTCTCAGGAGGCACCCATTCCTCTGTGTCCACTGCAGAGCTGGCCACTCAGACCAGGCACCTGAATTCTGGTGTCCAGCATCAGGGAAACTGAGTGCCACCATCTCTGGGGTCAATTGAACTAAGCTACAGCAGTACTTAGCCCATAACCTATTACTGTTTCAGAAACTAAAGGTTTGGGAAGCTGAAATGCTGTCTTTCTGAAGCCAGTAAATTAATCATAGAATCATAGAATGTTCAGGGGTTGCAACGGACCTTAAAGATTATCTAGTCCCAACCCTACTGCCATGCGCAGGGATGCTACTTGACCATGTTGCTCAAGGCTTTATCCAATCTGGCTTTGAACACCACCAGGGCTGGGGCATCTACAACCTCCCTGGGTTCAGGGAGGTTTAGAGCTGTCCCAGTGTCTAACCACAACTCACAGTGAAAAATTTATATCTTTTTTTTAATGGAGGATTGGGAGAAAAAATGTCTTTATCTTGTGGAAGTCATGGGAACACAACTAAGAGCCTTTTTGGCTTTTCCTGAAAAAAGCAATCCTCAGTGATATAACTCCTCAGAAATTTTTTGTATGCTGAAAAAGATTTTCCGTTAAACTTTTCTGGACAAATCCATCTGGGGTGTATTAAGACAAATCTAGTTATACTGATCTATTACTTCTGTCTGAGCACTTAGTTTTCTTCAATTTAAAAACAACATAAGGGAGTAGGAAAATCTTTAAGCAATGAGACATGACATACTATACCATGCTGTACTGTTGATTAATGTGTATCCCAGGTGGATGGGGAGTAAGATAAGTGCCTACACCATATGTGGTGAGTGCATTAATCAATATTAACGTGTGTTAACAGGTACAGAGAGAGGGTAGCGGAGAAGAGCTGGTTTTGGAGCGCAATCCTGCTGTGATGGCAATAGGGGATTGAATCTTGTTGACACAAGGAGTCAGTCCAACCTCTGAGTGACCTTAGAAAAGCACGTGCATTTGATGGACTCCACACCACAGGATGTTGCAGAAGCTGAAAGCTTACATGGATCCAAGGAGAGGCAGGGCAAGTTCACAGATCAGAAATATTTTCAGGCTGTAAATTCAAAGAAACATCTCCAGGTCAGGAAATCTCTGAGCTGCAAATGATTGGAAGCAGGGAGAGTGCCTAAGGAAGTATCACATATTCTGCACCCTGTTTTTATCCTCTTTCCTAGAGACCTCCTTTTGATGGCCATCAGGGACAGGGCAGAGAGCTAGAGAGTCATGTGGTACAACCCCATTCAGTGGTCTTTTATTCTGGTGGTTTATGTCCTAAATTTACAGCGTACAACAAGTCCCCATTAAGTCCCCATTAGGTCTACCATTCAGAGTGGAGCAATGTATGCAGCTGCGTGCATACCTCCCTTGATCCACTGAACAGCATTGAGACACAGGTAACTGCCTCACTGCAAGCACTGGCAGGAATTCAGCATGATCTTCTACCACAGAGACCTGATACCACCAAACATGTGCTGCCAGTGATGCAGCATCTCCCTTGTCAAAGCTCTGGTGAGGCGCAGAGCCTTGAGAGCTACTGCCTGCCCAAAAGGTAGAAAGCCAGCCAAGAGACATAAGTCAGTGTAGTATGGGGCACTTCAGGAACCCCATAGCACCACTGCTTCAGACACAGGAGAGGACTGGGATTTTCAGGAATGAGGCAGCAGCTCTTGCTCTCTGCTGAGTTCAAAAACATCCTCATTTTCCACCCTGCAGACAGAGACCTTATAACACAACTGCCGTGTTAGTGAAACCAAAGAAACAACAATAACATATTGCTTATTGGAGCGTATTAACATGCCCCACAGCAGTCTCATTATGACTGTTAAACTTTTACCCAAGATTCCAAAATAAATGTCTTTTTTATTTATGGCTTCCTCTCTAGACTCTCTGTTACTTCCAGCCCTTCCTACCAGCACAGGAATCAGAGTGGCTCAACAGCCCAAGAGCCAAAAAATGCTAACAACTGCCTACTTCCAAATTAAATTAAGCTTCTCTAATTTTTTGAATTTAATGTATTAATGCACAGAACAAAAGCAAAGATTTTGGGTTGGCCTTTGTCTGATTCATGTAGTCCTGTGTTTCAAAATCTTTTTTGAGATGCTGAGGTGGCTTTTAAATAATAATTTCAACAGATAAGTTAACCAACATATTTGAATGCTGATCCTTTTCCAGAACTATAATTTTGAATTTAAAGAACTTTCTATTTTAAAGGTGAAGAACTCTAAAAACTGCACATGGCAGTAAAACATCTCAGCTATGTTTCATCCTTTGTCTCCACTCTAGGCAAGATGAGGGAGCACCTGTAGCTTACATCCAGCTATTAGGATCTGGCCCTGTGTTGATCAATAAAGACCTCATGACTTTACTCTACACTTCAGTTCCGAACCTTACCTACTCAGGAGACAGCCTGTAATTTCAACAAGAGAAGAGAGCGTCTGCAGGTGTTGGATTAATGCACCATGAAAGCAGAACTCTGCTGTGTTGCAATGGAGTTAAAATCAGGCTTGTCTGCTATTGCTGACAGTATTCAGCTCCCAGTATATTTCTGACTTTGGATACATAGGCTACCCAGTAATTTTGTCACATCTTGAAAATAGAGCAGAGAGAAAAACCCATTTAGAGTCTTTAAGCCATAGGTCATATTTACCATTTGCTAACACACTATTGTGTTGTGAAAGGAGCCTGCTTCTCCAATCCCACCACAGAAAGTTTCTTTTGCCTCACTAAAACTCTCAGAAAAGAACTCAATAACAAAAAATGTCACTGATTTCATAGGAAAATAATGTAAATTGTGATGTTAGCCAAAAAATATCCTTAGCAAAAGTCAAACTTTGAGAATAAAGTATTTTGAAAGAAAAGTGTTTTAATTATAATTTTTTTAAATTTTAAAATCAGAGCTGAAACATTGTACTGAGTATCTTCAATGCCACTGATCCCACTGACTTTGGATGAGAAAATTGACATAGGCAGTGAAGAAAAGCCATCATCAATGCAGCTGCTTTTTAAGCAGACACCTGCTCAGCTATGCCTCTGTGGGTCACATCTAGTTGCCATTCCATATGTGTGACATTTCTGAGGCCAGATTGCAGCTTCATCTCCCTGTACCTCAGTAAGCTGAGAAAATTTAGATGTCTCACTAAGGCCATGTTGACACCTGTCTCTGCTCCTAACCTGTACCTCTGAGTCATCCCATGGGGAGAAAGAGGAAAACCTTCAGCACTGAGGCAGAGATGAAGATGTCTGCTCAGTATTTTGAGTACAGCTGCTCTGTTCCCTGGAGCAAGTTTGCAAGTCCTGAGTAGAGGTAGTCATCAAGGTGAGGCGATGTAGGCAGCTGCCTCAGGCAGCAGGCTGCCAGGTGGAAATCAGCCTTTGCTGTGACTACAGCTGGAAACATGAAGGGCAGCATCTACTTCTGGGTGGGAGAATGAGGAGTCTTATTCAAGAAACAAACACCATTCCCCTCTTCCTCTCAGCAATGATAAATCAGGCTCCCCAAGGGTCTCCCCCTGTTTTCTCCACCTTAGTTTTACCTCTCTCCTTGCTAAGAACTCTCAGATGCAAAGAGACAGACTCTCCCTAGGTAGCTGCTACAGATTTTGGTGTCTTAGTGAGTGATACAGCTTATGCTACCTGTGACCTTCTGCAAAGCCAGGCCAAGCCAAATGTTCTAGTTAACAAATCTACTCATTGTCTCAGTCCCCTAATATGCACTGGAGTTCACAGCCTTCTACAGTCAGAACAGTGCAGGTTGGAAGGGGTCTCCTGAGGTCACCTTGTTCAACATCCCACTTGAAGCAGGGCCACCACAAGCATTAGATCAGCTTTTCCCATCTAGGGCAAATATCCAACAGCAGAGATCACACAATCTTTCTAAGCAACCTGCTCCAGTGTGGCACTTACGGCAAAAGATTTTTCCTAATGACAAACCTGAATGCAGTCTCTTGCTGCTGCCCCTGGTTGTATGACCTGCCACCACTGTCAAGCACTGCAGCTGTATCATCTTTGTGACTGGCCTCCAACCAATCTACCTTGTTCTAGGTACAACCTCAGCAGCATGGACTGGGGAGAAGTTATTTTCCTTAGTCTACCCACCACACTCCTCCCACATACTCTGCATGGTGTGCCTCCCTTTCAATGAGGCTGCATTATCAACTCCTATTCATTTTGGTATCCACTCAGTCCTTTTCAGCAGCTGACTTGGACAGTCAGCTCTCAGTATTATTGGTGAGCTTATTTTAAGCAGAGAAGCAGATCAGGAATAAAAATATGCAAAACACATTCATAGCAGTTCAAAAATAACATGTTCAGTTCCCATTATCCACTTGTTCTCCCTTCTGTACTCACACTGCCCACACTGGGCTCTGCCCCATGTTATTATTAAATTCAGCTGTTGGAACTGCCAGTTCCAAAGTATTCACAGATGCTTTTAAAAACAGGCTTAAAATCATGACGTTCCCAAATGTAAATGGGACAACTACTATAGGTTTGATCATTATTTATATATGTTCATATAGCCAGAGTGCACTAGGATAAGAATATCTATGGAGGGCAGGGGAAAGAGTCCTCAGTATATTTCCCTGCTATGCCCACACAAGGAAGGAGTGCAGCTCAATAAAGGGGGATTTTTTGAGTGAAACAATGCTGAAGACTCACTTCACACTTTATCAGAATTTCAGGGCACTTTATTTCTGACTAGCACCAGTCTATTCCTACGGATTTGATCAGCCATGAACAAAGTGAATTAGGTACAAACTGAGAGCAAATGTTTCATTTTACTTTAATGTACTCCAAGGTGTCTCTACAATGTGAACCGAATATTGTAAACTGTAAAGATTATGATTTGTGCTCCAGAGGTACTCTCCTGATTTGAACTAAAATGCTAATGCAGAGATACCTGAGTTCCTTCTTTGCGCACTTCCTGGCCCTACTCCTTGTCTCCCAATAGCAAGAAAAATATGATCATTTAGATTGGAAAATACCTTAAGATCATTGAGTCCAACCTTTAACCCATCACTACCAAGTCCACCGCTAAACCGTGTCCCTAAGTGCCACATCTACACATCTTTTAAATACTTCCAAGGATGGTGACTCTACCACAGGGCATCCTATTAAGGAAAAGGAGAAAGGCAGGTATTGCATGAAAAATACTTGTGGTAGAACACAGGCATTCTGACTGAAAATAATATCTCATTTCTATCAATGTGTGTTTTGCTTTACTTTCCCCAGCTTGAGCTTGGTTTGTGCTCAATTACTTTTGTATCATTCAAACAGAAACGAAACAGATAAGAATGTTAAATATAATTATATAAAATGCCTTACTCTGAGGCCCTGAGAACCACTGCGATTACAAGAAAATTTCAGATGTTCAATACCATTTTCTTTATCTCATGTCTTCAGTTCAAGAACCATTATTGTTTCCTTCTCTGACTCACGTCTCTCATTGCCCCTTTTTTGCAGCACATAATAGGGCAAACTTACATGCCTCCTGAAGCATTTGAAGATTGCTCGGTTTATTTACATCCAGTAGTACATTAATACTTTACACTGTGCGATATGAGGTCTTAGCTAATCCTTGGACACTAATTTAGTTGAATAGGATAGTTACAACTCTCTGACATTGTTAAAGTTAATGATCTGATACTTTACAAGATGAGAGAGGTTTTAAATGAAATTGATTGTATTAATAGTTTTATTGAGCAATATTAACAGAAGTGTGTTGTTGCACAGTGTCCTCAAGCAAAGCCTTTATTGGCACATTAATGGTGACAGAATGTTCAAATCCATAGTCAGAGACACTTTTTATTTCTGTAAAATACAATTATGGATAGCCTAAAATTCTACATTAGAAACTGATAACCGTCCCACTCTGCTTGAAAGCCCTGTCTTCTGTGGGAATGTATGGATAACTGCTGCATGCAAACCACCCCACTTTATTGACAGATTCTCTGTGTTTCCAGCTGTTTGTGCTAGAGAAGAGGGATATCTGATGGAAACAGGATGAATGAATTTTTTTCTGAGGCACCGAAGTATCTGGGAGCCCATTTAATATTAGGAAGAGGGGAAGGTAGCCAGTATCTTGAAAAATAAGACTTTTTCTAAGCAGTGGTATTAGAGCATTTCAAGTTTACATGATGAGTGTTGAAGAAAACCTGGTGAGGAAGGCAAGAGGGAAGGGAGCTGGGAAGAGCAGGTATACTATACCTGAGAGAGTCAAAATAGGCCAGTTTCACCATCATGATTTAAAGCTGTTGAGAAGCAACTCAGACCTTACTTACTATCTCAGTCTACTGGACCTAAAAGGACTTATTCAAACCAAAGGTTTTCTCAGCTAGAAGAATGCTGCACTGGCCCTCATGCATGTGATCAAAGGATCAGTTTCTTACACAGACCACAGCCCAAATTCAAAAACAAACTTTTCTTCTCGCAATGGCCGTATAATTTAGGTCAAGTTGAATGCCAAATATAATTGAAAAATTGCAGAATTTTCAATTTTAAAATTTTCTCCTTGTCAGATTGCCAAGTGATCCAACCTGTGTTTCCAACTCATATATACAGACACCCTTTCTGAAGCTGCATATCGTTATAAGCAGCTATGGTCAACCAACTAATACCATATAATTTACAGCAAGTGCAATAGGGTTATCTGGCACAGTTTAAGGTGTATTGATGAAGAGAGGGTATCTTCTGCTACATTACTTTAGGCATCCAAACAACAGAAAGCAGAAGAGAGTACAGTTCAACAAAATCTTTCATCCCCACCTGCCCTTAGCATCAGGTGCATTTGCCTAACGTGACACATCCAGGGAAGAAAACTGAGGTCATGTATGATATAATAAAATAATGAATTACACCTGCAAAGTGCTGTATCATACCAGCACTCAGAGAGTTCTACCTCAGGGGTTGTGACTGTTTTTCTCTGCTGATGGCATTAGTTTATCTCTACTGATAGCAACCTGAATTCCATATCACACCCCAGTGTTAGACACCGTAGTAGTCACAAGTCTTATAAGAGGCAAACACACCAAGCAGTCTGATTACCATAGAATCACAGAATCATAGTATCATAGAATGGCTTGGGGTGAAAGGGACCTTAAACTTAATCCATGTCCAATCTCCTTGCCATGAGCAGGGACACTTTCCACTTGACCAGCTTGCTCAAAGCCCCATCCAACCTGGTCTTGAATACTTCAGGGATAGGGCTTCCACAAATCTAGGTAACTTGTTCTAGTGTCTCACCACCCTCACAATAAAGAATTTCTTCCTAGTATCTAATCTACATTTACCCTATCACTCCAAAGAGATATTTTGGATGAGCTTTGAACCCTGTAGCAGTGGTCAAAACTGTGGCTTGCAAGGGCTTGAAGTTTTCAGCTTGTTGTCTTTTATAGTGTTTTCAAACAAAAGTGCAAGACAGGCTGTGGGATGTGGCAAGCGTGCCCACAACTCACTGAAGCAAAAGGCTTGTGAGGCATTGCCTTGGAGAAGTAAGACTCTATCAAATCATCTAAGCAGCCTTTAGTTACATACAGCTCTGGCACCCTGCTAGATCAACAAATAGAAAAGGCAATAAAGACCGTCCCAACTAATAGGGTAAAGAAACCTACATGGCAAACACTTCTGCCATTTCTTCTGTGTTTTGCTGCTTTCTCCACAGGTACAAATGATTTCCTGTGCCTCAATTTTCAAGAGAGAGCCTTGGAAACTGTGTATGATGCAGCAAAATTTGACAGCAATCCGGCAAGGTGGGCAGCTGAAAAAGGAGGCAGCGGTAATCAGGGGAGAACTGCAGACAATTGTTCCACAGCCGAATTGGAAGCCTGCGCTTGTGAACTAAAAAATCTATCTCAGATAATTGACATTTATTTGATTGAAACAGCAGGGTGCCCTCCATCAGAATGGGAGGAGACCATATGGAACAACAGTATGAGTGGAGATAATGTTTGTCTGCTGAGTGTGTCAATGTGTTTAGAGATTATTCATCGGGCTCTAGGGATTCCAGTATGGTAATGTTTCAGCTAAATTAGAATCAGATTAATTGCTCTAATCTAATGGAAAGACAATGTTTATCAAATTATTGCTCCTTCACCACATGATATTGTGGTGTCATTACTCTTTGAGTTAAAAAAAAAAATAAAAAGGCTCTCTTGTATCACATCTGCTCCTGAGCTCCTTAATGGTGCTGATTTCTGCACAAGAGGGTTAGTGTGGTTTATAACTCTATAAAGAAATTAATGAATTAGAGTGAAAGTTTGGTAGAAGACAAATTCTCTGTACTGTGGGTAGACCTGAAACTACATTAGTTGGAATGACTTTGCCTTGTTTTGGACTTGGGCTTTTTTTGGAAGGAATTTATTCTTGTTCAAATTTTGATACTTTTTTGCCTGTTTTAAATTTTATTTTAGTGGAATGAGCTTGGTTTTTTCATAGTAAGTAGCACTAAAACTGAAGCATATAGCAAAAAAAATTAATGTTTTCCTCTTTTTCTTTCATCATCTTTAAATTGCATCTGAAAATTGCAATGAAATGACTAAAAAAACTGAATGTGCAGATAAGATGCCTAAAATCCTTCAGATATACTTGCCATTATTTAATGCTCAGGGTCATTTTAGATCACCTGTCAAATGCCAGCCCAGAGGAGATACAGAGCTCTTCAGCTACTTTAAAACGAAATGGAAATCTGCAGTTCTGGTAGCACTTCACTGCAAGTGCTGTGTACCTCAGAAAGTCATATACTCCTTTAATCTTTCCACAGCCTGAATGGTGCAGTAGCCTCCAAAGATGTGTTTTTAAAGCTGATTCCAGGGGTTTTTTACCCTTGGCATTTTAGAACACTTTCAGTATACATTATACACGCTAAAACACGACATTAAAATATTAGCCCTTTTAAAACATTATCTAGTAGGCACAATCCTCAAAAGAGGTAGAAACATGACCTCTTCTCAAAAGTGCTAATAAACCCACCATGAATACCCCTCCAATCTGATTTTTCACCGTGTTGCACTGACTTGATGCTACTGAGAAATGCTGTGACTTTTTCACAGGACTTTGTGTATCACACCAGAACAATAGAAGACAGTCAGGCACTTTGTCTCAGCTTAATTTATAATGGTGACACTGTGTTTGTGAGGCATTCAGGCTACGTGCTTAAGAGAGCACTGAACAAATATTTTCTAGGTTCTATAGTAACTAATAGTTTTTCCTGCCTTAAAAGGGTCATATATCATCCTCTCAAGACATATTTCACTGAAATTCTATTTAATAAAAGTGAATACCTTTGTTAGTCAAGTGTTCATAACACCTATTAAAACACATAGTTTATAAGAGTGGGCTAAACACAACCGCAAAAGTGATTGAACACTTATACATTCTGTTCCCAGTAGCTTTATCTCCCAGGTACGATTCAGTACAAAGATGCCAAGTTTTTGCAGCCAGGATCCGTGCTGGCAGGATATTTGTTGTGCTAATATTCTAGGATTCAGTGTTTCCATAACCCATTTCCCTCCACATGCATTTTTCTCAGACATATACAGCTAAACTTTCTGGAGAGACAAACTCTCCTTCAATCTTTCTTATTTGTGAGACATTAGAAGTTCATGGCAACTCTCCCATATAAAGCTTTGAGTTTTAAGCCTTACTTTATAAAACATAGATTAAAGTTGAAGTGGCATGTGCAGTGTAAATTGGGCTGCATAAACCAGATGCACTCTGAAGCCATGATGACAAAGCCCTAGGCGCTTGCTCTTTTCCAAGTTTCAGTACAAAGCTGTTGTTAAACCCTTTTTGGCTACTCAGTTTTTTATATATCTGTTTGAAACTAACAGACCATCTGCCCTCTTTCCCAGAGTTTTCCCACTACTTCTGAAGTGAGTAAGGCTCCAGAAAGAGCCATGGTGGATGGCAGACAGACACTTAGTCTGTCATCACTTGGTGCTTGGATCTAACTTCATACCTTTTGTTCCGAGAGCTCCAGCAATAGCTTCCCCGTTGTTTGCCCTGCTGTAGGAGCTGTGAACCGCCAGCCCAGCCACTCCCCGCTGGGCTCCTGAGCTCTGTACAGCACAAAGATCCACAATCACGTCGTGCTGGGCATGGAAACACACTTCTCACAGATATATATAACTTAGGGATGATGTGACTTGCTGAGGAATACTGTGAACTCACTGGATTAAACACATCATAAAAACGCTATTCAGGAAAAATATACTAGTTTAGTATGGATCCATAAGCTTTGAAATACAGATGGCTAATCTAAATGCTTAATTTAAATAAATGATTTATTCATAATCTTTAAATTATCCACTACCATTATTTGGAAATGATTTAAAGCAGCTGTAGTCCCACATGGGAGAAATGGTAACGTGCTGTCGGGGAACCTTTGTTGGTAAAATATACGGATTTATCTGTTCTGAAGCAAAAAAATGTTGTACACATAGGACACTCCATGTGGTAATGAATTAGAAGATTTGCAAACTAGCAGCAGGGGATAGTGTTTCTGAAGAAAAGTCCTTTACTAGAATCGGCAGGGTACTTCAAAATTGCTATTATTACTATCTATTAAAAATCGCAGTGTTAAAAATGCATAGAATGCTCTACAAAAAGATTAATGTTATGGCTTATTCCTTGCTCCAAAGAATTTAAAACACAGTTCTGCCTCTGGAGACATTGTTGCCATACTCACAGAAGCCTGAAGGACCCAACAAAGTCGACAGAAGTTGCAGCCTATGATAAAGAGCATGGCTGGGCATTGATTTAATATAGGCAAAACAAGAAAAAAATGTAAGAAAAGCAAGTTATTCAGATCTGAGAATTTTGACCCTGACTCCTCTTATAGTCTGGTTTAATTGCACTGTATGAAATCCTGCTCTCATTGGGAGTCAATACAAGTTTTATCATCTATTTAAATGCAAATTCAATTGACTTCAAGGAAGTTTCCCCAGTTTAGTTAGTGTGTATGTGTGTGTGTGTATATATATACACATATTTGAAACAAACTACATGAGTAAATTTTGGAAAACAGAACTGTTTGCTTTTTTGATTTTGGCACTACAGTTTTCCTGCACTCAGTCTTTGTCCAAACTGGTGTGCACTAAGAAATTACACAACAAATTATACTCCTTTGGCTAATACACCCAAGCAACAAGACAGGAGGAAGATTACCAGATGATTAATTTTGATTACAGTTTTATTCCAAGTTGCAATTCATACATGCATACAAAATTCATAAAAATATGTGGTCTTTTCTATAGAAATTCAGAGGTAGCTATAGACATAGGAATGGCTGCGGTGAGAGGAGAATAAGGACTGCCACCCTACTTGTTTTCCTGTAGTATTTCTTCATTGCTTTGTAGCTGTACCAGCAGAGCAGAAGCCTGTGCTGGCATGACTTCCTAAATATCTCACAACATCCATATTCAACCATGGCACCTGCAGGGCCATCACAAACTGTTGCATCAATATGTATGAAGATGTACATTTTCAATTGCATATAACTTTCTTAATCTTTGACACAGATATGTAAAGTACGAAGGGAACAGGCTATATATATGCTGTATATATGCTATACAGGCAGCAGAGTAGTTTTACAGCACAAGGGCAACTTTTCACTGTTCAGTAACTCAATTTTTATCTAATTATTGCAAATTATAACACAATTTCTGAGCCAACACATTGTTGTAACTGATTTTCTGCTTGAGCTGTACAAACACTAAAAAACACCTGAAACTGGCAAGCTCATGTGTGTAATTGAAAAAAACCTCTGTTTCTGGTAAACAAAATGTGCCAAGGATTTTCACCTGGAGCAAATTATTACAGGTGTTAATAAAACCTATTTAAATAGCTTTCCTAATACATGAGAAACTGCTCAAATAGCTCTGGATGCAGCTCTTTAGTTTTGTTTTATGGGAGCCTAGTAATTGCAGTAGAAATAAAGTGACCATAGAATTCAGTATTGCAGGACTGGTGGCTCCTGTAAAGGGACAAACCTTGTTGTTTGTCAACGTTGCAGACTTTGAAAGACTCACTTGTACTTCTCATGTATGTCTCAAAAAAAAACCCAAAAAACTTAAAAGAGCCCACAACACTTCTTCAATTGATTTGCCCTTTGTCATTGTCACAGATATGTTTTCCCTATTTTGACAGGTAGTTGTAATTCTATTAGCAGCCCATCGACTGCCTCATGAAATCGATCTGTGTTGGACTGGCTGGGTCTTCTTAAACTAGGTGATTTATTGCTTCTGCCTACTAAAAAAAATAAATAAATAAAAACAAGAAGAAGAAGAAAAAAAAGAAGAAGGTCTTTTGCCTCCGTGGTGAACAAAGTACCTAAACTCTGTCTGAAAATGAATAATTTTTAGTTTGGCTGCTGGCTGTCCCAGTGGCAGACGAGCTGTGACCTCTTGCCAGCAGCTTTGCTGAGATGCCTCCTGATGCTGGCATGTATAAATGATTGTCAATTTCCCTTATTAATTTACCTGACTGCTTCATGTATAAACTAGATCTCATTCACCCGAAATGTCCTCAGCATCAATCTATCATGTTTACCTAATTTTGTGATTTCTCACCGGGCTGCCCAACTGCCTGACACTGGAGAACCACTTGAAATCCGTTCAACGACTATTCACTGCTGCAGACAGAAAATTGGGGCATACAGGTGCATTTACCATTGTTGTCATTCTAGTTTAGGTGAGAGAAAGAGGTTAGCGTCATACTCGTCTTATGCAGTGGCATCCGACTTACAATTTACTAGGGTCTAAAATGAGGTCCTGGAACTTTAGATTATATCCTGATATCTGCCTTGATTGCACTAATTCTTTCCTCTGGATCAGAAAAATAAATTACTTTCCTGCTGGCCAAAAAGCAAATTTATGTTGTTTCAGGTTGTCATGTGGAGCTTTTCTATTACCTGAAAACATGAATTTTTGGCTGTGGATACAAAGAGATGAAGAATACTTTTATGTCCTTGATTATCTTAACCAAAAGTCAGTTTCTAGCTGCTTTTTCTAACAGGCTGTGTAATCAAAGAAGAGATTTAAAGAAGAAGAAATACTTTTTTTCCAAATTTAGTACCCCTGCTTTTTACATAATGATATAGTCATTCATTTTTTCATCAAGCATGTGCAATTTGTTAACGACTCCTGAATTA
Organism: Callaeas wilsoni; assembly: GCA_013398955.1. NCBI lineage: Eukaryota > Metazoa > Chordata > Aves > Passeriformes > Callaeidae > Callaeas > Callaeas wilsoni. The sequence continues at coordinate 413,177 of VWPU01010554.1, forward strand.
TTTTAATCATGTACTAGAAAGGGTTACAAAAGTAAAGAGATGCTGTATTGTAGGTGGTCATCAGGGAGAAAGCTGACCCACCCAAAATGTTGCAGTAGTGAGCTCTTTTTTTGTCCCAGTCTTTTTTCCTTTTGACTCAATTTAAGATCCATTACAGATCTATGAGAGCATCTTAATGCTGACTCAAAATGCCCAAAGAGTAAAAAAAAGTAACCCAGCAGCTGTGTGACTTTAAAAAGGGAGAAAGATGCCTAGAAGAAAGTACACAAGTATGCACTGAGGATAAAGGAAGAAAATTCGATAATATCCACTTGAAACAGAGCAAAATAATACTGCTGGAGGTGGCTATTAAAGTTGACACACTATACTTAGTAAGGAAAGAATATACCAAATAAAAGACTGAGACGGGTAGGGAAAGAGGAAGCTGTCTTGCAACACCTACATTAGAAAAGAGATCTAGGACATCTGGGCTTTATTTAGTCCTTTCAAATATTAAAGCCTAAAGAAAAACACAGACCATTGCTCCAGATAGCACCTTTTAGAAAGATACTGGCGGAAAGAATTTGAACAAACTAGCAGAAATTGCTCAGGTAAGATTCCAGTGAAACATCTCACAACACAGTGATTGTGGTACTTGTAGATAAAAGAAACATTACTAGTGAAAAAGCACAGCCTGAAAACCAGCAGTAGGCAAAAAAGGGGTGCATTCAGGGTAGGTTTCAGACAGGACCACATCATCCACCTTCATTCTACAAACACAAAGCTCCCTGCTGGCAAGACAGCCCCAAAGATCTCAAACTGGATGGTAAAGCAACTCTCTGAATAGAGATGACAATGGGATCTAGACCAGATGACCTCCCACTTGCCTGGTCTATTCACTCCCACCATAGTTCTTTTCTCTGTGGGTGTGGCCCAGGCTAGGATTTTGTCAAAAGACAGGAAGACATTTCCCACCAGGACTTGGGGCTGAGGTGAGGGTCCTCAAAAAGTCTTCAAACTCCTACTTATTTTAAAACTAAGCATTGACCTTCTTCCTTGAATTTTATCTTGCCAGATGTAACAGTAATTTTGCTACAGAACATGTTGGCTGCCAGAGAACAGCCAGTGAGATGTTCTGGATGAAGCTGAATCAGGTTACTCGTTATCACAGGAGAAGCTGTCCTTTTGAGAATCTGTGGAATCCAACATCACTTGCAGAAGAAACCTTTTGTAATACTGATAAATGTCAAACATACATGGGAGTCTCCACAGAAAACAAGGACTTGCCAGCCCTGGCAGTTGCCCAATATGGCACTTGACACAGACTTCAGCTGAGTATAAATATAGAATAGTGTATAAAGGACATTGGCCTCTCACAGCAAGGAGACTCTGAGTTGAATTTAGTTATTTAAAAAAACAGGTTCTAAGGGAGACTGTGTTGCACAAAAAATTCTTCTTCCTTCCTTCTCTTTTCCCAAAGGATGGAACCATAACGCAAACCTGTGTTTTTTCTTGTCTTGGAGGTGTATGTAAGGATGTTAGACTGGAGAAATGTAGTGAAGAAAACATGAACGTGAAGATACCAGCAGGACATGTCAGCCCAAAGGGTGGAAGGAAACTCTAAAGTATCAACTTTACAGAACTAAAAGAGGCAGCAGGTTCAAAATGAGTAAAAGGGTAGGCAACAGCAGCAGCAAACTCTACCGATTCTTGAGACACCCTTTCCACAAGAGGCAGTCATCACATATCCCTGAACAACAGGCTCCTCTTATAATGGTGACGTTTAAAGAGCAATTCTACCTAACTTGTGTATGTGACTTTCACCTGTATTTTCTGCATCAGAAGTGGTATTCATCTCATACTTAGGTCTACGTAGTAGACATGAGTACATCTGAGTTTATCAGAGGAGTTCAGAAAGCAACTTGTTTGGCCTCCATTTGGTCAGATGAATGAATTCCACTGATGATCTTGGTTAGATCAGCAGCGACCACAGCAGCAAACTTGACACCTACTCAGCTGTGGACATTCCTACCTAAAATCAGAAAAAATTAGTCAAGCAGTTCTCTGAAAGAAAGTGCCCAAGTTCACTGAGTAGTGGAGACGTCCTCTTAAGGGATTTTAGACTTAATTTAAAAGTCCTAGAGAAAAAAACTTGTTAGGACTGGTAAGGAAACAATGCAGAAAGTGATTAATGGGGAGCTATAATCACAGTGTGCGTGATATGTTTTGCAACACAGAACAAATCCTCAAGTTAGAACTGCAGTAAACCTCATCCAGCTTTTGAAGGCAATACAGTCTGTCTTCACTGAACTGAATCCTCAACATACAACAGCTAATTAAAGACTCCAAAATTCTCTAAATACTTTGACAAATATTAATATATAAGCCTGAGATCCTCACTTGGCTAGTTGGCTAAGTCCTGTCTCATTTACTTCAGTGATGCTGCAAATGACTGTGGTGATCTCATCATCTGAAACTCCTAATAAAAGCTACTCCAAGACATATGAAGAGGATCTTCCTATATAAAAACTGAAGAAATTACTTTTGATAAATGAGGAAAAATGGAATCACTCACTGTACATGCCTACTGTTGCAAGATATCTGGGAGGAATATTTCCCAAAACCTTTTTCATTAAAAGGAACAATAAAACAAATGATCTAATTCAGAGCTGACTCACAGCAGAGAAATATTATGAGGAATTTGACTCTGCCGGAGTCAAACTATTTACACCACTTAGACCAATCTGGCCTAAAATACTTAAAACATGGTTAGTTGGATGCTTACAGTCTGATGCCTCACATTATCATGTAAGATTTATATCCTGAGGAGTAATTTTTTCTATCCCTTTTCCTAATTCACAGTGCCACTGGCAGCAAATATCTACATACCAATTTTTCAAATTACACCTAAAGTCTAACTATGGTATCAGCTTTTATTATTTTCCTATCCACCTGATAGGTTTACCCAAAGGTTATAAACACAAGTCAGCAAGCAAAGGTACATAATTAAGATGCATGCAAAATACCCCATGCAGCAAGTAAATATTTTCTTTTTAATTATATTATTACCTGGGTTTATGTTACTAAATTGCTACACAATTTCATATATAATTGATTTTCCAAGAAAAGTATTACTGAAGTGATTCTGTAGTTCAAAACAGCATGAACCTAATAATATACAAACAATTTCTATCTCACAACTTATAGTGCTGCACGGTATTTGTATGCGGAAAAATAACATTCCTTCATATTAACAGTAATTTTGAATGTAACATAAAAACTCAATGACTTTTTTTTTTCTATATTTGTTAAGAAGAATACTAACAGTGCCTCCTGTGAGGATATATTTTGTAGATGCTTTTGCAGATTATGAAAATAGTTGTGAGGAAATATTTGGATAAAGGAAGACAAAGCTCCAGGTAGCAATAGGTTCCATACTGAGTTGATAAATGCAATTAGGGATCAGAGGAATGAACAATTACTTCAGGGGAGTTTTGATACCAGAATGCAATATCAAATGATTAGAAAACTGGAAAAATATCATTTTCCTATCGCAGACGCACCCAGCCGCCTCAGCACAAGTGAGAAAACCATTGTGCTACAGCAATAGATATTGCATGCCCTAAAGTGTTCACAGGCTCAGTAATCAAACATGAGCCCAAAGAAATACCTGCCAGATCCTAAGAAACTAAAAAGCTACATTACCCTAGCACAGTGCAAGGTGTACTGTGAAGAGTTAAAATGAAGAAGATTTGAGGCATATCCTCCTTGGCCCAGAGAGTTTGAGATGGGTGAAAACATTGCCCCCCCCCGCGCAGGAGAAGAGCAGGGAGGCAGATGACACCACTACAGTTCTGATGAAAGGCAGACGCACTTCACAGACACTTTTAATGAAGGAACTATGAATGTACCAACGTTAATATCTTGCCAAACCAATTATAGCAATATCGCAGGGTTTGTGTTACTAATTGCCAATATTGCTTGTCTAATTGATTCTCAGAGAGCAATATTGCCAGCAGCATTCCACCAGTGCTGTGAGATGCTGAGCACCTGGGCACTACCAACTGCCTGAATTCCTGCCACCTACAGAGGATGCTCAGCCTCCACCAGACCGTGAGGCATGGAATGGGTCCCTACAGTCCTTTACAGCTGAAGCTTTTGTTTTTGAAGAAAAATTAAACTGAACATGGTAACTTAGCCTCTGATTTGGTCTCTTACAACTTGAAGAAAAAAAAGAATGAGATAATAAAACCTGTGCTGATTAGCTAAGCAACACTAACTCAGTTTTTGTTTCCATTATATGGCTAATAGTCTCTTCTGAACAGGTTTGATTCTTGCAGCTGTTTGCATTAGAGTCAATTTGTAGTATGAGATTAGTATTATTTATTGAATGCTACAGCCTGCTACAAAGTTAAAACTATGAAAAGATTCTATGAATTTAATTACACTACTGTGAGACATCTATACAGTCTTGTATAGATGCTATAAATTAAGTTTAGCAAGTATGATTGGTGTGATGAATGGTTAAATGGAGGTACCAGATCCATGAAGTTTCTCAGTCATTTCAAAAACTTTGTGGACTGCTGTTTTGACCTGTGTTGACCAGATTTTTTGAACTTGCTTATTTTATGCAGGTATGCATTCAAAATCAAGTCAACTTTACCTGAATATGTAAGGCTGACCTGAGCCTGAATACGTTCTAACTTGGAGAAAGGTTAGTATTCAGCATCACTGAGCAATGTGACTGTGTGCTGGTGACCTTTTAATACATTTTACACTGCAGAATTTTTTTCATTACTAAAACTACTTAGTATTCCAAAAGGCAGAATAAATTTGATACCAACAAACATTAGCAACTTTTTCTATTCTGTCTAAACCCTTCTGCTCTAAGTGCTACAGACAGTTTCTCTCTTCTTGTTCCAATACGTAATTGACATCTCTGCCCAATGTCCTTCTCTACCTCTTGATTTTTCCCTGGCTGCTAATAGCATACACCATTTTATACAGCCTCAGTCTATTAACCAAGTGCCTGACCTTGTGGGATGCTGAACACCTGCTGGAATACACTCAGTGCCCGTAATTCTCATTGATTTCATTAGGATGAGAGAGAACTTGCTCTCTCCCAGGTCATTTAGGCTGACCTCACTCATAAAGACAGAGCTCATGGTGGACTCCTGCTGTTCCAGAAAGTCAGACCAACATCAGAGGTAGCTGCTTCCAGAGCATTCAACTTGGAACTGATGCCAAACAACATTAATTGTCAGGAAATAGAAATTAGATGCACAGCTCCTCTTCATTCCTTATGCAGTAGGTGGAGGGAAATGTTAAGAAGTGCCCCACTGGGTCTCACCAGTAATCCATTTACCCCAGTATCATGCTTCTGACTTGCACAAGAAGAGAGACACACTACTAAGGAAAACACATAAGCCAGGCTGTTTCTACTGCCTTTTCTTTACCTAGCCCCAGCACCGACAGCTGCTGTTGTAGGTGTGTCAGAAGGAATGTTCTGATACTGTCCTCTAGATTCAACAGTGCAGGGTTTGGTGAATAGCAGCAGTTCCGTCTTTATCTTATCTAGTACCCTGGTGACTTCAGAAACCTCAGTCTTACCCCCCAGTCTTTTCCTCTCAGCTGAAGTATCCCATATTTCTAACCTCTCCTCACCAGGCAGCTGCCCCTGACTATTAATTATTCTACTCACCCTTGTCTACATTGCCCCTAGCTCCCCTACGTCTTTCTTGAAACTGGGCCAGAAGTGCTTACAGTGGTCAAAAATGGGGCACATCAAAGGTATAAGAGCAAAACGGTGCACTCTGCTTATTCTGAGTGATGGAGGATCTGACCTGCAGAGCTTTGTGTTTATATGCTAATGACCTGCAGCAGCCATGTATATCCAAGCCAGTCACCTCAACCTCCTTTTAGGAAGTAGGTCCCTTCAGGCATGAGTTATATGATTTAAATTTTCATCTATTTTAAGACTAAATAAACAGTACCTTCTAGGTGTCTGCTCCTTCCTGCTGCCTGTAAAAGTCGGTTACACAGATGAGTCGGGTGTGGATGCCTGGGCTATGGCTGTGTACTGTTGACCATAAGAACCTCTTCTGGTGTGCCTCTGATTTCCACAGCCACTCCCTGCCTCCTTGCACTGTGAAATGGGAAGAATCAATCTAAGGGATGGAGTCCTGAAGCATCCTGTAGTGAATTAAAACTTTCTTTGACCCAGGCAGATGTTAGAGAAAAATGGGGGATGTTCATCTAGGCTACAGGTTTTCTGGGCAGGTGTGCCTTGGGCCAGGCTTGGTTAAAAGGGAGGGGTTTTGGAAAACAAAAAAACAAACAAACCCTTGCATTTGAAGCATTAAGTTTGCGGAATGATGTGAATGAGAATATAAACTAGTGATAAACGAATACTGAAATACGTTCTAATGAAGGCTGCAACTAAGATCAATGAAAGGGGAAAAGACAGGTAAATAACATTTTCTTTTGCTTTGCCCTTTTCTGGGGAGTTTTATTTTCGTTTCAGGAATATGACTAGTTTATAATAAAGTGTAGGAAGTGCCAAAGAGAAGAAAAGGCTGAGTGCTAACTGCTATACCACCTACTATTTTATGTTCCATTCACTATTGCAAGAGTGACTCTTCCTGCTTTAGTTTACATGCATAAATTTGGCACTACTCAAGAAAATAATTTTGAGGGTTCAGTTTAAAAAGAAAAAGAAGAAAGAGTTAGTATATGAAAAGATAAAGAACTACCGCTGCACTCCAGTCCAGCCTTGTTTAAGTATCCTTTAAGCTTGAACAGTGAATTAACCTCCAGCAAGACACATTTCATGTGTAATTTATTAGGCACCTTGCTTTGGTTTTAGTGAACTTTCCTGTAAGGGAGAACATTATAATCAGCTTTGGAACACAGAGTTAGTCACACGCTCCAACTATGGAGACACAAGTATCCCTTCATAATATTTACTTCCTGGCTTATTTATTTGCAATTCTCAAGGTAGTAAACTAATAAGTTCCCACAAGGCCACTGAAAGTTATAATATCCTTTCAATGGCATCACTAAATCATGTAATAATTAACTATAAAATTTTAAAAACCTAGAAATTGCAAAGACCAAACGTGAAAGCTAAGGACTACATATTAGAAATAACAACAGATGACCGCAGAATGAAAACAAATGAAAGCACAAGGAGTTTGTAGCTTATGACTTAAGACAGCTCTTGCAGAGAAGTAAAATCTTGTCTTTACTATGTAGTCATCATTTGTATCAAATTCTTTCCACAAATTATATCAAATTCTAAAAAAAAATTGAAAATTTATTTGTTGACATTTAAGATGCAGTTACTAGCAACTATTTGTTCTCATGTGATTTGTTAGCTATGAACCTGTAAAGCAGCATACATCCCATAATATGACAGCACATGTACTAATATTCAATCACAAATGCAGTGGTGACATCTAAGCTGCACAGTACTCCTCCTCATCAGGCCCAGACAAGCCTGTTGCATCCTTTCCAGCAGGTGTGAAATAAGGAATGAAGAATGGATAACAATATGGCTTATGCCAACTGCTTATGCTCTTTTCTCTTCCCATTTGTAATGGAATGAGTAAAACTGAAAGTTAACAGAAGCAGTAGAGCTGTCCACATGCTTTTCTGTTCCTTTGTTTTTTGGGGGATTTTCTGTCCTGGCTCTAGAGAGGGTTAGGTTGGAACATTATGTCACAAAGAAATGTACTGGCTCACTGAGCACCTATAACTAGAAGTTATCTCCTGTAAACATCAAGAATTTCCAAGACTTGTTCATCACAGCAGTATATTTCCAGTTGATGTCTGGGAACATATACTCTAGAGTGAATATATGCTATAAGGACAAGGGCTACTGATTCAGAATTTTTTCCTAATTGTGTATGGAATCATCAGTGCTTTCATTCTCGCTGGGCAGTCAGTAGTAGGCACCCACTGCAGCATTTCCTTTGTTTTCCTTCTCCATAATTCTCACACAGAGCCTCTTCACGACATCATCACTAACTGTAAGGACCGTGCAATCAAACCTCTTACATGTAGTGTAAGACTTGCTTGCCCTGCCTATGACTCCTGAACAACCTGCATCACTCCATCCCAGCATTCCAGTCACAGGACTCTTTCCACCAAGTCTCACTAACACCAGTGATATCATAGGTCAGGGAGCTGACAAATGCTTCCAGATCATCCTCCTTGTTCCTCAAATGCACTTGTGAAAATTCATGTCATGCCAGTATTACTGCTTTTTCCCATCTTTTTGACTGATGAATAAATATTTTAGGGAGTCTCCTCTTCAAATTGTAGTAAAGCTGATATGGACAGTATAATTATTGTGGAAGAACTGAGTGATTGCTTTCAATCGGTCCTTTGGTCTATAAACAATAAGAGCAGTGAGTGAAGCTGCTGAATCTGCTAATCATATGCTAAGTATTCACATTTTCTCTTCTCTTGTTTTCATGGGATTTTTTCCCCCAATTGTTACCTGAAATCAATAGGGTTTTTCCACTGACAATTGAAAATACTCCCTGAAATGCCCTGAGCTCCTATGCAGAAATTTCTTGCTATAGAGAAAGAAGAGAAATGCCAAGTTGAGTAAAGAAGCTCATTTTGTTCAGACAAGAAACAAAGTGCACTTTTTCTTCCCCTAAACAAAGCATTTTTAAGAGCAGGATAGAGGACGCTTAAATCAATAACCATTAAGAAGCACAAAGCTGCTAAAAGAATATATCTTTGGAGAAAGAAATTATCAGGCTCAGCACAGAAATTACTGGGTGAAATTCTATTTATGCAGGAGAGGTCAAAAATAGATGATCCTGATAGGCCTTTTAGACATTGCGGTCTGAAAAGCTATGAAACATGAGAACAAAATAAATATTGCTCGCCCTCGTCACAGCTTTTACAGAACGCTTCCCCAGTGACAAAAAAACTTCACTCATTCGCTTACTGCATTGAATTTATTGTTTTTCTACATATAGTTTATTAGATTAAGTTTTCCAAATTGTCAAAATCATGTTTTTGATGACTTAAATTCCCAGTCCTTCTCTTCTTTTCAAAGTGAAATATAGAAGAGAGTAAATACAACCGCCACACCAACTGACAGCATTGTCAAGAGCCTGAGACAAAGAGGATATAGGGGCAGGAAAGGTAAATAACACTACCAGCAGTAAAGGATGTTCAATAGGCATTAGAGTAACCATAAGAGCCTGGAAGCTTCCTCACAGGCAAAGGAGAGCCACAATCAACTGAGAGTATCCAAAGCATAAGAAGCAATAACCTGGTCCTACAGATGCCCATGGGAGTTTTGCTGTTCATTGAGGTGAGCTTTATACTATTAAATCCTGAATAACTACTTTAATTGCCACATGAAAAGTGTTAAAACATGGAACTAGATCCTGCCTAGGTCAATACTAAAAGATTTATATAGTCAAGAAAATATGCAGTCTCGAACATCTGGAAATCTCACTCTCTGTCCATTAATGACTGGATTTCCAAGGTCTTCGTAAAAATCCTATTTTTCTGCGAAAGATGGAGGGACCATTCCCTGCTATCCCTCCATGGTAAGGTACTACTTCCCTTTCTGCCTGATGCAGTTGCTCTAGAGCTGCTACAAGAAAATGGGCTATGACATCCTACAGTCTGGTCTTACAGCAAAAGAAGGTAAAAAATAAATGGCTTCTGTAGTGGCTGTAAACAGTTCATTCCTGCCCCTGTTCCCACCCTAGTGGGTTAACATGCACTTGCCTCTAGAGCTAAGCAAATACTTGCAGGCCTGCCTCAGGAAAGGCCATTTCACTTCCTATAGACAATTCCCAGAGGACGCACAAACACGCCATACTTCTACTGGAACAGTTCAGGACAGTTACGTTTTCCAGAAAACGCTCTCAGTGCTGTGCTGTGCTTCTGTGTAGCTGACCAAGCATCAGGAGACTTATATCAATGTACAGGCTTCTCTAAGTGCCTCTGCATCTTCAGGTTAAGAGCAGTATGACATAAGCCTCACATTTCTTCTTAAATTCCATAAAGGATATCTAAATACATGTAATCCCTCTGTAACATGATGACACAGAAGATATTGCCGTGCTCAGGGTCTAAGAATATATTGCTTCTCTTCACTGGTAATATGTCAAAATCTTTAGAATTAGAAATGCCCACTTTTTTTCTTTTTTTTTCTTTTTTTTCTTTTTTTTCTATTTTTTTTGTTTTTTTTCTTGCTTCTTATTTTAGGCAATGGCTTACTTGCAAAACAAAAAACCATGTATTGATCGTTTGGATAGGGAGAGTGCACCGTTCTGGGACATAGCATTTTCATGCCATAAATTGCATTCCAAAGCAAATGAAGATTGAGATTTCCTCTCAAGTAAGAGCACTGTGATGTGAATGAATTCATCACAGATGGGGGCTAGTTCAAGAACTTAAAGGAATAATTTTTAGTGTAAAATTGACTATTGGAATTTCATTAAGCTTAAAATTAACGCAATTTATTTCCAAATAGTATCAATCATAGTTACTGTAGTTCTGCTTCTGATTGCTCTGATACATTCATCACCCATTTGGAACCTAAATAGAGACTTAACATACTCACAATTGTTTGTTATCAGTTGACAAAGATATTACTGAAACAAACCAAAAATTAAGTTGCAGCTTGAAATTATAAAAATTATATAGTCAATATTTCAGCCATGGTTAAAAAATCTGATTATATAAAGGTATATTATTAGAGTGGAAGTAGAGGCATGGGGAGACAAACAGCATCTAATCCCTGTATGAAGTAACTTCAATAAACTTCACTGTAGTTATACCACTGCCAGGATTAGCCCACAAACTTTGAATTAAAGTATGAACCATGCTCTGACAACATTATTGTAATTTTTTCATTTTAATCCTTGATGAGAGAAAGAAATTGTACAGACTCCAGGAGCACAAAAATAATTGTTACATTTATGATTCTCCAATTATGGCTTATGGGGACTGCTTCTTAGCCATCTCTTTGGTCTTATGAAGGTTTTATAACAAGGCTTTTGAATAAAACAAGTGTTTTCAATAGCACCAGCAAAATAATGACATACTTTTGTAAAGGAGGAATTTTCATTTTGCTTTGATTCATGTTACAACTTATAGAGAATCAACCTTCTATTTGTTCAGATAGCATAATCCTCACTTATGCTCTTAGTTTAAGTGGATACAAAGAAAAAACCCTCTTAAGACTGGTCTTTTCTGTTTCCACTTCTCCCTATAGCATTGTTGGAAAGAAGACATACTTTAAAAGGAATGAAGTCTTAAACAGAGAAGAAATGCAAATCCTGTAGTACACTCTGCTCAGCCTGAAGTACTCTCACAGGGCTCCAGGCTAGAAAAATGTCTTCTTTGCATCTCAGTGTAGGCTGAGACAGTCAACCCTGAACACAGTCACGAGTTATCATATGTCAGCTGACCTCTTGGTCAGGTCAGCAGGAAGGGATTGCTAAGGGTTTCAACATCCATTTGCTTTACAGTTGATGTTGACTCCTTCAGAAAAGCAGAAAAATTAGTAGTTCACAAATTTTCCCAAAAAATATTGCTGATTCTCTGCCTGATCTAATAGACTATTCTGCATGAAGATTCTATACCCAAACACAGATAAAAATAGGAATCAAAATGTACAACTGGCCAAGATTACATAACTTATCCATAAATTACAAGGTTATTCATAAATCATAGATGATGTAGATGATATGATGAGTTAATCTGACTTTTCCCTACAGAACTTTAACAAGAGATTCCTATACCAAGTCTATAATGTCTCAGTGAGCTATAGCCTGTATCTGAGAAAAATATTCACTACTGAGTCAAAGAATCAGACAATTGAAAAGATCATATTCCAAGTTAAGTAGATTTGCGGATTAATCTCTCTCAATCCTAAAACCACATATCTTGTTTGTTAGTCTTATCTTCTGACTATTGGATCCCATTATGGCTTTCCACTGCATTAAAGACCTATCTCTACAAATATCTTCCAAACATAAGTGTAAATTGTAATCAATTCTCCTGTTAATATCCTCCTTGGAGAATCAAAATACATGCAGTTTCTTACATCTCTAAATTTACGGTATATTTACAGACTTGAAACTTTTTTTGTTAAATCTTGGTGAAAGATTTGTGACAAGGGCCCTACGATTTCCCTGGCTTTCAGTATCCTTCTTGAAGGTATTCTGGCCTGATTTGTCATCCCATAAATATCTCCCCAGCACTGAACAATGTGGAACACCAGTTTCCTGTTCATACTTGATATTTCTTTCTTTCACACCTAAACATTGTGTTTGCCCTCTGTCCTTAGCACTTCCCGGTGAGTTCCGCATTCAGTGTCTAAGCATACCATTGCCCTTTTTTCAGCCACACATATTTTAAGATATAACTCTTGATTATTTTTTTTTTACCACAATTGACCCAATTTTGCTAACACATGAGTTGTTCTGATGAAACTCTATTAAAGAGGCACAACTCAAAGGGCCAGGTCCCAAATAGCATCAATGTACAGAGCTGCCCTTGCCAACTCGTGGTGTGATGCCAGCTGACACAAATGCAAAATCTGGCCTTGCACATTCAACACAAGACATCCTTAAAGCCATTTCTCCCACAATCCTTCACATCCTTTTCTACCAGATAGGACAGAAGGAGGGCAAGGGTTCCACTGAGTTTCCCCCCAAACACATCTGGAATGCAGGTAGGTGACCTGCTTGTCACCATCTAGGAGACCTGACCTGCTGACATGGAGGCTCGGTTAATTGCTACAAAAGAAGAATACTGCAGATTTCTGTCCTTTAGTGGAGCAAAACTTATTGATTCTGCCTAGCACTTCAACCATCATGCAGAAAAAATACTAAGAAAAAAATAATCTAAACTTGTGTCATAGCTGTGCACCCCAATGAACAATGAGAGGTTTGGGGATTTTTATCCTCATAGTTACTTTAAGTTCTAACAAAAACACATTTTTGTAACATGCCTCTTTCTAACTTGATAAGTTTTTCAGCTCTAGAAATCCTTTCGGTTAATAAGGGTCATCAGCAGGGACTAAAGAGGGACAAAGAGGGATTTTAATGTGAAATCAGAGACAGCAATGAGAAGCGAGACACTTGAGAAGTCTGCCAATGTTCATGCCATAGAAAATAATAGACCTACATTTAAAAATTATAGCCCTATTAAAGCACGGAGATATTGCACTAAAGGTGTTAAAATAACCAATTAAACATGCAGTTTTACTCCTGCAAAAATACAGAGCATTTCTGTGGAAAAAAATACCACTGTCAAGAATTCACCATGACTGCTAGAAATCAAAATAAATAAATAGCTTTAATTGGAAAAAGAATATTTGAAACCACAGTGCACAGTTTTGTGGGCAAAGCAAATCTGTTAGCCAGTCTTTTAATAAGCCCACATTGTACTGGATTCAATTTAGCTTTTCTGTGAACATGGACATAACCTGTTAATAATTTAACACACCTCTGGTAAAGCAGGAATGCTGTAAATAAAAGGTAAACTAATAAAACAAAAACAGTGCCTTGTTTTTGCAACTAGATGGTAAATTAATGGAAAAGATTGCTATCACAGCACAAATTCTGAAAATGTAATACACACGGAAATCCTGAGATCAAAAATTCACAGTTCCAAGAGAGGTATTAGCTTTACCATGTAGCATAATGCAAATGACATGTTTATCTTCTGGAATGGTTTTTATGTAAAGTGTGTGCTCTCAGTCCAGCTCAGCAGCATTGCTGTGGGAATTTCACTTTATTAAATTCTTCACTGCATTTCACTGCAATTCTTTCTCTGCATTTACTTTTTTGTCTACACAGAAGCAGTGCATATATGATATATGTTCTGAACACATAACTGAGGAACATGAACGCAAGGTCAAACCACAGCTTTCATACACTCTGCTGTAAGTATTGCATGTTAGTGCGACAAAATTCAATGTATTTATTTAAATGAAAAATGAGCAATAGCTCATAATTGCATCGGGGTGGAAAAGCACTTTGCATTAGTTAAGCTACCTTGGTATGTTACAGGTTTCACTTGCTGATTATTCCAAGCTTTGCCCTGAGCGAAGGTGACAGGGGCTATGGAGCACCAGCTCACGGAGGCATGAACAGCCAGCTGCCAGGGTCACCTCTGCTCTCCTAAATTTCTGTCTGAGCGGGCTCCTCGGGCCAACCCAGGCCAGAACACCGGCAACCTGCGCTGCCTACATTTGCTGCTTTAGCAAGAGCAGCACAGCCCTGTTGGGCCGATGCCAGCTGGTGAGGGACACACGGTGTGTCTGCTGAGGCTGACGGAGCTGCGGGCAGCTCCTCACACCCTCCCTTCCCTAGGCTCTTGGGGGCTCTCCGTGGAGGCAGCAGGACACCAAATCTGCTCCCTCCTGGCCCCTCAGGGCACCAAGCCCCACCTGAGCCAGGCCAACACAAACTGGCCCCTTTCCTGGAGATGGGACAGCCCTCCTGGGCTCCGTTGGTTCTCAGCATTCAGTGCCCAGACAGCCCAGACTTCACCTGAAGTTCTCCCCACATTATTTCCTTTGCCCTTCAATCCCACTCTTCTCTGTCCAGAAGCAGCTTACAGCTGCCAGCACATTTCTGGCTGCATTTGTCACACTCCCGCAGCACTGTGGGTGTGCAGACAGACCCCTTTTGAACGACCCCGGAGGCCAGTGCTGCTCCAGCTCAAAGGAAAGGCAGTCTGAGGAGCACAGGCATCCTCTATGGGATAATTCCCCTATTTGTCAAGCTCTCGTTACCCTCCTTCCATAAATCTTTCCAGTTTCCTTTCCACACACAGTGGAAACTTAAACTGGGCCTGCCTCCACTGTTAAACTTCCACTGAAGGCAAAAGTTTGAGTTTATTATATTCTGCCACTTGAGAAAAGCAAGGATTTGAATACTAAACAGAGCTCCATAATCCATAGCCATGTAATTGTATGTTACGCCAGTAACTTCTGTTAACAACGGAATTCAGGCAGAGGCACCAAGCTGACATGGAGACGGGCTGCTGCTGGGAAAATCGGGGGGGAAAAGGATGTTTAGGAGAAAAGGGGGAGGAAGGAGAGAGGAGTGTCACTGAGAAATATGTGAGTCCTGGAAAAGCAGTAATGGAGAGCTGCTGGGAAAGTAAGAGGCGAAGACAGATTGGTCAAGGAGGCTTTGTGGCAGTACTGTGATGGGAATCCTGGAAGCGCCTGCTGGAGTAGGTGGCTGATGGCACCCAGAGAGACCTCAGCAGGAAAACACGAAGACTGGAACGCTGTTTTGGTAGTGTGCTCCTCTGAAAGTCTCACCTACACTCAGAGGGAGTCTGTGAAGTTGAAAAAAATCACTCAAGTGTATCACATCTTTTTAGTGTGATACACGTGTCTAGAAAATGCGGAAGAGTTTTAGACAACTGGTAGTGCAGGAGCACATGGTAGGAGAATGGCAGATGAAGTCTTCTGTGAGGAACTCGAGCAGAGGCAGAAATAAGCTTGAGATCTGCTGCCTTGTGACTTGTCCAGCATAGAGTACCCATGCAGGGCTGTGATGTGTTCATTTGCACCAGGATGCAGGTGCTGTGGGAATATGTGAAGACTTAGCAGAAAAGGCAGGATTTGCTTGCACAGTTGTGAGCCTTGCCAGGCATGTGGGCCGAGCTTTGCTACAGGGTTGCGGATTCTGCGTTTCCGGTATGGTGATAAGCTCACACAAGCAGCAGTGAAGGCACTGGAATATGTCTGCTTTTCTTATTTCCTTTATACTATGTGTCCCTTCTCATTAGACATGAGAGGATCACATTTCCAGTTTAGGATGCATGAGTGAGAACAAGGACAGAAAGATAAGAGAATTGTGCAAAGCCTCATCCCTCTGCTTTTTATTACCCTTGTCATCTATCAAGAGTCTGACTGCTTCTCTTGCTTTTGCTTTTTTTTTTTTTTCCTCCAGCATATTTGTAAATGTTATTTACTTATTGTCACTAGCTCCTTCGGGCTGTCTACTTTAATTTTATATCACAAATTGTGACCGGCAGCATTTTGTTGCTGCTGCTTTCTTTATTAATTTGTATCTTACTGCTCCAGCAACAATAAACAGTCTTCAGCCCTCCCATAATTTGTGCTCCATTTTGGACCAAAATCTCACAGGAATATTGATAGAATTCCAAGCCTAGCAGGGCTGGGAAGATACTATGGGCATTGCTATGGCATATCCACACTTTTGATTCAAATCCTGGGCCCTTTTACACAGAGGAAAAGATTATTCAACAGTATCATTATCAGCACTATCACATTTCTCTTCACATCACCAAGCATCATCATCACCATATTCCTAAAAATTTTGCTAGCATTTACAGCTTCCATGGTTCAAGTATGTTACATAGACCTAAAAATAATGCTTTATCCTTTAAGCACTTTGGACAGAAAATTTTTTCTGAGTCTTAAGCAGTTCAGAAAATCTTCCTTGAGCCAATTTACCATGCAGTTTATGCCATCAGAATTATTATTCTACTCATGTGACTGGCCTTGCCAAGTTTCTCTAGAGTCAACATGTCCATGTTTATGTACCACTGAATTGACTATCTTTTATCTGTGAATACAGTAATGGGATTAGAAGCTTGACTCTTTCTCTATTTAATACTCTGTTTCTGACAGTTCTTAGTCCTAATTCTCTTAATTTGGACCTCCACATTATCTACAACCAGCCTGTAAACCTGAATGTAATGGTCCGATTATTAAAAATTATTGAAATCATCTTCTCTTTCCACACCTGATCTTCTTTAAATACCCATGTCTCGCTACAAATAAAATTTGTAAGAGCAATTCTTAGTCCTGTCTTTGTACAGTAGTGCTTAAAAAAAGCAATAAAAAAACATAGCTTTTGTCATGAAAAACTTGTTTGTGTGTGCATAGTAGGTATTTAACTATATTATGGGATGTTTATTCCTGTCTCTTACTAGTAACAATGAAGAAGATATATTCTATGAAGGGAAGTTCTCCAGACACATTTGGCTACAGGGATCCCCAGAAGGCACATAGTATTGCAGCAGCTCGGGATTTCTATTCTTTTTCACTAGCATGAACTAAAACTACAGCCTCTACAGTACAATATATTACATTAAAACATAAAGCAGATACAGCTGAGAGGAATGAGAGGAAGGAACAAAGGCCAGAAATCTGTGACATTAACCTAAAAGAATTAACTTATTTTCAAATGTGTTTAATTCCTATAGGCTTGAGTTACCATGTTTTAAAGGACCGCTCTTTTTCTTAAAGGTATTAGTCAGGGTACAGGAGCTGCGAGATAAAAATAAGATTGGATAAATGTGCCTGTGACTCAGATCAACACCCGTTAAGCAAAAATCTGCCTGTCATTATGCCTGCTTTGTATGCCATCACTGTTGATCCCTGAGTGCAAGGATTCATGGCATTATCACAGCTTCCTTCTCTAGACCTAAATGCTGGCTTCACCACCATTTGTTTTTTTTATTATTATATAGTAGGAAAATTGAACAACTCACACTGCCCACACACACTGGCTGATGCATTTGTACTCAGCAGTCAAAGCCAAAGGTTGTCTAAATGATACACAGAGTGACGCTTTGAAAATTCACAATAAAATGAGATCCCCCTCTCATTTCTAAATTACTGTTCTTCCTACTTGCAAATGCATATGAGGCATCCACGCCAGGAAACAAGCTTTTTTGCTATGCCGGGGCTGACCGTTCAAATGAGGAATTTTTTTTCCCATCACATCATCAATTTGAAGAGAAAAAAACCCTCTCTGCAGGATTTGTTGCACTAGAAATATATAGTGAAAACATCATAAAAAGGCTATTAATGACTATTAATTCTTAGGGGTTTTAAAGTAATTTCTGTGAAACACTATTACATTTTTATTGAACTTGTTCAGGTTTTCTAATAGATTTTAAGGCTAGAAGGGACTACTGAATCCTTTAATCTGACCTCCTATATTAGTCATAAAATAGCATCCAGTTAGCCCTGTCTTGAGCCCATTGCATTTGTCTGAGTCACACACACCTTTCAGTTTCAGCTCATTCATTCTGAGGGATCCCTGGGTAGAACTGCCTTTTCAAATATGGATGGAAGTCACATTTGAATTGGAAAGAAAGGAATCCTGTTGCTGCTTTTTTCTAGGCAAAAAAAAAAGGATAGAAATTATGAGAAATACAATTCTTGTAAAGCATTTGAAAACATGGAAATATTGATTACCAGGATTTCTCTTAGCAAGTAAAACTATAAATTGTTATCTGTTGTCCCCGAAGCTTTAACAGTCTGTATCATGGCCTGAACTATTATAGTGATCTAATTACGTCACAATTTTTGAAACTAACACGTCATAAGACCTCTTGTATTTTTGAGGTGTCTCCTTTGGTATGAAACAGAAGTGCCTAGTTTTCTTCATTAATTAATGAAGAAAGATGATTAGCTCTGTTACAGACGGCTGTTCGGGCAGATGGGTATTATTCACAATGACTTGGTATTTAGCTGTCAAAAGGAACAAAAATTAGAAGACCATTACATAGCATTTCTCTGCTTCGCATAAAGCTCAGGGGATCATCAATACAGTGAG
The DNA here is from genome assembly GCA_013398955.1 of Callaeas wilsoni. Classification (NCBI taxonomy): domain Eukaryota; kingdom Metazoa; phylum Chordata; class Aves; order Passeriformes; family Callaeidae; genus Callaeas; species Callaeas wilsoni. Next base: position 431,764 of record VWPU01010554.1, read on the forward strand.
TATGAGAACCTGGGATAAACTGCAAATTTAAGCTATTAAAAGGTCTGACAGATATTGCTGTCCTGCCTAGAAGAAAAAGTCATCATGAGCAACAGGCTAAAGCGTTGCTTATTCAGGGTTAGAAGCACCTAACAAGTACCAATGAGAAAAATGCTTATCCTTCAACTGAATTCTTAAAAGACAGGGCTCTGCAGGAAATAATTCTCTCTTGAGACTTTGTTAGCATCTATGTGCAGCCGTGAAATGGTTGGACCAGACAATATGGGCAATAATCCAGCAGTGACACACAGCACAGTGCAGCCTTCATTATCCACCACTTTTGCTCAAATCACGGCTGCACCTTCATGGTGGCTGAGCCCACTGACAGCAACCCCAAACTGCTGATGGGTCACACACCATCGTAAGGTGGAAAAGATGCCACAAGTGGCCATACCTCCGCTGTTGTTAATGAAAATGCTGGGGAATAGAGGAAGGCAACTATACTGGCCTCTCGCCCTGACAAGCCGGAAATAGCTTGTATTTGAAAAGAGACTGGACAGCCTGGAATCTGTGAGACACAGAGGATTATGTTGGAGGCTCTGCAGCAGACTTCAAAAAGTTGTAGTTACTATGTAATAGTAACTGCATGCCCACAGTATTTAGTTTAGGTTTGGATTTCTCACTCACACCAAGCTCCCAAGGAGCCATATACATCGATAATGCTTTCTTTTATCTCTGATTGATCAAAAAACTCCATCCTAAGCAAGTCCAGCTTAGTTATAGATGGCATCATCAACTCCCATGTGGATTGTACCAGTGTATTTTATTTGAACATGAAGTAATCAGACCTTCAGAGATACCTACTAGCTGATTACAGTGAACAAATTACATTACTTTCTCCACTGACTCCACAAAATATTGAATTAAGCTCAAGATTGCAGTGTTTATATTCAAAGTACTCCCGGGACCTCACAAAGTTCTGTCACAATGAAGCCTTATGGTGTAAGAAGAAAAGTTATTTGCCTGAAAAAGAACTGCCTTGTGGTCTAATTTGCAGCTCCTGAATCCCACCAAGCATCTCACCACTTCCTCCAAAGTGTATTTTATACTTACCTAAAAAAACAAAGATTCTACAAAAAACAAAGCTCATGAACATTCACCCCTTTTCCCCAGGGGTGAACTGGGAGGACAAATGTTATTTGTGGCAGTAAATACTCCAGGATTTTGACAGTAAAACTGCTGCCACAGTGAACACATTCTAGATGTTGCCATCTCTGACAAAAATTGTCATCTTCAAATGGATTAATAATCATAGAAATTACAGTAATTCTTCCTCCTTTGTTACTTTAAATTCATCTACTCTTTTCCTGACTTTTATTGCAGTTAGAGCTCTGGAATGGACAAGAGAAAGTATATGCAAATAAGCTCTTCTATTCATAATGAAATTAAATGGCAATATATACTGTGAATAACTTGCAGACACATGAAGGACAGATTTTCCCCAGTTTACTTCTGCTTAGGAAAGACTCACTTGTCCCCTTTCTCCACCAGACCACTCCTGAGGTTTATTACTAACTAAAAGATTATATCTGTAATAATATTATTTTCCTACAAGGTAGTGCCCACCAGGAATAACAGATTAAATCGTGTTCGAGCTTAGACAACTGTTAGCACACACCACAAGAATTCATTCCTGCCAGTTTTAATGATTCTGCCTGAGTGTTTACAGAGCCTGTTTCACAAAAGTGCTAGCTTGTTTGCAAGCCTTTCGCACATAAGAAACTGGGGAAGGGGGGAAAGACAGAGAAAGAGAAAAAAACAATTTTCTGCACAGAGAACAAAGATGCAAAAATTTCACTGTCTATAAGTGAAATATTGGTACTAGTTGTGCACAGGGATTTGGGGAATTTGCAAGGATCATCTCCCTCAAAACAGGTTCTATGCTTTCCTCTTGTTTTTCAACCACCTTTAGGAGAGTGTTAGCTCCAATGGCTGGATTTCAAATTGTTCAGTGATGAGGGGCAACGCAGAGTGACTCTCTGGTGGGGAGGACAGTAAGAGGGGGACCTGGCAGCCGTCAGAGCACAACAGCCATTAACAGCACTTCCCAAAGAGCCAAGGCAGGGCAACAGCAAGCACTGTTCCTGAAACCAAATTCATCAATGTCAGTGTTGTTCTTGCTAGCTCAGATGCACAGCTTTCAGCTGGCATATTTATTATTAATTTTTATTAAATTTATTTATTCAAGTGTGCTTTGCATAGATAGACACATTGTCAGTCACCAAGGACTTAATATCTAAATTAGTTAGGACAAACAAACACAAGATGAAACAACGCTGTAGCAAAGAGCATGTGAGGGGGTTACTAATGAAGTGAGAAAGAAAGAAGAAATTGTTTGAAGTGGTGAGTTAAGTGAGTCTTTAAAGAAGAACGCACAGATTTTAAAAGCAATGATTGCGATCATTAAAATAATCTAGGACAACCATTTTATATGATGCCAAACACAGGCTGTAATGCCAAAATGGACATTCACTGAAATATTTCAACCTAGGTATTGAACCTACCTCACAGGTGCAATTCAATTCCATGTCTATTCACCTCCTTCTGGGATTATTTCCCTTCCTGAAGAATAGAAAAAAAAAAGTACTCAGAAGATGAGAATGAAGAGGTTTCCCTGATATTGGAAAAAGGATCCAAATTCTAAAGAGCAGGAAGAAGAAAAGAGAAGACAAGGGAATAAATGGAGCAAGTGGATTTAGAGGGAAGCAGAGTATGCCTGCTCAGGTGAGAAATACACAGGGTGATTATAGGGTAATTAGCCTTACAGGGTTTTAGTGAGCTAACTATTAAAAGGGCTGGAGGTAGAAAGATAGTGCAGAATTAATATTATATGTTTAGAGCAGCTGAGAAGGATAGTAACTGTATCTGCAAAGCACCGCTAGATAAAACAACGAGGAATGAATAGGGCATGAAGGCCAAATGAGATCTAAAATGTCTTTGGCTCCTTAATAAAAAGAGGCTTTTATCTAAGCTCTTTTCCATTTCCAGATAGAACCGACCAGCAATTTCTATCATTTATTAGATAAACCAGAACCCATTCTTCAGTGGGCAACTAGATATATGTTTGAATTCTTCTAAAAAATTATAAAAGCAGAAGAGGAAAGTACAAGGACTCCCAAGCTTTGAAGGTCACCTACTTCACCCTGGAGCATCATGTAGACTTGGGTAAAGCAACTGACAAAGAAATTGCAGGAGAATAAGACACTTTCCAAAGGTCATTTTATTGGATCTATTCCCTCTTAAGCACATTATTAAAAGATATCTTTTCATCTTGATCCTGCTGTCCCCTTTGGTGATCATCTCCAATTGGCAACTCTTCAATTTCTTTCCATAATATGAAAGCTGTGCTTTAGTAGAGGTTCTCTAAAGCCCAAAATGGCTCATAAAACACTGGGGTTTCTGGTTGCTTTACATGAGAATCTGCAGATGTTTCAGAGTGCATGTGAGCTGAGTCTGGCCTGTGCAGGTGTGAGTCCAGCTTAATAGTTTTCTTAGGCTTCAGAAAAGGACCATTTAGGAATAGAAACCAAAACTGGAAGCCAGAGGACAAATATTTTCAACATCTGCTATTCTTTGTGTGATATTCCTCTGATTTCAGAAGTAGGATTCTTAAAATTGCTTTGTATGGCTTCGATTCAATCTCCAAAGTGCATTTCTGTAACAAAGAAATACTGTTACTGGGATCTAGTGTCATGGGAAACAAGATTCTCAGATTATAGGGCATAAGCACATCTCCCTTTCCTTTTTGTAGCTATGTAGCTCACTTTTCCCCCTGCAAAGATGACTTGTGGCACTGACAGCAAATTCTGACATCGAAAAATGATGTCGGAGAAGCATTTAATCTCTTTTCACCTGTTCTTTATGAACTCCAAGTCCTGGAAACAAGAACCATACCCATGTTATTAAATATCCCTACCAGCAATCCTATCTATGTACTACTGGCGAACCACTTCAGTGTGATTCCTTCGAGCATATTTCTCCCATCCTGCAGTCTCAAGAGCCTGGCTAAGACACATACTTATTCTTGTTAGATCTCATTCAAGCACATTTGAGACACTGCTCCCAGGTCCAGAACACTTTTCCCAGGGCACTGGATATATTTTTCTCTCATGAAGAATTTAATATTATTATCTCCATCAAGAAAAAAGTGGAAATTTTTAAAAAGCCCACAGAAAGTGTTATTTTAAGCATGCACATTTGCAGGAAAGTCCCAGAATTCATGGAACTTCTTTGTGATAAGGGGAAATAGTAGGAAGAAAGAAGCCTTTATCAACAATAATAGATGGAGATCGTTCAAAAGCCGAGGCAAAAGCAGAAAGTGCTGATAGGTCATTTTCCAAGTAGGGTGTACAGACATTTAATAGACCATAACTTTATGCTTTGAGAAGATATCATCATAGAGAAATTCTTTGCTTGGGATCTGATGCCTGAAGAAAGGGTGCCCATTTGTAAATGTACAGAACGTCTGAGAAGAAGTGCCTTGTGTACCTCTTCCTATCCTGCTGTCATGTTACCTCTGGCACAATAATATGACCTTAATACTGGTAACAAACTCCACAGATCAGCTTTGCAAGCACTACTTGCCAGGAGACCAATGTCCTTTCAGTCCTTTTAGCCCCTATCTGGTGTTTCCATGCCTCCCACTCATCTCAGTGTTGGAAAGTCACATATTCCAAAAGGAGGAGTATCTCCTGTCCTGTTTTCACCCTAGCAGGACCAATTCTATCCTTTGAACTAGAGGCCATGAAGGGCAAGCTGTGCACATTGACAAGTCCTGCTTGTGGATTCAAGGCATTCACTCTGCCTCCATACAGGTTGTATGGTGCCACATGGTTGCATCCCCTTAACTTTGGACTCGCTTGGGGTCTCTCACTCTCCTGATGCTCGTTCCTGTCCCTGGCCCGCCATGGAGCACAAGAACTTGGAGTGGGATGCTGTTTGAAAGGAAGGTTTGAAAGGTAAAAGCCACACTCAGCTCTCCAATGTATTTCTTCCATTCATGAAGAATACATAGAAAACCCGGAGAAAACTAAGTAACTTATTCTTAGAAAGCTCTTAGATATCACTAAATAAGGCATAGACCACTGAACATTTTTTTCAGTAATAGTTAAATGTGAGCCTCCATATGTATTATTTCTTAGTATTATTTTGTATAACTGGAGCCCATTCTGATGTTCCCTCCTGCTTTTAAGTATAGACTGTGCCTGACACTTGATAACTTGTACAACCAGCATCTGTAGGGTAACTGCTTTATCAAGCTGCCTATGGTATATACATGTACAGGGGGTGAATAGAAACAGCCACACAGAGAAACGCAATGGATGAAAAGGCTGGGCCATAAAAACAGCAGTTTGTGTTTCTAAAATTGAGCAAAAACCTACCTGAGTCCATCCTTAGCTTTGAGCATAAGGATGACTCACCGGATCCCAGTGGCTACATTGATACTGATGAATGAAATGGACCAAGGCCTGTCCTCTGGTCTTGAGACCAATAATCCCTGCACAGCACATCAACACAGCTGAACTCTCATCCATGTCAAGCACAGGCTACAGCCAAACCCTGATAAACTCTGTCTGGGGAGTCCTTAGCTGTGCCAAGGATTATGCTGACCATTTAGCAGCATGCAGACCCCCAGACCAGGGCCAGGGCTCAGGTCTCCCCTAGCCTCATTCCACTTTCTAATACAAGCTATAAACTACAGCAGTATAGAAGTATCAACATGACCACAGAAATTATGCAAGTTTTCAAATGCAAAGGTGGGGTGCAAAGACATAGAGCTGTTCATAATAGATCCTACAGACCTCTGCAAGCAGCTGGAAGAACCCCATGTACTGCCAGAGAGATTGATTAAAATGATTAATTATGTTTTGCTCCTGTACTTGACAGTGGTTAGGTCTGTTTTCAAGGGGGGAAAAAAACTGCATCCTCCTAAATACTTAATGTTTTTAATTTATTTTTACATCTGTAATTAATTGTAGGTACCTCTTTACTTCCATGTAATTAAAGGGGAAAAAAAGAGATTAATTTCTGAACAGACTTACAAGAGCTATTGTTTTAGTTAGAAAACAGAGATGTCTGAAACAGAGTATTTTTTTTAAATGCAATAAAAGGTGACAAAGTCCAAACAACAATAATGGAAATTTTCTGACAATCACAACTTGCAATAAAATTTATTTTTAATGAGGAAAAAAAAGTTGGAAATAAGCATATTAAAAAAGAGTCTTAAGAACATTGTGCTACAACATTTGATTTTAATACTGAAACTTTCTTCTTTGCAAACAAAAATCTGTCTTTAAAACATGTGCAGAAGGAGGTACAGATATAAATCAACTACAGCCAAAATAAGAGCTGTATAGTCAGTACCACAGTACCACCTTGTGGGGAAATAAAAATGGCTTCAGCATTGACTTCTTTCACTGCACAGTTTCAGGAAATACCCATCATATAAACATAAAATTATAACTAAGACAAATGAAACAGACCCAGACATCAGCAATGTATGTGATGCATGACTTCTTCCAGTGTCAAATTATTCTTTTTGAAGAATCCCTGTTCCAGATAAAATCTTTCAGAAGTCTACCGTTAAAACTTCCTGGAAAAAATATGTCTCCTTTTACATTTGCTTGCATTCTTTACTTGATTTCCATTTGCTTCAAATTTATTTCTCTAGTTACACTGAATCAAGAGAACAATTGCATCAGGCATGTCAAATTCCACCCACACAAAATGTTTCATAAAGTTAAAGGCTATGACACAAATAAACTAATGCCAGGATCTTTGAGATTACTTTTTTTATTGCTTTTCTGCAACTGATGTAGATATTAGAGACAGTAAAATTCCTGACTACATCTGAAGAAATAAGGTTATCAAATCCTCAGATCCCCAAAGGGAATTATCATCTGCTTGTCTCCATTTCTTTCACATAGTGAAAGAAATTTGTATGATTAAGTAATTGCTGGTTGTCAGAAGAAATAGTTGCCCAGTCATCATAGTTTAAGAGCTGTATTAAATGCAATTTTCACCCTTTCAAATATAACTTCTTATAGGCATCTCTGAATTTAATGTCCATAATAAAGCAGAGCAACTAGTTCTTTCTTTCCCAAGTTGTTTGAGTGTTGACCAATGGGGCACGGGGGAGATGGGGAGGGGAGTATTCTTCCGAGGATTTTTTTGGGCTATTTTATATTTTCTTCCAATATAAAAATGAAGTTTAAACTTGCTTGTCTTCTTGCTGTGGAGAACCTGCCATTTATGGGAACAGTGCAGGAACAAACTCCCAAGAAATTAAACAAAATTGTATTCAAGTTTCCTCTTCACACACAGTTAGGTTGTGACATTTAGACATCTAGAGTTTGAGGACTCATCCACCTACAGCTATTCTACTAAGACTGATACCGGCTTTAGCTGGGCTGGGGTCAGATCCCAACAGTAGGATTCCCCTCACCTTACTTGAAGTAAGAAACTGGGTGAGCAATCTGGTTGCCCCATACATACCTATCTAACATCATCTCAGATTCCCTGGAATATGCTTCCTGGACCTTCAGCTCACGATCTGTATCACGTTTACCAGCCCCATGCAGAGTTCACAGAATCCCTGGGGGTCTCCAAAGTCACTAAATGCCTATTAGTGGGAAGCTGAACCAAGCCCTAGGAGTCTAACTGAAGTTTGTCACATGGGCTTGCAGTAGAGAAAGAGATATCTTCAAAGAGTAATTCATCATGTCCTAACATATTGGGAAGAAATACCCTCTGAAGATGCCTGTATCTCCTTAATGATCAAAGAAAGCACTTTGAAACGATCTAACTTTCAGGGAATCACATTTTGATGAGATTAAATTGAAAGTTAATGTATAACAGATTATAGACTTTCTCCCTATTTTTGCATGCTGACAATAGCATTGTTTGCTGTTGTTTGGGTTGCACATTGTACATATGATTTGTATAACGTGATCTAAGTATAATGCATACATTATTCCAGGATACCAGCTCAGATCCCATCAGTGGTGGCAGTACCAGCAACTGAGGTCTGATTGCTGGGGACGGTTCATATGCATGAACATTGCCTCTGTACCCAGCTGCTCTTTTAGGATCACATGCTCTCTTCCCAATGAAGGCAGCACCCCTTTTCTCCAACCATGCATTTAATTTGCCAGAAAGACAGAAAAAAATTATGCCTCCCTCTCAGCATATTCTCCACCTCCACAAACCAACACCCTCAAGTCATGGCATCACGCAAATTCCCCAAGTTCAATCTCCACACGCCCAGTCTTCATCACAGTGGATCTGGCACACACCCCAGAAGTAGATGTCTTTCTAGAAGATGCCACCCCCAGGCACACTGACCTTGGAGGGCCTGCCGTGCCACTAGCCATGTATGCCCCACAGTCTGGGATACTCACAGACATTCTCAGATGAAAAATATGCAAATCCTAAAGTTACCATTTCAGGCTAACTTTGAAGCTATGCTTTGAGTTTTCCACCACAAAAATATGAGATCTATGTATTTTTTATTTTTTTTTTACAAAAGTTCATTTTCCTTCCTCTTCATGAGTAAGGACCAAAGGACATAGATTGAGATTCCTAAGAGGGCACATGCCTCCACGTCTCATCAAGGTAAATGAATTAGACAATGCAATGCTGAGATTATGCCAAAAGTTAGACCTTAGAAAGTTAACTGGCTCATCACATCTATTACATTGATCTGTTGAAGCAACAGCCACAGTAATGGCCTGAAGAAGGCTGCCTTTATGAAACAGGACTAGAAGCTTCTAGAGCAAACAAAAAAAATTTCGGTGATTTATCACTTCCATATTTACTGTGACTTTTGCTCCTATATGATCTCATTTAATTGGGAGCATCATGTATAAAACAGAAGACAGTGTCTGTATTTCATTACCAAACAAGTGATACGATGATATAAATTCTTTACTTCCTTCTCCTATAATTTTACTGGCTTTATTCTTCCGCTGATAGAAATGTGTTGTCTTGATTACAGATGGTTTTGACTAATCATTTTTTTAAGATACCTTCTAGAAAGAAATACCATCCTAATGATGCATGGCAAAGCATATTGACAAGTACCTCTTTAAAAGAGTCAGATCTTTGTGATTTTTATTTTGAGATTATATGAGATTATCTAGCACCCTGTCCAGTCCTGTCTTGAAAATGTTCAGTTAAGGGAACTTTACCATGAACCTGGATATGTTGTTCCAGTCAATGATTATTCTCACTGTAAAAAAATTCTCTCTTCTATCAAGATGAAAATTCTCTCTTGTATCTCTCTTATATCTCCTGGCACAACTAGTACCCATTGCACCTTTTCTTCCCTATGAAGAGAGAGACTCCATCCTCTCTGCAGAAGCCCTTTAAGTACTAAAATACTTGTGATGAGATTCTCTCTTGAGCCTTCTCTTCTCAGGGAGAAAAGGACTAACTGCTTCAGACTTTCCTCACAGGCAAGTTCTCCATTTGACCAAGAGCTCTATATGTTCCTTGTTTCTGTCAGTTCTAGCTGGTATGAAACCAGAAAGTAAGCACACAGAGCATCTATTCCTGTTTGTCATTTAAATAGCAGAACAGACCTTCTAGAAGAAAAACTTTGAAGGTAAGTTCCTCATACACAGGAGCCTTAGTGTATGTGCTCTCAGACTAAACTAGTCTTTATCCTCATTATGTGATGCAGGTCATGAACAGTTTGCCCTCTTATTTCCAATCCGCTGCTCCCATGCTTTGTGATACTCCACCCACTTAAATGTCTTGTATAAAACATACAAGGCTGTCAACTCCCTTCCCCAATATTGTTTAAAAATCATACCTGCAACAATTCCCTTCACTTGCTCTGATTCATGAGTTAGAAGCTTTAAAATATGACAGATAATTGTATTACTTCTCCAAGAAATAAAATACCAAAAATTTCTCCTACCTCCAATTTCACTTACTTCTTTAGAACACAGCCTTACTCACACAATTCATGCAATTTTTACTTAATCTTATGGCCATACAGCTCATTTCAATCTATACTCAGGTAAAGAAATACCACGATAAGAATTTGTTACATTATTTAAACTTTTAATAGCATATTTTTGTTCAACATATGATTAGAAGACACCTCCTTAGGAAATTAATAAAATACTCTGCTTTCACAGATAGTTATGACAAATAAATTATTTCACTTATCAGGACCATCCAGTGAAGTGATTTGCCCCAGCTGCAAGGAGTACTTACAGGTCTCCAATCTGCATGCATTAACAGGGTTCTTGTGCAAAAAGAAGGTTCCTTTTACTTGAATATCACTTTCCATCAGCACTGTTTACCTCCACAATGTCTTTATCTTTCCACTCTCTTTAAACAGAGGCAACATATATCCTCTCTGTCTTTGGTTTGCAAGATTAAACATGCCAAGTTGTTTTATATTCCCTTCTGTGGTAAGCCTTCTCTTATCTTGACCATCTTTGTTGCTTTTCTCTGCAACTAGTTAGGTCTCAATTCATTTTTCTTGGAAAGCTGGTATCAAAACGGTAGAGCCTTTCAGATGAGGTCTGCATAAACTTGTATAGCTTTACTGGATATATCATACAGGCTATATAAGCTTGCACATTTTCTAGATGCATTACCTACAAGACTCACAGTCCTCCTAAAACCAGTCAAAACATGCAAGTTGTAATCTTCTTCACCTCTTCTTTATAAGTCTTTTACAGGATAACAAGATGTTATGAGTTCTCAAATTAATTCATGAACTTGCACTCTAATATTTTAAATACTAGCCACTTTATTTCTATTATCCTTGGAGTCGTCTAATTTTTCCCATTCGATATTCTTATCCTTCTCTCCATTAACTATGCCGTCTCAACTTGTGTCTTCAGACACTGTCACACTCCTAATTCTCTTATCAACACTCTTAATGAAATTACTAAGAAGCTTTTTCTCAAAATTCAATCTTGAAAAAAAAAATCTATTAGTAACTTCATTCCAATACTTTCCTTTTGATAGTCTCTACTGTCTCCTAACTACTCCCCTACTCTCCTTACCCACTTTCAGTTCTTTTAATGATTCTTATCATGTCCTGCTTAATTAACAATTTCCCACAAGACAATATATCAAATACATTCAAGACAGAATAGTTCTACCCATTCCCCTTGCCTAAAAATATCACTGAATTTATCAAAAATGATCTTTTGTTAATCTGAGATAATCTACCTTTGATTAAAAAGATATGACATTTCATTCCATTTACCTCCATGCTCTTTATTATTCTCTTCAGCACATTTTACTTTAAAGCCTACTGAGAGCAGACCAAAAGACACTTGGATGTCTGGATCTGTTTTTGCATCTTTCTAAAATACCCTTGCTACTTTATAGCTACCTATATTTATGCCTTTCTCTAACACATCTCCTATTAGCAATTTCATGTTCCATATCTTTCAGACCTCTCAGTTCAGATCAGTCTATCTACAGCCATTTGTCTCCTCCTCCTCCGTGCTAAATTTGTTACTGTCTTTCCCCCGGCCACTTAGCCAAGCCCAGCTGCTGATAGCTGCACCAGAGGAGATGTGTTTGTTTGGTTTCAGGACTGAATCTAGACAGTCTCTCACCTTTGCTTTGCCCTTATTGCACAGTGGCTGCATTACTTGTCTTTCCAGGCTCTCTTGGTGATTTAGACTGCTGGACAACTCTGGGAGATCTAACACACTTCAGATTAGAAGCTAAAATAAGGTTCAGAAACAATTGTGATTATTTGAGTTTCTGCAATACTCATACAATAGAACTTTTCCTTTTACCAAAGTGAATACAATTCCTTGCACACAAATGAGTTTGGTATTTAGCAAAGCAGCTCATGCATTTATTTTGCAAGGCTTTTTTAGGTTTTTTTCTAAATATATGCATTTTATCACAAATAATAAGGAACACCACCACTGAAGGAATTAATAGCTATTTAGAAGATTTTACATACTGTGGGGAAGTCTTCCCAGAAAGCAAAAGAAGCAATAAAAATACATGAAGCATGCTGGGGCTGCTATCTCAGTGCATTTGACAGAAGACACCCTTGTGCTGTTTTCCAAGACTTTGCAAACCATTAATGCAGGACATAATTGAAGAAATCATTGAGATTCAAAGTGGAATCTGACACACGCAATATTGCAACCTGTTCTTGGGAAATATTAATGTACAAGCCAAAGGAGTTGCATGAGAAGAGTGGATTAGGAAACAACTCGGCCATGCTGAGAAACAGAAATCTTTCAATATCATCGCAATGATTTGTCTTCATGAGATATTTTCACTGTACCTGCACTGGAACAAGCATCAGGCTCCTCTGGAGTCCATCCCAGCTGGGACACGAATTTGAAGGGCACACGTGTTCCATAACGTTCTCCATACTAGTGTCACCAGGAACCTGCTCTGGCCTCACACTTGGAAGGCAATGCACAAGATTGTTCATCCACCAATTCTCATCACCTAGTTATCCAGGCTAATTCCATTCCTTTTAATTCCTGCAGGTTGCCTACGAATAGCACACACCCAGACACTTTCCAATACACAGGTGAGATAAGGCTGATGACTTGCAAGGCATTCTAGAAGTGGAGTCAAGATCTTGAATCACAGAGGGTTCCCACAAACCAAAATGGCATGACTTCATATTTACAGGACAATAGTTAACAGGGACAAAATAGAGTCAGACTTGGCAGAAACATACTCCTGTGCTTAATCTAGAAGGGAACCTTTTTTGTTGTAGGCATTCCAGTTGTAGATACCATCCAATATGTTCCACCACTGTTTTCCAGTATCAATCTTTAATCACTTAAAGTGAGACATGTTTTATATATGCAATTTTTTTAAAAATTGCATATACTGAAAAAACAACACAAAGTCTTCTGAAAGAAGAAATCACTTAGCTTTTTTCTCAGTTAAGTTAGTGGAAAATAATGCTGGTTCACTCCTCTTAAAAAACTCCTACAATTGTCAGAGTAATTTTAAGGGAGTTGGACGAAGGGTAGCCAGGATAATGTATCTGTGTCTTTGTCTGTATTCATGAAAATGTGTCCAAATTCTAAGCTGTACAATTCTGTATATGTTGGATAAATTTTCATTAGGATATGCAGATATTAGGGCTAAATCTCAGGTCTGTTAAGCTGTCCAGGTAGGCTTTTTTACATTTTGCATCAGACTTACTGCTGTCTCTTCTGAAAAAAACAGAGCCCTATGCTCTAGGACAGGTGTGACAAAGAGCTCCGCAGAAGTCTCAGGTTTGACTGTTTGTGCACACTCTGGCCATGGTACACAGACGTTTCCAATAATCTTTAAGTGATCGCCTTCCAAACAGTGTAACCACTTTCCAATGTTAGAGAGAGGCTACTGAGACACAGAATGTGGGCTTCCAAGGTTCTAGGTTTTTCTTCTAAACACAACAGCAGCTTTTCTCCAAGATAAACACAGCAGGTGCAGCTTTTTTTTTCCTTTTTCTTCTGTATTTGTTGAATAAATATTTTGGGGCTGTACAACCAATACCCAGTCTGCAACACAGCTAATCATAGCTAATTAAGACTGTGTCAGTCAGGAAAGAAGAAAAAAAAAAGTAATATCAAAATTACCATGTCCTTAAAATCTCTCCAGATCTTCACAGCGGTGACATTTTGATAATGATGATGAGTCTGCCTTCACAAAGAAGGAGCTCATTATTTTTGAGATATATATTTCTACATCAATTTCTGAAAGGAAATGAACCTTATAAGCAACTATAATTGGAATCCTCTCCTCTGCTGTCTTAATACTCATCAACAAAACATAACAAAGGTAACAGAAAAATCTCTCCACTGAAAAAAAGAAGACTGCAACTGCCATTTCCTTGATACATACCCTCAAGAGAGGTCTGTGAAACATAACAAAAAGCCAAATATTCAGTTACATTTACCAGAAATCATCAACTGCCACCCCCTAAAATACAACCACCCACTTGGCCATCTTTCTAAAAAGTACTGATGTAGTTTACCTTCCCCAATGAATATGTGTCAAAAAAAGAAACAAAATTTTAAGCTTTTGGCCTGAAACCATGCTCAGGATTGCAACTAGGTATCAAGACTAGCAGTGATGGAGTTTCACACATCCCTTTCTCTTCATTCCTTCCTTTTCCTTAGCTTCAGTTGACTTTATGTGTTCCTCATCTTGACCTACAAGCGTTTAGAGAACTGAAGCAATTTATCCAGCAGTATGAAGCCAGTATGAACCAGCATGAAGAAGTATGAACCAGACTGAAAGGAGTCTGGTTTTCATTGGACTTGCAGTTTTCTCAATACCTGAGAAACACATATTCTTCATCTTCCAACAATCAATATATTGCACACTCAGCAGCTGAGACAGTAGCAGCTGCTTACACAAGTGACACACTTTCCTTTAAGAAGCTGTGAGGTCCACATATAAACACAGTATTTTATGACTGTGTCACGGCCTGACCAAGATATTTTGAGAAAATGAGAATCGAATGCTTCTCTGGATCTGAGGGGGTGCCAGAGTCAGTATGAACATCCAAACCTATAAACAACCTGAGAAAGTAGGGGCTCTGAACAACCCCACTGCTGGATGAAGCAGATATTTAGCCAGATTTTGTGGTACCTAGAAACTTCCCCTGCCTAACAGAAGACTCTTTAGTTCTTTCTAGACCAAATCATATCAGAAAATCAAAAAGCAACAGAAATTCAGTGCATTCAGCATACGAGTCTGCTCCCCACACGCACACAGGTTGCTTGGGTGATGTAATTGCACGGACCCAACCGGCTCTGCATACAAGTTTCATCTTGCATGCAACAGAGTCAACATGTACTGTGACTGCTTGGCTGGGATTTCTGGATTGTTGTACATCTGAAAATCCTGGACAAATTACAAAAGCTGACAGAAAAATACAAGAGGGGACCAAACAACCCATAACGGCAACCTGTCACAAAGTGCAGCAGCTCTGATAGAGGTGCTTTCATTTTGGTTTTTTTAACAGCTGAGCCACCATAAAATTAAGTCATTGCCCATATTCATCCTTCATATTTTCTTTCCTAGTTAATTGACTTTCTCAGGCTAGCTCTGTAAACCAGATCTATCTGGTTTATACATTTATGAGACTTCCTTGTGAGGTACAGACGTTCACTAGCATGCCAGCAGAGGAAGATCTAGGAAAGCTTACTAGATCTACTAAAATTACATACTATTAATAGTATTGTACAATAACATAACTTTTTATATATAGCCTGAAGGCTAAACATAAAAAAATGAAGCGCAGCTGTTTCCGGGGAACACAGCAGCTCTGTTCACTCCTCCCAGCACTGATTTCACACCATGAACCGCCCTGAAGCGTCAGCCTGAGACACTTACCACTAAAACACTGATGGGGTGGGTGCTCCAGCAGAAGCAGGAGCAGGAGCTAGCCCTGGCAAAGAGTGAGTCAAGACTCCCTTGGAGAGGGAGCGGTTAAGGTATACGTTCATCGCGAGTCCCGTCCCTTTACTACCATGTGTTTACATCAACCACTCCATTATCCTCCACTCCACAGCCACCCACCTACACACCGGTTTCCCCTGAGAAAGCGCCGCTGAAGAACACAAAGTCTGCCCTCGTCCCGAGACCCCATACAATACCTCCTGCCCTGGAGAAATATACGCATATATACAGCGAAAAGGCATGTGTGTACATATATATACATATATATAGGGAAAGGCCTGCGCCCCCGCACTCGCATGGCGCTAACACGCGGCCCCGGGGTGGGGCCGTGACCGGCAGCCGCCCGGAACTCGGGCGGCCCCGCCGGACTCTGCCCCTCCAGCCCCAGCTGAGAGCCTCGGCCCGGCCGGCAGCGTGGCTCCGGCCCGGGGACGGGCTGCGGGCTGCCCGCTGCCCGCCGCCCCCGGGCCC